>CM076579.1:1333050628-1333256933 GCA_034641835.2 Pinus albicaulis
TCCTATACAGCATCATGCACTTGACTTCAAAATTCATATTCAAAGTGTGCCAGACAATTCTTGCAAAATTTCAAATATTTATGTTGTTTTAAACCATTATCTTTTTCATGTATTGGATGTTGAAAATGTGAAAAAGACTTTGGTATGAAACCAACTGGTGAATAATTTCCACCACAACAACCACTTCCAAGACATGATTTAGAAGTAGAAAAAATGTGCTTATGAAGCATAGAAATATATCCTTGATGCATTGTCAATGTTTGGCTAGGGTTATTTTTGGAGAAAATAACTCCTTATTCCTAGAATAGTGATCTTCAATACAAGTAAATGCTAGAGAAGAGAGATCATCGTGTGACGCAACAAAACTGAAATTGGACCCCTAAGGAGAGCTGGTGTGTCTACAATCACTCTGTCAACATTTTCCCTTGGTTTACCCCGTTCTTTTCCTCCAGCCTGAGTCTTAATTGACTTCTTCTTTCTTCGGGTTTATTTATCAAATTCGTAGAATTTGATAAATAAATACTATCCACAATGGTTGGACTTTAATTTATATTCCCGACTTTATATTATCTCCAATACTTATAACCAATGTTTAACTTTCAACACTTTGTACTTATAATCCACGTTTCTTTTTAAATAAATAACTTGTAATGAACTTTCGGCTCTATATTTCACCACCCAGCCTTACAACAATCACGCTCTAGACTTATGCTAATTATCTGCCAATCGTTTAATTAAACAATTTCATTATACTCTGGCCCCACCTATATATATCAATAACCAATCAAACACTCGTATCGTACCTGTCTATCCTCTGCACACCTTAGTTAACCTCCGGGAAAGTTCAATGTGCGACCACCGTTCGATGGCCCTTCTCCAAATCAACGACTCTTGGCAATTTCGCTCGGCTTCCAACATCGGGCTTTAACGTGCGATGGCGCGGGTTAAACGGTGGTTTTTTGGGGGTCACTTTGCCACGTGTCCCATTCCCTATGGAATCGCTCGTGAATAGGAAATACCGCCTACTCCGCAAAAGAGGTGCGATATGGGCAACCCGCTTTTGTGATTCCGCTCGTGGTTTTGGTAGAGGGCTTGACCATGGGTGAAAATCTAGTTCCGCTATCCTTTTGTTTGTTAACTCATGTCCAATCCTCGGGTCAGGTTCCGAAAGCACAATAATTTTGTCTCTTTATTAAGCGGGATTTTTATATTTGAAAAGTTTTCACGATCCCGGTTCTCTACACAGACCTCGCCTTGGATATTTTTACATAAAAATGATTGTTCTCAATAATTATTTATATAACTTTTCCACATGTTTAGTGTGGTATTCCCATGATTTATTATAAATATGTGTATTATCAAAGAAAACCAACACAAATTTTATAAGATAGGATCAAACAAAATTTTTCTTAAGTCGAGCCCGCCGGACTTCAAACGGCGATAAACCATAATTCAAACCAAATTCTCGTTCCAAAATAGCCTGCTGACGTCGGCCAATTTTGTGACGCGAAAACCAAATGAATTCCGCCCTAATCTTTTTCGGGTCCGAAGTTGGGCTGGCATACGGAGGGAGAGTTGTGACGCGAATTTCTTATCAAATTCGCCCTAATATTTTTCGGGTCCGGATTTCCACTGCGCGAGCGGCCCAAACAAAGATCCGCTCCAATCAATTTTTGCCACGTGTCCTCAATAAAAACTTGCCCTGCTCCCGGCTGCGGGTGCATTCGATGGCGTTTAAGGTGATGGGACATGGATATGGTGATTTCATATCATTTGCATTAACATTTAACGCTATTCAATTAAATTTTCACATCAAATCTACATTAATTAATTTTTAACACTGTTCAAGATCGGACCTCCACTCCTCTGAGCGATTCCGCACGCTCCAATTTGATCCGGCCTTCGGCTCTCATTATTAATGATCAGAGATTCATTATGACGAGCGTCCTTTGATTGCATTGCAGACGGGTCGACATACAAAATGGCATTTAGCCATGGTTTTTCAGACAAGCCGGTTGTTGGATTACACTGTCTGGTAACTGTGACGATAAGGAGAAGTGGCCAGCGGAACTTCTGCCTAGACTTTGCTGCATATTTCCATTTCTCTCGGTTCTATCTCTGTCTGTCTTCCTCTGTTAATTGGAATTCTGCTTCTTCGTCTCTTGTGCCCACTGCGCCTGAGATTGCACCCATGCCTCGCGTGCGTCATAGGATGCGTTGCCACAGGGGGAGCACTAGAGGTCAATCCCGGCGCGCTCCCTCCAGCACCTCAACAGAGATGACTTCCGGCCAGTCCAGTGATTATTACTTAGGTCGATATCCAAATGCTAGGAGTGGGCGGGGTCGGCTTGTAGCATCTGGCCACCGTATGGATTCCCCTGCTCCTGGCTTCCCCACCGCTAGTTCACCTTCTCCCACGACGCGCACTGCGCAATTTTCCTTTAATTGCTCTCTCAACCGCCCAAGAATCACGGCTTTAGTCACTGTGGTCTTCCGCGAGGAGGCCCAAATGGAGGAAGAATGCACCCGTCCGGCGGGTCTGAGCTCGGAAAAAGCCGGCCAGCATTCGGGCCTTCAGGAGGGGAGCCGTGGCATGCATGTGGAGGTAGCACCTAGCGATCCTGGACCTTCCGAAGGATGGTGCCGAATCGTGGAGGAACCACCGGAGGAGTAATTTGGTTAATTTGTTTTTCTTGCTTAGCAGGCCCACTTAATTGGGCTGCTTTTAGATTATTTTACTGTGCTGGACCTTTGTAATCTTTTTGAATTCTGTTAATTAAACGTTCAAGACTGGTTTCCCCGTATGAGGGTAGTCTTCTTAATATTTTGATTTTTTGATGACAAATTTGCCATGTGTATGGCCAGGCAATGTTTTTGACTTCGGTGTAATTTTATTCGCAATGTTAATATATTAACTTTATTAGAATTCTCACATGATTAGCGTTTTTCTTGATCTGTTCAAGGATTTTGGGTACTTTAATTTGTATTTGGAACAATGGACGTCGGTACTCTATCTGTTGCTTTACTATTCTACATACTTCTATTTCACTTTCTTATAGATGCCTCGGGCATATTTGAATGCTTTCTCAGATTGTCGATAATCTCCATGTGGACCGTTACTGGATTTTATATCATGTCCTTGTATGTGACATGGGGTATTTTTCTATCATTGTCTGGGGTGGGACTTCCACTTTTCTGGATGGATATTTGGGTTCCAATCTTCAGATGTGAAAATGTAATAAATTCATGGACTGTTTTACTTCATATAATATATTCAAAACAACGTTTTTTCTCTTGTGAAAAAAAAATGATTAATGTTTATCACTCTGCCTTCAAAACTAGCAATGCTAGTCTATGTTGCTGGTTTATTGATATGGTCTGATGGTCTTTTTATATTTTGGACATATCACACTCCTCACATGATTAGCGTTTTTCTCTGTTCAAGGATTTTGGGTACTTTAATTTTTATTTGGAACAATGGACGTCGGTACGTACTCTATCTGTTGCTTTACTATTCTACATACTGCTATTTCACTTTCTTATAGATGCCTTGGGCATATTTGGATGCTTTCTCAGATTTTCGATAATCTCCATGTGCACCATTACTGGGTTTTATATCAAGTCGTTGTATGTGACATGGGGTATTTTTCTATCATTTTCTGGGTGGGACTTCCACTTTTCTGGATGGATATTTGGGTTCCAATCTTCAAATGTGAAAATGTAATGACTTCATGGACTGTTTTACTTCATATAATATATTCAAAACAACGTTTTTTCTCTTGTGAAAAAAAAAAATGATTAATATTTATCACTCCGCCTTCAAAACTAGCGATGCTGGTCTATGTTGCTGGTTTATTGATATGGTCTGATGGTCCTTTTATATTTTGGACATATCACACTCCTCACATGATTAGCATTTTTCTCTGTTGCAGGATTTTGGGTACTTTAATTTGTATTTGGAAAAATGGACGTCGATACTCTATCTGTTGCTTTACTATTCTACATACTACTATTTCACTTTCTTATAGATTTCTCGGGCATATTTGGATGCTTTCTCAGATTGTCGATAATCTCCATGTGGACCGTTACTGGGTTTTATATCAAGTCCCTGTATGTGACATGGGGTATTTTTCTATCACTGTCTGGGGTGGGACTTCCACTTTTCTGGATGGATATTTGGGTTCCAATCTTCAGATGTGAAAATGTAATCATGGACTGTTTTACTTCATATAATATATTCAAAACAACATTTTTTCTCTTGTGAAAAAAAAATGATTAATGTTTATCACTATGCCTTCAAAACTAGCGATGCTGGTCTATGTTGCTGGTTTATTGATATGGTCTGATGGTCTTTTTATATTTTGGACATATCACAATCCTCACATGATTAGCGTTTTTCTCTGTTCAAGGATTTTGGGTACTTTAATTTGTATTTGGAACAATGGACGTCGGTACTCTATCTGTTGCTTTACTATTCTACATACTGCTATTTCACTTTCTTATAGATGCCTCGGGCATATTTGGATGCTTTCTCGGATTTGTAGATAATCTCCATGTGGACCGTTACTGGGTTTTATATCATGTCCCTGTATGTGACATGGGGTATTTTTCTATCATTGTCTGGGGTGGGACTTCCACTTTTCTGGATGGATATTTGGGTTCCAATCTTCGGATGTGAAAATGTAATGACTTCATGGACTGTTTTACTTCATATAATATATTCAAAACAACGTATTTTCTCTTGTGAAAAAAAAATGATTAATGTTTATCACTCTGCCTTCAAAACTAGCGATGTTGGTCTATGTTGCTGGTTTATTGATATGGTCTGATGGTCTTTTTATATTTTGGACATATCACACTCCTCACATGATTAGCGGTTTTCTCTGTTGCAGGATTTTGGGTACTTTAATTTTTATTTGGAACAATGGACATCGGTACTCTATCTGTTGCTTTACTATTCTACATACTGCTATTTCACTTTCTTATAGATGCCTCGGGCATATTTGGATGCTTTCTCAGATTGTCGATAATCTCCATGTGGACCGTTATTGGGTTTTATATCATGTCCCTGTATGTGACATGGGGTATTTTTCTATCATTGTCTGGGGTGGGACTTCCACTTTTCTGGATGAATATTTGGGTTCCAATCTTCAGATGTGAAAATGTAATGACTTCATGGACTGTTTTACTTCATATAATATATTCAAAACAACGTTTTTTCTCTTGTTAAAAAAAAATGATTAATGTTTATCACTCTGCCTTCAAAACTAGCGATGATGGTCTATGTTGCTGGTTTATTGATATGGTCTGATGGTCCTTTTATATTTTGGACATATCACACTCCTCACATGATTAGCGTTTTTCTCTGTTGCAGGGTTTTGGGTACTTTAATTTGTATTTGGAACAATGGACGTCGGTACTCTATCTGTTGCTTTACTATTGTACATACTGCTATTTCAATTTCTTATAGATGCCTCGGGCATATTTGGATGCTTTCTCATATTTGTAGATAATCTCCATGTGCACCGTTACTGGGTTTTATATCACGTCCCTGTAGGTGACATGGGGTATTTTTCTATCATTGTCTCGGGTGGGACTTCCACTTTTCTGGATGGATATTTGGGTTCCAATCTTCAGATGTGAAAATGTAATAACTTCATGGACTGTTTTACTTCATATAATATATTCAGAACAGCGTATCTCGTCTTTTAAAATTTCATTTTTTTTTTTTTTAAATTGAACCCTCCGTCGGTCTACCGACACCTTGTAGACGTCGGAACTGTGACAACCTAGAAATGTCAGAAGAGAGACAGTATAAAAACGTCGAACCACATTTCTTCGGAATTACAATAGCTTACAAACGTCGGAAGAATGACGTTCCAAACGTCGGACCACTTTTCGTCGGAATTGCGACATCTTACAGACATCGGAAGAGCGACGTCCAAAACGTCGGACCACGTTGCATCGGAATTGCGACTGTTTACAAATGTCAGAAGAGCGACGTTCAAAATTTTAGACCACATTTCGTCAGAAGTGCGGCAGTTTACAAACGTCGAAGGCACGACGGTTTGTGAGACGTCGGAAGAGTGACGCTTGTTCAGAAGTGATGGAAGAAGTGTCGATAGTGCGACACTTTTTATGTGTGTCAGAACTGCAACGGCATGACAAACCATGTTTTGTCTACCCTCGAACTATCACTCTTGCGATGACTATGTGTCGGAATAGCGACGAATTAGCCGTCGGAATTTCCGCCAAATTTTCTAGTGCGGGGACAACAACCATGACTTGTACAATGATATCTGAGTACATGAGATATAAATGCAACCTAGATACCCCTGAAAACAGGAAAGGGCTCTAAAAATCTGACTGATACATGCAAACAGAAAGGCGCTGCAAGTGGTTGAGGTCGACATCGTAAAATGTATGGAGCTGCATCGAAGGCTGTAATGAAGAGGTCATCCGAGTGTGTGGGGGGTTACTTGTAGGGCCACCCCCTCATGAGGGCTGAGACATCTCACACACACCCGAGAATCATCGATGTCAGCTACTACATCACTGAACCATCAAGTATACGGATCTCAATCATGTTGAAAGGAGATGGAGCTGAGAAGCAATCAAGTCAAAGGGCAATAAGAAGTCCCTTTTCCTGATCCAAGGCACTGAACAAGAGTGGAAGCTGGAACCAAGGTACACCTGCCCTCTAGACCTATCTTCTAGAATGGATGAGCTGATTTCAACAGAAGGAGGTCTGCCATAGGTGAGGCAATAAGGGATCCTCAACTAAGGCACGAGAGAAAATAGTAGAGTGGTTGACATAATGACACCAATAATGATGATGAAATGGGGGGGAATGAGCAGTGAACGGACGACTTCCTTTGTTATAGCATAAATGGCATGGATGACCTGGCAGCACCTGACACAATATCATGAGGGATAGGGGACAGTGGGATTGAAGGCCATAATGTGCGACACGAGAGAGGGACCAAGCAATGAAGGATGGAGAACTATGGCGGGATGCAAAGGGACTCGAGATAGACTCCATGAAAGCAATTATGACTCAAATTGGATGCTCTAAGAAAGGGTGACTCGATGGTGCTGCCACACAGAAAAAAGGGTCCAATGGGGATCGTCAAAGCATGAGTACAATATGGTAACTCACGATGAAAATTGACACAAGCGTGGACAAGTATGGGGGAAACATGGTGTCCCCGGTACGAGTGTTGCAAGTGAAGAAATTCGATTTTGAGGAAGGGTGAAGTGGCACTTCTTGGAAAAAATGTGTCCTAGTGAAGTATCAAATCACTAAAAATCATGGGCTAGCTACCTAAAGAAAATAAAACATGCATTACTAGAAGGAAATGTTAAGGGTAATATTTCTTTAGATAGAGTGCACTGCGACGATTGGGAAGGGGATGACATTCGAAGTCCTCTAATAGATATGCTCCCTTACCTAAATTCTTACTGATAGTGTAAGGTCCTAGCCATAATGAGTCAAACTTCCCATGACCAAGGACATTGTGGGCCTGGTCATACTCTAGAACAAGATCACCTTCGTGAAAAGTACGAGGTTGGACTTCTTGGTCATATTGAGATTTGGTGCCTTTCTTAGCCACCTCAATGGTTTGAAATGCAACATGGCAGTCTTCGAAAGCGCGTTCAAGCATGATAAGTCTCTGTTCTAAAGGTTGGGTGTCAGGGACAAGTTCGACGGCGAGATGAAGGGAAGGGATTTCTCACTCGATCGGTAAGACGGCCTCCTCTCTAAAAACAAGGTGGAAAGGACTGAACCCGGTGGCAGTTTTAACATAAGTTCTATAGGCCCACAAAGCAGGGAAGAGCATAAGATTCCATTTGGTTTTGTGCTTATCCATCTTCTGTTGAAGTATGGTTTTAAGAATTTTATTGACTGCTTCAACTTGGCCATTACCTTGGGGGTAATAAGAGGAGGAATATTGGTGCTCAAAGCCCAACAGTGAGGATAGCTCTCGCCATATCCAATCTTCAAAATGTCAGCCATGATCAAAGACTAATTGTTTCGAAACTCTGAATCGAGCGATCACATGGTTAAAGAAAAAGAGGGCTGTGGTAGCTACTATGTTGTTAAACGTTGGCATGGCCTCAGCCCATTTAGTGAAATAGTCAACTGCCACGATGATATAATTATGGTTACCCACTGATGACAGTTGACACTCCATAAATTCTATGGCCCACTTGCAGAAGGGTCCAGCGGAGATGAGAGGATGGAGGGGAGCTGGAGGGGCTCGTGCCTTGGGGGGGAAATGTTGGCAATTGGGGCAGTGTTTGACTGCCTCAATGCAATCACCAAAGAGAGAAGGCCAAAAGTACCCAGCGCACATAATTTTTTGGGCAATGGCCAGACCGGAGAGGTGGCCACTGCAAGCACCACTATGACAGGCATTGAGGACTTCTTCTACTTCAGTGTGTGTGAGACAACGACGAAGGACAGAATCTACACCGCGACGATAAAGGTCATCACCGATAAGAAGGTAGCATGGGGCCTAGTGTCAGATACGTCATTGAGCATCACGGTCAATATGGAGGGAAAAATTTTGAGTTCACAAATAAGTGAGGATGTCCCCATACCAGGGGTCATTGGCGATAATGGAAAATAAGTGTTCATCAGGAAAACTATCATTAACTGGAGGATCTTACATACCTGTAGGTAGTTCAGAAATGAGTTCAGCGAGGGCTAAACCTTTCTTAATCTTTTGTGTGACAAATTCAAGATCGAATTCCTAGAGGATCATGATCCAACGGGTGTACTTCCCACTGATGATTCGATGACTCAATAGGAATGCCATGGGGTTGGAATTAGTCACAACCTTGGTGGAATGCATGAGGATGTAATGACGAAGTTTTTGGGCTGAGAAAATGACATCCAGTGCTAATTTCTCTTCATGGGAGTAGGATACAGGGGGTCCTATGAGGTTCTTACTGACATAATAGATAACATGCTCAATTCCATTGTCATCTTTCTGAATAAGGACTCCAGTGATGGAGTGGGTGGAAGAGGAGATATACAAGATGAAATCCCTATCAAAATCAGGGGGACGAATCAAGGGAGTGGATGTGAGAGCATGCTTCATGGCATAAAAATATTTTTGAGCATAGGCATCCCATACAAAATGGATATTGGAGCGGAGGAGTTTAAGGAACCCATGCGCGGTGGTGGCATAGTCAGGTACGAACCAATGAAGGAAATTAGCTTTGCCTTGGAGGCTTTGTAATTGGCGTAAAGTACAGGGGATAGGAAGCTCAAGAATGGCTTGAAATTTTAATGGGTCAAGAGTGATACCATATTTAGACACAATGAAGCCTAAAATACAGCCAACGGGCACACAAAAGACACACTTCAATAGGTTAAGGAAAATATTATACTTGCGACATTGGAGAAAGATGGTATGCAGATCGTGAAGGTGTTGCACCCGATGTTTAGAACGTGCGTTAAGGTCATCTAAATAAGCAAGGATAATATAAGCCAGGTCATGGAAATAGTTAGACATAGCCCACTAAAAAGTGGCTCCTGTGTTTTTAAGGCCAAATGGCATGACTCGATAGGAAAATATTCCCCACAGACTAATGAACGCGGTTTTGAGTTGATTAACATGACGGATAACAATTTGGTTGTACCCAAAGAAACCATTCATAAAATATAGAACCTCGTGCCTTGCACACTCATCAATGATTTGGTCAATGAATGGTGTGGGGAAGTTGTCTTTGGGACAAGCTTTGCTCAGATCATGAAAGTCACTGCAGACAAGAATCGTGCCTTGTTTCTTTAGAATGGGAACCAAATTGCACACCCAAGTGGTGTATTAAATGGGATAGATAAAACCAGCCTGCTTGAGCTTATTGATTTCGGCTTTGACAACTTTTCATCTAGAAGGATTAATGGGTCTCATCTTTTGATGAACAGGATTGGCATTAGGCCATGTATTGATATGGTGTTCGATAATGGCAGGATCAAGTCCAGGCATTTCAGAATAGGACCAGGCAAAAATATCATGGAATTATTTGAATAGCTTGGTGTAAGCTTCAACCTCTTCCGTGGTGCAATGGGCACCTAAAGTGATATTTTCTTCAACCCCTGGTTTGTCAGAAATGTCAATTTTAATGGTATGAGAGATATTGGCCATATTTCCTTCTTCGAAATCATTGGGTGTAGGGATGGGATTTCTAAACCAATCGAATTCGTTAGGAAGGATGTCTTTAGTTTCCATAGCATATTGGTCATGGGATTGTTGTGGGAGGAAGTACGCACGGTGGTGCATATCATTCCACTGAATGTCGGGATCGGTCAGTTCTTCCATAATGTCTTCATCAGAGTGAAAGATGGGTTGACTAGAGGAAGGGAGGCCACTTGCCGCAGTAGAGCTACCTGACTCATCATCATGTGAAGAAAGGTGCACATGCGCAACATCATGGGGAAATACCGAAGAATAAGCAGATAAAGGATCTAACGATGCTAAGCCCAGGGTGATCACTGGTGCAAGGCCAAGTGGATCATCAGGGGAAGTCTCCATGGGGGCTTCCACCGAGGTCTTAAGGATGATGATAGGTAGAGAAAGGTGGTGGAAGGCTCCATCATATTGGAATCGGGAGGAGGGGTGCCAATGGGAGTAGGCAGATCTGAAGTAGAACGCGTGAACAAGGAAAGGGGGTAATTTTCCTTTGGTGCCCCCTTGTGATATTTGCCCTTATTACTCGAAACGGTCGCAATGAAAAAAGGTTCCAGTTGAGGTGACTTAGGCAATGTTGCAGCGGGGGGAATCAGAGAGACCGGTTGAACCAGGGTCAAAGAAATATAAGTTTTGGGGGTAGCGACTGGAGGATTAAGGAGGTAATGAGTACCATTTGAAGGTAAAGGGCCAGGAGAAGGAGGTTTAGGAGGCTAATCAGAGGAAATCATGAAAATCTGGTAATCAGGGGAACCAGATGGGAGAGGTTGAGTGGCCACCTGACCTTTAGGTGGTTAGGTAGCCACAAATCCTTGCTGAGGGAAAGGATCCATAAGCATAGCCAGTTGACTTGGTGTAGGGCAGGGAGGAATGGAAGGAATGGCTTGTTGTCCTCTCAAAGTTGCTTGAGACTCCCAGCTGTCGCATTTGTGGTAGAAGAGGACAATCATCCATATAATTACCATAAACACCACAACAAGAACATGGCTTGTTCGTACGAAGAGGCCTATCCTGCTTGGGCTGAGTAGTGTTAGGAGAATTACCTTGATTAGGTCCAGGATTACTAGGGGTAGCTTGATTTTGAGTGCCTTTCCTCTTCCTTTTTGAGGGAGGAGGATTAGTCGTGCCCTGCTATGCATACACTTGTCCCTAAGGGGGTGGTATTTTCTATTGCAGGGGTTGAGAAGGCAAGGGAGGAGGAGGTGCTAATGATGGAGGAGCTGGAGCACCAGGCGATGGATACAGATAAAAAGGAGGTTGGGTATAAGTATGGTAAAGAGGAGGTTGGGAAAAAGGAGGAGGTATGCCGTATCCTAGATACGTGCTACCAGGAGGGGGAAATTGCAGGAGGTTGTGGCCCCTCCCTGAGGAAACCATAGCCCATGGAAGGTTGAGCATATGAATTATAGAGAGCTCCAACGATACTGTCGGTGGCGTGAGATGCCCCCAGTGCATTGGCACCATCGGGTCTAGGAAGATCAGGTAGAACGGTATAAACATAACCCGACTGAGCATAGATCAGGTCATATTTTAACGCAATTTGGAGAGCAGCTTCTTCGGTTTGAGGAAAGTGCAATGCAATTTCCTTCCTGATAGGCAGTAAGAGAGTCCTAAGGAACCAGTCCATATAGACATGGTCTTCGAAGGTAGGGGCTTGACATAGGTTCCTTCTTCTCCTCCATTCTTGAACATGGTCGGATAGGCGAGTTGCAGATGATTGACGGAAGGAGGTCAAGAGCTCCGTACCAGTGTCGTAATGAAGGGGAAGTTGGAAATAAGACAAAAATGCCCGGGAAAGAGTCAAAAAGGTGGTATGAGAGGAAGGGGCCTGATCAACATACCACTTAGAAGCTTCACTAGTAAGCATTCGTTGGAACAACTGAAGATGGACATAGTCATCGGTAATGGAATTAGATGAACACCACATGTGGAAAGATCTAACATGATTTGAGGGATCTTGTCCAACAAGACCTTCAAACTTTGGGATGCCTGAAGGGATATTTGTTGGCATAGCAGGCCAACTAGCGTCATGGTGTATAGTGTTGTTTATCAACTGGTCGAAGTCAGGGTGGTTGAGGCCTACCATGAAAGGGAGCAAGGGTGTAACCGAGGTAGTGTTCGTTGCGGTCCCACTAGCGGTATTCCTTGCGGGAGGGCCAGGGTTACCACCAGTATTAGGTCCTGCACTAGACAAGGTGAAGGTGACAGGGGGAGAACTAAAGGCGGAACGAGAAGGAGAAACCAGAGGACCAGAAGAAGAGTCGGAGTGCGGACTCGGTTGAGGATTAACTCGAATCCTATGCGAAGGAGTAAGTCTCCCTACCGGAAAATGAGGATGAAGGCCAAGAAGTCTTTGGGATGAACGCCTTGATGGTGCAATGGTTATGACACAAACACAGCACAAAGGAAAAAGTAACTGATAAGGGCAAGGAGGTGCAGGATCAACTGATTACAATGTCCAAACAAAGGCAGAGAGGTGCAGGATCAATTAATTTCAATGTTTTAGAGTCTTTGCTTGGCGGTGTTAACCAAGCCCTTTTTCGCTTAGTATGTGTGTGTAAAAGTGTGTAAATTTTAATTTTTAAACCCAGACATTTGTAGAGAAAAAGAAAAAAGTGTGTTGTATAGATGTAAATAACCTGCAAATGACAGTATATAAGCCTGAAAAACAGAAAATAAACTGCCAATAATGCAATAATCTAAACCCAAGGAGGTGGGCCTCTCAACAAAAAGTCTATAGGTGAGTGAAAAAACTAATCAGAACACACAAAAACAACCAATAGATCTAAGGTCAGAAGGGACAGGGATCTAAAGGAAAAAATCTGCTGGAAAGTGGTGCAGAAACAACAACAAATCAGAGGAAGAATTGCTGTAAAAAGAGGTGGCGAAAGGCTATCTCCAGGAGGGAAGCGGAGTGCACCCTAAAGGAAAACCCAAAAAAAAGCTAAATGAGGATATTTGGATGGATAACAAGCTGATCTGAAGTGGATCTGAAGGTGAGGTATCAGATCTGAAAAAATGGCTAAAGACTCTGAAATTTCAGACAACCTGCAACAACAAAAACTCTTCCACAAAAAGTGGAGGGTACTGAAGCCCTAGGGGGCTAGGTTCCCACTTAGTTGAGTGAAAAAAGACAATTATAGGTCCAAAATGGGTGGAGATGAAGGTTATACAACCCTGAACAGAGGCTCAGACAAACCCAGAAAACTTTCAGAAAAATCCTTGCAAAAGGTCCAGGTCGAAGTTTCTAACCTGTTTTCAGTAGAGGTCGCACTTTTTGGGTAGTAAAGTGCGCCTTGGAGGTCCAGGTCATAGGTTTTGGGCTGAAAAGTGTGACTTTCACTTCCAGCACTCTCGGCGGCAAATTCTAGAAAAAATTGTCATCTCAGCTGCGGCTGATGTCTGTCACCTGCGCAATAGGTTCGAAAACAAACGGAAGTCAGAATTTTTATCATTTTAGCATTTTATGGGTTAAAAACAACATCAAGAAATGCAAAAACAAGGGGCTGAAGAGAAATCCTAGGGTTTGAAGGAGCTGGATATGCAAGGATAAGAAAAGTGACAGCGGTCGTAATTGTAAACTCGTGTGGAGTTGCCAGTTGTTAGTATGAATCTTGATTCGACATGTACGAAAAAAGACCACTTTAGCTACGCATAACAAATAGCCCTAACAGTAGAAATGACTACTAATATATTTAGATCTACAGTTAGATGATCAAGACAAATGCTGCAAAAATCTTGATCTATGCATTAGAAGACATTAAATAGTAGAAAAATAAGATTTACTCCATACATCAAATAGACAAGACAAGAATATATACAATGAAATTTTTATTAATGGCACCTAGGAGGAAAACATAAGAGGGTGTTCCCTCTTCTCCTCAGTGGGATGGGTTCTTGTAAGTCCTCAGCACTTCAGATTTAGAATTCCTCTCTCTTGATGGGGTAGAAAACCTAGACAAAAATGGAAAAATATGGCTATGATAGTGGATCAATAGCCAGACCAAGAGTTGAGATCCAGAGTGATATTTAGGCAACAAAAGGTGACAAATGAATGGAAAACCCTTCTATTTATAACAAAATATTGGGTTAGTCTAGATATTGGTGCATAATTAAAATATTATTAACCAAATCAAGATCCGACTTTTATGGAATATTTTATTATATTTGTTGGAGGGAAAAGGAATTTGACTTGAGTCAAATCCCCTTATTTGTAAATAATAAATAAATAAATATTTATTTATCATTTTAAGGATGTGATTAAGTAATAATAAACAAATAAATGATTTATTTATCATTTTAAGGATATGGTTGTGTAATAAACAAATAAATAATGATTTATTTAATTCTTTAAGGGAGATTTAGTCATATTTAACAAAGAATATTATTTAAGTAATGTTTAAATAATTATTCTCAGAAAATTATAAGATAAATAATGATTTATCTAATTAATTTCCTTGTTTTGGGTTAAATATAACGAGGAATATTAATTAAACTGTTGTTTAATTAATTATTCCTTGAGGAAAATCAAACAAATATGGATTTATTTAATGTTTCCCCATGGGGTTTCCTATCTAGACCATAAACAACTTAATAAAGGTGGTTTACTAAGTTATTTTTCATAGTGAATGTGATTTTACTTGGGGTAAAATTGGTCTTACTTGTTGTACTTGGGTCCATCTAATAACAATGGATTAGATGACCAAAAAATGGTGTAACAATATAGAAATTATATAAAATATGCATGTATATATCCAGATTCTCTTGATCTAACAATATTTATCTTCTTGCTAAATACAGAATCCTTCCACTATTAATCTTTTGCTGAAATTTAAAACTCAATTGCAAACACATGAAGCAATAAAAACAATCGCACATAACACAGTTGTTTAATGGGAAAGCTTGAAGCTAAAAACCCCAACTATCATATATTATGTATCATGGAGATCATGTAACTATCTCATACAAAGCTTAGTACATCAAGCTCTCAGTACAATACAATCGTCACACACTATCATGAAGAAATCTGCAAATCCATGCACTGATTTCTCGCCACCTAACAGCTTGCCTCCACTGCGTAATCCTTGCTGAAGAAGACCCCTGAATGAATTCGAATTGGCCTTGCCTTGACTGCGTAATCCTCATTGGCAACTCCAATGTCTGTGTGATGAAATCAATGCATCACTATAGTCACAATAGATAGTCCATCTCACCCTTTCACCTATCTCTCCACTGGGTCTCCACTGGAACTGACATGCACTGTATTTGACTACTATATTTATTTATTTGATTAGTGAGTTATTATTTGTGAATTAATTAATTAATTAATTCACTCCACTCCCACTAGTGTATCATTCAGTTAGACTAGATACAACTAGCTCAACTGAGTTTAACTCCAATAACTGAGTTAAACTGAATGACAACTCCATGAACTACTCTTCCAACTCTATCATAACTTCACCACTTCAGTTCTAATTGAGTCCTCCATGCATGAACCACCAGTAAACCCTAGGAATTTCATAATTCCTTCAGCCCACTGATTTGCCAAATACATGTGCTGAAATAACGTGCTCCAAGAGAATAAGTTGATATTTAGAGTCTGATTATTATTAAGGGTTAATAATAATTGACACATCTATCTTTAAATCGATGATCTATAAATAGACCTTGCCCAGTATTCTAAAAATATAATTTCATCTATTTTTCCAACTTGACCAACCATCCACAAATAGCATCCTGCAACTTCTGAAATATGATCAGCATGTATAAAAATGGACATAGTCTAAAAATAGACTTACACCTAAAAATAGCCTGCAGGCCCACTTAGTGAAGGTGACTAATTTTCACTAAGATTCATCATCTTGTTGAATCTCAACATGGCAAGTGATTAGAATGGAGGCTAGTATGCAAAAAATGCAACGGAAAGGGAATTCCCTAACCTAAATGCCACTTCAAAATCAAATGCCTGCCATGACAGGTCAGCAGTCATGGATCCAAAGGAAAACTAGGAATATCTCAAATTCAGCAGAACGTAGCTAAAAAAATAATTTTCCCAACGCTTACGAGCCAACAGGTTAAACATCCTTAATCAAATCCAAAAAATAGACACAAACTAAATTTGTGAAAAAATTTCAAATTCTGGGCATAAATAAACATTTTGGCTCACATTTTGATCATTTTTTCATTGCAAAAGTGGAAAAAGGGAGCTCTAGGGAAAAAAATCTTGTTCTTGAATACGAAAAACCTACCACCAAAACACTTCAAATAAGTCAGGTAAACCTTCGACTCATCCTATTTATCAATTTCATTCCTGTTTTAAGTAAAAATTTGGATTTTTGACCATAGGGAATATATTTTCGTTGAAACCCTCTGTGCGTACGTGATTTTGTGAGAAGGAACCTATGTATGATACGCAACTGTGTACAAACGGGGTTGCGTATGCACAGGGAAGAATTTGAAAACTTGTATTTAATCATTCAATTGATGAATTTTCCTAAGATTTCAATCAGTTGGAGATAATGTGGGCATAGTGCTATTAATAATGAAGTGATGGAGGACCAACAATCCTTAGATATTCTTTATAACTGTGGGTTACTCAAATTTTTCAAAATGTTGAATATGAAAATCAATGTTTGTTTGCTTCAAATGATGGTTGATCATTGGGAACTGGAATAAGATTTCTTTATAATTGATTAGATGCAACTACGAATAGAGGTGGAAGATATATACCTTATTACTGGACTTTCCCGAACGGGAGACCCAGTAGATTTGCACGGCAAGCCCACGGGAGGGCTTAATGTAGAGGATTATGTCCAAGTCTATTGCGTAGATGATGAAAAGAAGGTGGGAACTCAGATTCCCATCAACGATATGAAGGATTTGTACACGAAAATAATTTTCTTTACCATTGGCAGAGCAGTAGGATCGAATTCTCTACATCAGACTTCATGCAAACACATGAGTATAGCAGTGGAATAATTGATTCATCTTTTTTATTGGTGCACGATCTTGCTGGGAAATCTGAAAAAACAATTGACTTCTATCTAGAAGATAGAGACTAAACATTTGGATACGATACATTATTATTGACATTCTTCTTTGAGAGATTCCTAGGGCTTCAGTCCAAGGTCATCTCAACTATCAACAGCCCAAGAGACCAATAATAGCCCGATGGGAAGATCTGATGAAGAGACGGGGAGGAAGTGAAGTTCCCAAAACCACCTGGGATGATGAGTTCTTCCAATGGTGGGAAGAACAAGTCATCATAGTGGAGGATTATCCCTATGCTTGGATGGACTTTCGAGCAAATCTTGATTTAGTTCTTCCACCCGAAGTAACATGGGGTGCAATTGGTAAGATTTTTTTTTATTTTTGATTATATAATTTTTTTTTATCTTTTCAAATTGTATAGAAAATGAAAAAATGTTTTTGATAGGACAATATGACTTACAAAATTTTAATGATCATGATGCAGACATGGGATTATTTAGGCCAGAGGGTTACCCAAGTCACAAGCGCCGCAGAGGTGAGGTAGATGTTGAAGACTAAGGAAGGATGCTCCATGCAGCACAGAGAAACTTGGAGATATTGACTCGCCAAGTACCTATGGCTGCTATGGAGGACCTACTGGAGGCTATCCAGAGGTAGGTGGTAGGGGTATCATGAGACTAGGTGCGGTTATTCCGCTGTGTAGCAACTACCATTGTGTTCTATAGGAACACAAATTTTGGGTAGGGACCTCAGGAGTAGACTTAGATTTGATCGGATGACTGTAATACTTTTTTATGATAGAGATGATCAGGCATAAGCCCCAATTTTGTAGGACACGATGGTCCAGATTTTGTATATTTTGAACACTCTGATCGATATATATATATATATATATATATATATATATATATATATATATATATATATATATATATATACATATATACATATATATATATACATATACATATATATATCTACATATCTATATATATATACACACGGACACACACATATATATATATATATATATATATATATATATATATATATATATATATATATATATATATATATATATATATATATATATATATATATATAGCAATTTCATATGATGTGATGTCTCAAAATGTGAAATAATGAATGATTTTTTTAATATTTTAAGTATTGAATGATTAATATGCCAATCAAGTGCTTGATTTCCTAATGAGTCTGCCAACCAATTATTAGATCAAGTGATATGAATGAATGTAATAAATTGAAATAAACTTTGTAACAAAATTACCCTAAAAAAATTGGTGTAAAAATGGATCTCTAACACGATAGGTGTTGTTCAAATGTGAAAGCACCAGTTATGAATCCAAGTAAACTACTAACGAATCAACACCAGAAGATATTTCCTCTAAGAGTAGGTTGACCACTACAGTGTACTCTGCTACACTATTTGAAGTAGGACCAATGAAAACACCTCTTCAAACTAACAACTAACTAGATGGATAATGGATTACCCAAGCCGCAGAAGCCAGGATCCGGGTATGTCTACGAGCACCATCAACAAAGCCAAGGTGACTCATTTCGTCCATTATTACCTGCGAAAGGAAATCAAAATCATCAAAACCACACCAAAAATTGAAACACAGATATGTACAAAAATACAATATATACAACAAAGAAATGCTAGGCCTAAGCCTAAGCATAGTACTTTTTCAAATAGAGCCCATTTCCAAGCTCCGCCAACTCATTCCCGTCAAATTCAACCAAGTCATAAGCTTCTTTCTTGAGGAATTTTTTGATGATAAAGGGGCCATACCACATAGATTTGAACTTGCCTACCCCCAAAGCATCCTTCTCTTGGGCATAAACAAAGACGAGGTCACCTTTAGAGAAAACCCTAGTTTTGACTGCGTTATCGTACTGAACCTTCACCCATTTCTTATGCGCCTCATTCATCGTAGATGCATCTCGAAACTTCTCATCGAGATGTTCTAGATGGATAAAGCATTCTTTGAGACTGGAAGTGTCAGGAAGAAGCTCAACTGCTAACTTATGGGAAGGAATTTTTCATTCAATAGGAAATATAGATTGCAACGCATAGGCTACTTGAGATGAAGTGAAACCCGTTGTAGTCTTTACAAACATCCAGTATGCCCAAAGTGCAGGGTACAGCATGACATGCCAATTGGATCTAGATTTATCAATTTTCCATTGAAGAATTTTCTTCAAGGATTTGTTAATGGCTTTGACTTGCCCATTGGCTTGAGAATAGTAAGGAGATGAATGCTCCTACCGAAAACCTAATTTTAGAGCCAATTTAGCCATCATGTTGTTCTGAAAATGACTGCCATGGTCAGTGAAAATATCTTTGGGGATACCAAAGTGAGAAATGACTTCATTGAAAAGGAACATGGCTGCTATCGCACTGCCATTTCCAAAAGTAGGCATAGCCTCAACCCACTTCATGAAGTGGTCTACAGCTACAATAATGTACTTGTGACCCTTAGCCGAAGGCAGGTTACAAGTAGTATAATCAATACCCCACTGATAGTGATGACAGGAAAGAGCGGAGTTGGATGAGTGCACATCTCTCGAGCATAAACCCAGCACAGATGACACTTTTTGACTACTTCAATACAATCTTTGAAAATCAAAGGCCAAAAGTATCATGCATGCAAGATTTTTTGGGTTCTAGAAAGCCCAGATAAATGACCACCACAAGCTCCACTGTGGCAATCATTGAGCACAAACTCAGCTTCTTCGAGAGTTAAGAAGCATCTAAGGATTGAATCGACCCCGCGATGATATAGAGTCTCACCAATAATCAAATAATTTCTGGCTAAGTGACGCAACTTTCGACACTCATCTTTCGAAAAAGTAAGGGAAACTTTGCAGTCTAGAGATAAACTATGAGATCTCCGTACTAAGGGTCCTATGAAGAAATGAGAAAAATATGTTCATTAGGAAATGATTATTCATAAACAATATCTTCTCAACAGGGCAACTCAGAAATCAACTCCACAAATACTAATGATTTCTTGGACTTGGCAGACAGAAATTAAAGATCAAATTCTTGCAAAATAACAATTCATCGATTGTATTTTCCCCAATCACTCACCTACTAAGAAAAAATTGAAATGGATTGACTGCCGCCAAAACATATGTTTTGCAAAGGAGAATGTAATGTCTGAGCCGTTGAACAATGTGAACAACTACCAAAGAAAATTTCTCTATCGGAGACTACCGGAGTTGAGGAGCTACCAAGCCTTGACTAAGGTAGTATATAACATGCTCAAAAAGAGCATCATCTTCCTCAAATAGAACCATACCAATGGTAGATTCTTCTGCAGCAAGATACAAGAGGAAATCCTTGCTATAATCGGGTGGACTCATTAATGGAGTAGAGGTCAATGCTTTTTTCAAAACATCAAATGGACATTGAGCGAAGTCATCCCAAAAGTATGGAACTCCTTTCTTTAACAACTTCATAAATCCCTTTGTAAGATCAGCATAATTCACGACAAATATCTGTAGGAAATTAGCTTTCCCTTGCGGACTTTGAAGTTGATGAATTGAAGATGAGGGAGGAAACTAAAGTATTGCCTTAGTCTTGAATGGATCTACCCGAATCCCTTCCGTAGAAACGATGAATCCCAAAAACCGACTGGATGTGACAGCGAAAGCACAATTATTAGGGTTCAACTGAATTTCGTAATATCGACATCATTCAAAAAATTGATGGAGACGAGAAGGATGATCAATTCTCTTGCACGAACGAGCAGCTAAATCATCCAAATATGCCTCGATAATATGTTTAATGTCGTGGAAGGCATAAGACATGGCTCGCTGAAAGGTAGCTCTAGAATTTTTAAGACTGAAAGGCATATTATTGTAAGCAAAGGTACCCCAAGGACAAATAAATGCAGTCTTATGTTGATATTCAGGACGGATAGTGATTTGATTATATTCAAAGAAACCATCCATGAAGGATAAAATCTCATTCCTGGCACACTCAATGATGATCTGATCTATAAATGGTGTGGGGTAATTATCTTTAGGACATGCTTTATTTAGATCCCTAAAATCGATGAAAGCTCGGATCATTCCTTATTTCTTGTCCACGTGAACTGGATTTGAAACCCACTCAGTTAATGGAATGTGGAATATAAAACTTTCCTTAAGCAGCTTGTCCACCTCAGCTTTGATAGCTACTACCTTCCTAGGGTTGATTGGATGAAGCTTCTGCATGATAGGCTTAGCATTTTGATACATCTTAATCTCATGATGGACAATAGATGGATCTATACCATGCATTTCCTCATAAGACCAAGCAAACACATCCCAAAATTTTCAAAAGAGATCGATGTAAGTCTGAATTTCTTCAGGGGAACAATCGGCTCCAATGAAGACATTCTTGATAATGTTGGGATCTCTGGAGATGTTCACCGGGGTAGTAGCAAAAATAACAACCATGTTCCCTTCAGCAAATACATGTGTTGGTGCTAAAGGGTTCAGGACTAGGTGAATAGGACCAAAAGACTAAAGGTTAAGGAAACTTGATTCAACTTCTCACAAGTCTAGTAGAAAATAAGATCGATGATGCAAATCATCCCACGCTCTCTCTACAATAGTCATTTCTTTGAGGATTCCCTCTTCAGATGGAAGAGTGGTATCAAGGAAATCCTGAGCAGAAGATGAACTAAGAGTCCAAGTCAGAGCCACATCTCCATCCAATTCCTCGGGTGAAAAAGAAATTGGCATGGAATATGTAGAGTCAACAATAGATCTATAAGCAATATCAGTTGTAGACATAGGAAATTCCATTCCACCCACTTGACTTTCTTCTAATGTCGAGGTAGGAGAAGTTAAGGTCCAAGGGTCTGAAAAATAGTGAGTTCGGAAGAAGTCTTTTCGAGTAGGAACCCTGGAGGGTGAAATAACATTGATATGAATCGAAGGAGGTAGAAGATCAAAAGTACCTATCAAGGATGTATAGATTCCAACCCCCAGATTCTCAACAGGTTTCTTGGTATCATTGATCAAGGGAACAGTTGAGTTAGAAGATGCATTCAGATCTACAGGAGAATAATCTAGTTAATCAACTATGACAATTCTCCCTTCATGATGGAAACATACAATACGAAATAATGAGGATGCAATAGCACCCACCTCATGTTGGGGCGAAACTAGATCTATGAGGTGGGTTTCCATCATCAACAATCTCAACTTCGATTTTCACAGTTTTACCCCCAACACGTATGGGTAAATCTTGAACAATGCTGTGCGGCTTGTGAGAATGACCATCAAACATAGTTAGAAGAGTGGTTGAAGGGACAGCTGAAGGAGATCCAATAGCCTTCCAGCATGCAAGAGACAGTACACACGTGAAAGGGCCCTCATCAAAAACCATTCAAAAAATATTAATTTTTCAATATGTTGATTTGATAAAGCCATATGATGAGGAAGTCTCTTTTTAAAAGTTGACATATCAAATGTGATAATTAGAGAATTCTTTGGGTCAATATCTCTAATGGCAGTGAGTAGTGCACTTCTTTGTGCAGGACACGACTGGAGTACCTCTAATGAAGACATGGCACAAGGACTTTGAGTCATATCATCTACAATCGAGTAGTTATGGGCAACCTTGGCATGAGGATGTATCATTGTACACTTTTTATACCCTTTCGACATCTGAGGTATAGGCTCAACTGCAGGCCTATCTATATAGAGTGGCTCAACATTATTAAGAGTAACCTTACCTTTCGAAGACTCTACCTTGCCTTAATCATGAGACCTCATAGTGATATCTATGTGAGCACTCACCATGTATATTTTAAACGGATTTTCCCCTTCCTGGTTGCCCCTAGAGGAAGTTCCAGTATTTTCATTCGTGCCAAAAAGTAGTTGCTGCCCTTGGGAAAAGGGTTTGTTAGTACAGCGTAGGAACTAGAAGAACCCTACTGAGCTAAAAAGCACTGAGCATCCTAAATTTTAGGGCAAAGGTGCATAAGATGGTCTCCAGTGCACAAATTTCATGGAAAATTAACTTTATTTTTATTATCCTTCTGACCCTCTCCAACATGATCGTTGGATTTGTTCGCATTATCCTTCCCATCCCTGTCCTTTTTATTATTATTTTTCCCCTTCTTCTTCCCATCATATTGTTGATTTCCTTTGGGGTTAGAAGTTTGAACAACATTAATGGCTAAGGATTGAGAAGGAGTTGACACTGAAGGCATAGCCTAACCAGAAGGAGCAGATTGTAAAGACAATTGGTGCAATTGACTTAGCAGGTTAGATGTACCACTATTGATCGAATCGATAAGCCCATCACCATGAGAACTAGCTTTAGTTTTGGCTAAATCTAACTTGGAGTGAGGAGCATCTGGCAGAATTTTATTAAGGACTCCAGACTGAGAATAAATCAGTTCTAGCTACTAAGCCCTAAAAATAGCCTGCTCTTTAGAAAATACCCCTGAAAGGGATACATCCTTTGAGATTTATGGCTATAAATATTCAAAAGCCATTCAAGAAGGAATTCATTTGGGATTTGGGATTTTATGAGCCTCTTCCTTCTTTGTCATTCCTGAATATGATCAGAAATGTGAGTCACTTTGTCTTGCTAAAAATTGGCCAAGAGGTCAGTCCCAACGTCTTAATGAACAAGCAACTGAATTGGTTTAAGAACATTGTTGTGTAACCAGCTAACCAACTCACCAAAAGTAGAAAAAATGCCTCCTATCAGCTTGATGTACCATTTTGCTGCATTTCCATTAAGGTTCGTTGAAATAATCTCAACCTAATCGAATCGTCGATAAGGGAGTTTAACAAACAAGATAAATGGAAATTGGTGACATGATCTGCCGGATCCTCACTAGTCTTCCCTTTAAAGTTTGAAATGTCTGAGGGTAGTTTAGTGGGGACCGGAGGCCACCCTGGACTATATCGAATAGGATAGTTAGTTAATTTCGATAGATCTGGAAAGTTTAATGTTGCAAAAATGGTAAGCGTGTAGGATCCTGGGAATTCCATCATCCATAGGAAGGATTCCCCACATTTGGAAAAGAATAACTTGGATCTGTTGAGGCACAAGGTTTCTAGATGTTTTTTTTATAAAATGTTGAACCATAAGAAAAAACTTGCGACCCAGCATTCGGAGAAGGACCCCCTTCCAACATAGGGTTACTATACACAGGAGCATTCCCTCCAACCGAGGTATTGAATGAAGAAGAAACCCCTTGGTAAGGGTTCCAAGAATTTGCAAATGGAGAAAAAGCCTAAGAAGCACCCACTAAAGGGAAAGGAACATTCCCTTGCTGACCAGTGAAAAATTAACTCCCTACTCCCAATGTTGTAAAAGCAATGTTCCATCCCGAAAAAACATTTGAGCCTTGACCGCCGGAAAAAAAATTGAAACCTTGATTCTGAGAGGTGAAGGGCATGGATCCTAAGGAAGGGTGTGAATGAGGTATATGCCCACTTCCAAAGGGGAACCCTTGAAATGAAGTTGATCCACTAGCCATAGAAGGTATGGGTGCGGAAACAGCTGAAACAACAGAAACATAAAAAGAAGTAATTCCACTAGAGGGCATTCCATATGAAAAGGGTCCATATTGAGAAGCATGTGCTTGGGTGTTTCCACTCGAAGATGGAATAGAGGTAGAGCTAAGCACAAAAACACTAGAAGTGATTGTCAATATGGAAAAAGTTCCTCCTCCTTCAACTGAAAGAGGAGTATGAACACTTGTAGTGCTCATAGCTGAATCTTTGTTCCCAGTCGCGGCCATCGAAATAAATGGATATGATGGAAAATGACTAGATGGTCTCTGAGACTCAGGCCAGATGTACAAAAGGATGCTAGGAAAACTAACAGGAAGAGGATATGTAAGAGACTCAAGAGGCTGAGGAAATTCTTCTACTTGAACTTCTTCTACTGGAAAGAAGACTCAAGAGATGAGTGGAGCACTCCTCTCTAAACTAACACTAAAAACAGGACCACCCACAGAAAAAACAAGCCCAGATGGAGGATCACTCTTTGTTGTGTTCGAAATGACCGAGTAAAAGTCACCCACTGAATTACTCCTACGCCTTCTTGAAGAAGGCTCGACACTCACAGGAGAATGCCCATGAAGCCTCCTCGATTGACAAGGCGATCGGTCAACCTCTTTAAGAGATTAATTTTAGACTAAAAAAAAACAAGAAGCTAAGCAATCTAGGAGTAAAGAGAGCACTCTAAAAAGTTCCAAAGATATAGTCAATTAAGTGGCCTTCAGGTATTTTCACTCCAGGTGATGAGGACCAAATACCAAAATACAAGAAAGTGAAATAACAGGACCTTCCGAAAATAGTCTGGGGTAATTACGCCCCAGGCCTACCAACAAAGGTAACAAAAACACTTATGCTAACCTCCTGACAAAATCCTTTTCCAGTGCAAGTCCCCAAGCTTCACAAGGGCACCCTCCAAAAGTACTGATGAAAGTGATGCAACATCTGCCTCATGTACCACATGTATTCCCCCCCACACTCACCTGTGTGATACCTAGGAGAGGCAACTAAGGGCACTAATCTGTATTGGTAGTTGGGCGGAATGGTCTCAAGATTTAGCAAATAGGAGAGGGGGTATCTCTCTTCTCTGCCTGCACTCTCCCTCACGCTTGACTCTATGGAGGAGAGCTTTCCGGGTCCACTTAACGAAGTTGGATTTCACTCTTTAACAAACTTTCTATGTTTAACAGTTTGACCGGCCTTAGAGAGTTAACTCTCCACTCACCTATTCCAAGGCCCTACAACCTAGCTAGTTGGTGTATGGTTAATGACAATGATACAAAAAATTCTAGTTTATTTTAATTATAGTGCTTGATTTTAAATTGTTTGTTACTTAAGTCAAAGGTATACAGAAGTGAAACTGATGGTGTTCGTCGACGCAAAAGAAATCAATGAAAACCTACTACATGTGAATGCAATACTTTTCTTTCGATGAAAAGAGATCTCTATATGGGTTCTACGAAACTATATAAGAAAAAAAATTGTTTTTCTTTTCAGTTACTCACACTTCACACACTCCAGAAAACTATGAAAAAAACTAAAATTCTTCAATGCACTTAATGCAAAACTGACAATGACATGCAAATTCTAAGATTGCTAACTTTAAAGAAGTGAAAAGAGTCTCTAGAATGAAATGTTCCAATCACCTTTGATAGAAAAGCAAGGCTAGTTCCAACCAAAACTCCTATGGATGAAAAATTCCAAAATGTACTTGATGAAAAAGAGGGAAATCTAGAAAAGACTTCCTTCAAAACCAAACCAAGAACCAAAGACTAGAAACCAAAAAAAATTCTTCAAAACATATGAAAAACCCGTAAAAATAAAATCAAATCAAAAGCAACATAAAACAAGATTTTTTTTTTTGGATTTTCACTTATAATGGAAGGAAAAAATATTTCAAGAAGACAAGCATAAAACTATCCGAGAACCGGAATCAAGAAAATGAGTCTCAAAAGGGCTTCAAAGAGCTCAAGCCAACTATGCTACTTTCGTAGTGGGACCCAATAAGCAAGAAGAAGAAAAAACTCAAACAACTAATTCAGAATAGTAGCACACTCTTTCAGTGAATCAAAAAATCAAAAAACAAAGAAAGGTCTCTTCAAGATTCGTTGCAAGGCTAGTCCAAGAAATCAAGAAAACCAAAGAAGTAAAAAACGGGTAAAAACCAAAAGCGAAGCAATGCATAAGGCCAAGAAGAGAAAACAAGCAGAGGCTCACTGTTCTGAATGGGCAGAATAACCAATAACTCCAGGAAGAGATCTTAGTGCTACGATGGCAATTGAAATCACATAAAATAGGCAATTTACCAAAAGGATAGGTTTTCATAAGAACAAGAAAGAAATGGATATGCAACCACAAAAACACGGTCCAGAAACCTTAAAGACAACAGAGGAGTGGTCCACCATAGACATAAAAAAGTGACAGGGCTTCAAAACTCAAATTTTCAAATTTTCCCAGGAATATGAGGTTTTGCAGTATGCAACAAGCGTGTATACGTGACTGTAACCAAAGAAACTTGTGTATATGCGAGTTCTTTTGGAAGATACAAGTGGTATACGTGACTGTGTATAGAATAAGTAGCGTATGTAAAAAGAAATAAGGAAAAAAAGATAAATTCGAGCTTGATAAAGAGACCATGACTTATCTCTGATTGGAAAAAGACTTACTAGATTGTAAAAAGTGATAAACCTATCAGGGAACCTACAAGACAGATAAAACAACCCAAACTAGGAATTACACGGATGTAATCCCCAGTGGAGTCGCCAGTTCTGTTATGGGAAATGTTACCCTAAGGTGCTGGGTTGACAAACCTTCACAGATCAAGGGCATGTCATCACAAGAAGGACTCAAGTAGCCAACTTCTATGCTTTAAACGAGAAAGTCAGGATTGTCGATCTTACCCGTTTATCCTTCGGTTGTAGTAGATACTGCCGGGTTCAAACCCCCTGCAACTCCTTGTGCTCCAAAACCTACAAACTAGCAAAGAACAAGCACAAAAACCTAGTTGTACATCATACATATGTTCTGAATGTTAGCAAAAAGCATGCATAATCTCATAAAAATAACAATAAATGAACTATTTAAGATCATTAAGCATGTATAAGAGATATATGACACGTGAACATCTGGAACAAGATGGCACTTCTTTTTATTGATAGCATGTATAGTAAATATATAGTGGAGAGATAACCTGAAATGTGCCACGAACTCAAGCAAACCATCCTCTGGATCCATCCAACCCCTCGCAAAAATTCTTCCAAGAATAGTGCACAATGGATGTCACATAGGATGAAGTTGAACATCTCTAAGAAACAAGGGTTTCCTGAAAGTCTGGGAAGTGCAGGAGGCAAAGGGGAAATATTAGACTTGTTCAGGGCTATAACAGGGTATAATATCTATAATTCTCTCTTTTCTTCCCTTAGGCCATTCCCTTGAGGGGTCTTTATACTCCCTCAAATTATTTTTTTTCAGTTGGGGAATAGTTAGGCCATAGGCTAGGGTAGTTAAGTTACAGGAAAAACTGTAAACCCCGCCTCCAAAATAGGGAAATTTTATATTTTTTAATATTTTAAATATCATATGTGGGTTCACTATGTATGGACCCACGGGTATATGCAGAAAATTCTGGGCAGAGTCGCGTATGGATTTTGAAATACTTTTTTTTGAGAAATATGACCAAGTCTGAATGGAAGGGCTACCCAAGGTCAATGCATAAGTCATCAAGTATATAACGGTGATAAATGATGCTATAGCACTTATCAATTGAAAACATTAATTCTATCAAAACAAAGCATTTGATCTATTTTTAAAATAATCATAGTATAATTCTAATCTAACTCTGTCCTATTTTAAAATATAAGAATGATCAAAATATAAATCTAATCTAACTCTATTTTACATTCCATGGAACAAAAGAATAAAATCTATTACTATGAAATTGAGATGATTGTGCTAAACTAAATCAAATACTACTAAGGTAAGCAAGAAATGGCAAAGTTTCTATTGCGCAAAAAAAAAATGTCTAATCTTAAATCCTATTGTTGTTGTGCAATAAAATTCAAAAATATATTTAATTGGAAGATGGCAGAGTCACATTCATGTAATGATTCAGGCGAGCATAAGATCTAATAGTCAACTGTAAATGTAAAAAACTAATTCAGAACTCATTTAAAAACTAATTGATATGAAATTAAACTACGAAACAATGAGCAACTAAACTACGAATCGACAAAAATATAACTATGAAATAAAAAGGAATTAAACTACGAATTGACAGGAAATTAACTACAAATAAACAGGAAATTAAGCTATGAAATTGAGAGTAAACTAGGCTACGAAATAACTTTAAAAACCTCCTTTCCATGTAGGGGCCCTCTACAATAGAATGATTGTGAAATCGACTTAGACTATCCACGCATAAATGATCTAGAAGTGGTCTTCTTTATTAGAAAAATAGAGTTTAAAATCATATCATAGTATTATCACAAAATTAAGCTTATTCCTGGTTTCAACAGACCGATATTTATACAATTTTTTGAATTATTTGTTGGAGACAATTTTGCCTACGGAAAGAAAAATGAAACTAAGACTAGAAGTCTATTCAAAAGCAATGTCTTCATTGATTTTTCTCGATTTTCTACGTAAGAGCATATTGAGAATCTTTATCCATTGATCTCCTTCCTTGGTTGATCTTTGACTACGAGTGTAGGCATGATTCCTTCTTGAATTTGAATAGGTAAGTAGGATATGGTCCATATGTGGACCATTTCAAAGCTACCCATATGAATATCTTCTTCCTTTACTTCTTGAAATCTGTCAAAAAATAATGGTGGCTACAGAAACAAAGGTTAGATACAAAATTTCACAAATTTTGTATCTAACTACATAAATTCATATAAATAATAAGAAACATTATAATATAAATCATATATCATCTAAATTCGTTCTCAGATGTAAAATATGTCAAGTATCACTGACTGAGTTTATGGATTTGTGAAAAAGAAGAAAAGATGGTGGAAAAGGATTTCAAATTAGGAACAGTTTTGAGGTTCAACAAAAGCTAAGGGAAAGTTTGAAGTCTGGAGATAAACAATGAGATCTCCATACCAAGGATCTTGTGAATAAATGAGGAAAATATGTTCATTAGGGAATGACTCCTCATAAATAATATCGTCTCCACAAAGCAACCCAGAGATAAATTCTGCAAATACAAAAGATCTGTTGTATTTGGCAGAAATAAATTCAAGATCAAAGCCTTGCAAAATGAGAATCCATCTATTGTATTTTCCCCCAATCACTCGCCTACTAAGAGCAAACTGAAAAGGATTAAATGATGCCAAAATATAAGTTTTGCAAAGAAGGATATAATGGTTAAGTCGTTGGACAACATGAACGACTGCCAAAGATAATTTATCAATGAGAGAATACTGTAGTTCAGGACCTACCAAGCCTTGAATTAGGTAATAAATAACATGCTCACAAAGAGAATCATCCTCCTGAACCAAAACCATACCTATAGTAGATTCTGCTGTAATGAGATACAAAAGGAAGTCTCTGCTATAATCATTTGGACTCAATAATGAAGCAGAGGTCAATGCCTTTTTCAAGTCATTGAATGAACATTGAGAAAATTCATCCCAGAAGAATGGAATTCCTTTCTTGAACAATATCATAAATCTTTTCGTCACCTTGGCATAATTAATGATAAATCTCATTAAGAAATTCGCTTTTACTTGTATACTTCAAAGTTGATGAATAGAAAATGGTAGAGGAAACTTAAGTATTGCATCAACCTTGAAGGGATCTACTCTAATCCCTTCAATAGACACAATGAATCCTAACAAACGACCAGATGTGACAGTGAAAACACACTTATTAGGGTTCAACTAATTTTTATAATGAGGACATCGTTCAAAAATTTGTCTAAGATGAGAGGGATTATCAGTTCTATTTCGAGAACGAGAAGCTAAATCATCCAAATAAGCTTCGATGATATGCTTGATTTCATGGAAAGCATAAGACATGGCCTGCTGGAAAGTAGCCACAACATTTTTAAGGCCAAAAGGCATCTTTTTGTATGAAAAACTACCCCAGGGGCAAATAAAAGCAGTCTTATGCTAATCTTCAGGATGGATGGTAATATGAATTTATCCCGAGCAACCTTCCATGAAGGAGAAAATATGATAGACAGTGACAATCCTCCCTTCATGGGGGAAACACAAGATGCAAAATAAAGATGAAGCAATAGCATCCATTTCATAAATCCAATTTTTCCCCAATAGAAGATTGTAATCCAATTTGGCATCGACTATCTCGACTTCAATATTGACAACTTTACCCCCAACACAGATGGGAAAAGCTAGAAAAAATCCATGTGGCCTGTGAGAATTTCGATAAAATGCAGTGAGAAGAGTAGGTGAAGGCACAACTGAAGGGGATCCAATGGCTTTCCAACATGAGATAAACATGACACATGTGGAAGCACCCTCATCGACTACTGTTAAAAAAATATTAATCTTCAAATCTGTAGACTTAATGTGAAAGGCCATGTGATGAGGAAGTATATTCTTAATATTTGACATATCAAATGTGATCATAAGAGAGTTCTTTGGATAAACTGCCACGATCATAGTGACCAATGAACTCCTTTGTGTTGGACACGACTGGAGTACCTCTAACGCAGACATGGCACAAGGACTATGAGCCATATCTTCTACAATGGAGTAGTTTTAGGTAGCCTTGTCATTAGGGTTAGTAGTCGTATGCTTAGTAGAACCTTTCGGCATGTAAGGTATAGGCTCAACTGCAAGCCTCTCTATATGGAGTGGCTGAGAATTACTAGGATCACCCTTAACTTTTGAAGACTCAACTTCACCATAATCATGAGATATCATAGAGATATCATCGTGAGCACTCATCATATATACATTTGAGGAATATCCCCCCTCCTAGTTGCCCCTAGCGGGAGTTCTAGTATTAGCATTCACGCCATCAAGTAGTTGTTGCCCTTGGGGAAAAGGGTTTTTCACTATAGCCTGGGAACTAGAGGAACCCTATTGAGCTAAAAATCGATGAGAATCCTTAATTTTCAGGCAAAGATGAGTAAGATGGTCTCTGGTGTGTAAATTGCATGGAAAATTAACTTTATTCTTTGCCTCTCTCTTACCCTCTCCAACATTATCGTTGGATCTGTTCGCATTACCCTTTCCATCCTTGTCTTTCTTCTTATTATTATGTCCCTTCTTCTTCCCATCAGATTGTTTATTTCCTTTGGGGTTAGAAACTTGAACAACAATAATAGGTAAGGGCTAGGAAGGAGTAGACATAGATGACGTAGCCTGAAAACAAGGAGAAAATTGTAAAGACAACTGCTACAATTGATTCAAAAGGTTAGTTGTGCCACTATCAATCGAACCGACAAGCCCATCAGCATGAGGGCCTAGATTTTGGAATATCCGAGGGAAGTTTAGTAGGGACCGAAGGCCAACCCGGGCTATATAGAATTGGATCATTCGTCAATTTTGATAAATATGGAAAATTCAAAGTTGCAAGGAACGGTAAGCACGGAGGAGCTCGAGAATTCCATCCACCAACGGAAGGATTCCCAACATTCTAAAAATAATACCCTGGATTGTTCATAGAAAAAATTGAGCCATAAGAGAAGCCTTATGGCCCAAAAGAATTCAGAGTAGGACCCCCTCCCATTGTAGGATTACCATGAACAAGGATATTTCCCCCAATCAAAGTGTTGAATGAATATGAAACCCCTTGGTAAGGGTTCCAAGAATTGGCGAATGGAGAGAAACCCTGAGAAGCACCTATGGAGGAGAAAGGTAGATTCCCTTACTGACCATAGAAAAAATGATTCCCAGTTCCCAACCCTAGAAAAGCAAGGTTCCGGCCTTGAAAATAATTAGAGCTTTGGCCTCCGGTAAAAGGATTGAAACCCTGACCTTGAGCGGAGAAGGGAAAATATCCTAAGGAAGGGTTCGAATGAGGAATATGACCACTTCCGAAGGGGAAACCCTGAAATGAAGCTGACCCACTAGCCATTGAAGACATGGGTGTGGAGACAGCCGAAGCAAATATCAAGGAAATAGAAGGAATTGTATTAGATGGCATTCCAAAATAAAAGGGACCAGAATGGGAAGCAAATGCTTGGGTGCCCCCACTCATAGACGGAATGGAGGTAGAGCCAAAATTTTCCACACTGGGAGTTATAGTAGAAATAGAAATGGTACCTCCTCCTTCAACTGAAATAGGAGTATGCACATTCGAAGTGATCATAGCTAAATTTGTGTTCCCAGCCATGGCCATCAGAAGAAAAGGAAATATATGGGGGCTAGATGGTCTTTGAGACAGAGGCCTAATGTACAAAAGAATGTCCAAAAAACTAGCAGGAAGAGGAGAGGAAGGAGTACGGGGAGGTTCTGGAATATCTTCTACCTCAACTTATTCTGTCAGAAAAAGGACTCAAGAGATGAGTGGAGTACTCCTCTCTATTTCACCACTAGTACTAGGACCAACCAAAGAAACAATAGTCCCAAGCAGAGGATCACTCTTCGATGCATTTGCAACTACTAGATGAAAATCACCAACCTAATTGCTCATACGCCTTCTTGAAGAAAGCTCAGCACTCGCAGGAGAAAACACATGAAGCCTCCTCAATCGACAAATCGATCGGTCAACCACTTTTAATAGTTATGAGATTTTAAGCTAGACTCAAAAAATTATGAATCTATGGAAATATAAGAGCAAATATCACTCTCTAAAAAAATGTCCCTAAGATACAAAAATAAAGTAGCCTTCAGGTATTTCTGCTCTGGGTTATTATGACCAGACACTAAAATACAAGAAAGTGAATAAGGGGAACTTCTGAGAATAGTCTGGGTTAATTACATCCCATGCCTACTATTGAAGGTAACAAAAATAGTTATGATGAACTCCTAGAAAAATCCTTTGCCAGAGCAAGTACCTGAGATTCGCAAGGGCACCCTCCAGAATTAATAATGAGAGTGATGCAATGTCTTCCTCAGGTACCATGGGTATTTCCCCCCACCCACCCCCCCACGTAGTCACCTATGTGATACCTAGGAATAGAAACTATGGACACCAATTTGTATTAGTAGCAGGGAGGAATGGTCTTAGGTGAGTATCGAGAAAATATGAGAGGGGGTATCTCTCTTCCTTTCCTTCAGTGGCCCTCGTGCTTAACTCTGTGGAGGTAGAACTTTCCTAGTCCACTTAATGAGGCTAGATTTCACTTATTAATCAACTTCTATGTTTGAAATTTGAGTGGCCTTGGAGAGTTAACTCTCCACTCACTTATTCCAAGGCCCTTCAACCTATACTAGTTGGTGTATATTAATGAAAACTCAAAAAATTCTAGTTCATCTTATATTAAGTGCTTGATTTGAATGGTTGTTCCTTTTAAGTCAAGGGTAGATGGAGAATGCAACTTATGATGTTTTGACACAAAAATAGAAGTCAATAGAAACCTGCTACATGATATGCAACTTTTTCTTCGATGAAAGATATTTCTACTTGGGTTCTACAAAACAACTACAGAGCAATAAATTTTTATTTTCGTTTCAATATCATGGTCACACACTCAAAAGCTATCAAAAAGACTACAATTCTTAATGTTGCAACTAGTGCAAACTACAAATGCAAATGAAAATTCTATGACTACTCACAAAGGGAAGAAAATGAGATTTTCAATAAGATGATCTGATCACTTTGACACAAAACAAATACAAGCCCCATACAAGAACTTCTTTGCACAAAATATGCCAAAACAACTTGATATGAAAGAGACAAACCTATCACAAGGCTTCTGTCAAAACCAAGCAACTAGACCAAAATGAGAAACTACCAAATTTCTCCAAAAGAGATGAAAACCAAAGAAAAATCAACAGAAAAAAAATGTTTTTGGAGCCTTTAACTTTTTAAGGAGGAAAAAAAAAATCTAAGACAAGCACAAAACTATGAAAGGTCACAAATCATGAAAATGAGCCAACAAGAAACTTGAAATTCCATAAGCCAACTATGTCATTTTCATGACTAAACTCAATAAGAAAAATGAAGTAGTTAACTCAATAAAAATACTTGAAACAACAGTATAAACTTCCAAGAAACAAAACTTCAAGAAATCAAGAAAGACAACTTCAAGATTCACCAGAAAAGTTGATCTCAAGAAACAAGAAAACCAAGAAATCCAACAAGCCAAAAACCAAAAAGTGAAGAAATGGAGAAGGAAAGCATGAGAAAACTAACAAAGACTCACTGTTTTGAAATGTTAGAACAACCAAGAACTTCAAAAATAATTCTTGGTGCAACAACCACAAGTGAAACTTCACTGGAAAGGAAAAACCCTAGGTTGGCTAGGTTTCCAAGCAAGAAAGAGAGATACTGACACTCACCAAGAAGAAACACTATCCAGACATACAGGAGGTTCTACAGGAGTGACCAAAAGCAGGTAGGAAAGACTTACAGAACCTCAAAAATGAAATTTTCAAATTTAACAGGCCATACGCAGATCCATTGTGTGCAACACGCGTGTATACATGACCGTGTTTGAAGAAACTCTCGTATAAATTGGTTCGTTTAGACATAAATAGATGTATACGCGAATATGTACACAAAAAGAAGCATATAGAAATGACAACAAAGAAAAACAATAAATGCAAGTTTGATCCAAAAGATTAGGGGTTCTGCCTGGATGGAAAAAGAACCAACTAGACTGGGAAAGTGATCAGATCAGTCAGGGAACCCAAAATAAAGAGAAAACAACCCGAACTAGGAATTACACAGATGTAATCCCCAGTGGAGTTGCCAATTTTTTTGCGGGAAAATCTACCCTAAGCTTTGGTTTGAGGGACCTAATGGAGCGGAAGGCATACAATCAGAAGAAGCATTCAAATTATAAGTCATAATGCTTAAACTAGAAAACTAGGAATAGGTGACCTTACCCATATGTCCTGCGTTTGAGGTCGATCCTGCACGGTGCAAAACCTCTGCTACTCTTCATGCTTCAAAACCTACAAATCACTCAAGACAAAGCACAGAGACTAGTTGTACAACATATATATCCTAAATGTCAGTATGTTAGATCATATAAAATCATAAAATATTCATGAAATAATTATTACAAGATCATTAACATGTATATGAAACATATAATAACATGACATCAGGAATGGGAAAGAGCTTCTTTTATTGATGTATGTAAAAAAAAGGTGGAGATAGCACCTAAAATTAGCCAAGACTCCAGGCGAAACCTTCCTCCGTATCTGTCCAGCCCAAGCCTCAACAATCCTCTTCCATAAGAGGTGCACAAAGGATGTCACATAAGGAGGGTGAACATCACAAGGAAACAAGGGTTTCCTGAACCTGGGAAGTGCGGGAGGCATATGGATAATCAGACTTGATTTGGGCTATAACATACTATCGTATCAATAGAATTATCTCTCCTCCCTTAGGCCTTCCTAATGAGGTGAATTTATACTTCCTCAAATTAATTTTTGAGTTGGGAAATGGTTTGGCCATGGGCTAGTGTCGGTGGTTCTCAAGTAAAAATCGTAAATCTTGCCCACTTAATAGGGAGTTTATTATTTTTTGATATTTTAAATTGTATACGCGGGTCAGATATGAACAATTTCACATCTGCATGCGCAAAAGTCTGAACAGAATCACGTATGGAATTCAAAATATTGTTTTTTAGAAGTTGACCAAGTTTGAAAGGAAAAGGCTGCCCAAGGCCAATGCATAATTCATCAAGTATATAAAGGTGATAAATGATGTTATAACACTAATGAAGTACAAGAGTGAGGGTTTCAATGAGAGTAACATCACTCTCTTAAAATATTACTAAACTTCTCATGGAAGCCATAGTATCCTGCATGACATAAGTGTTATACATGCAAAAACATAAAGCCACATCAAACACCTCCTAAGCATATGCCATCTTTCCATCAATATTTGTTGCTTGCTTCACAAACTCCTATTGATGTGCATAAATAGAAAATTAATCCTCTCACAACACGGATGAAACTATAAAAAATCATGAGATATAAGTATAAAATGAAATTTAATGCATCAAACCTTGTATAACTCCCCTTAGATTCATGTGTTCTTCTTGTATGCCTCAAACTGACCTTGTGGACTTGGAATTAATAGATGCATGAGGCTGGAATTTCCTCCTTTAATCACATGCACCTATCGATTTTTGCTTCTCTTGAAGCCATATTCTATTGTGCATAGGATAAATATCTACTCCCCCTGAGTAGAATATCCTTTTTCAAGTCAAATCATTCTTCCTTGATGTCCTTTTAAGATCTAGTTCTTTACAGCTCATCTTTTCTCATCCATACCTGATTTGACTTCAATGGTGGGATTTCTTTTTTTTTTGGATTGATGTTGTCATATCTGCAAGATAGAGCTTTGTGGTCATATTTCCCATACCTGAAACAATGATTATCCATCAAATTTTTTTTCTTGAAAACAATTTACATTCTCTAGCAGGGTGACCATAATTATTGCAAGAAAAACAATACCAATGAAATAAATTTTACCTTGTTCATTGATTGGCTGGATTATTAAAACTTGGTTTCTTCCTTGTCCTAATGAGCTAATGCATGTTGTGATTATGATCTCATTTTATTTACTTCTTCTGATAAATCATTTTCTTCTTTGGCTTCTCTTGATGATTATTCTTCCTATATCCTTGATTGAATTTAGAGGTGGTGGAATTGTGATTTTTTCTACTCTGATTTCCACCACTTTCTATTTTTCTTTCAAAAGACATGATTATTCTTCAAATCCCAATCCAGTTTTAATAAGTGGATATCTTTGACTCGTGAGGAATTTATGCACAAAATGTTGAATCTTTTCTCCATCATTCGATACTTAGATAGGTAATTATTTTCCTTTTCAAGTTCACATCTCAGAAATGATAATTCCTTTTGTAGAATTGCACAATAGGCTTCTAGGTCTTGTAGCTTATTTGAAAAAATATCATTTTCCTCGATGACTTCCTCATGATGGATTTTTAGATCAATTATTTGCATGTCATTACTCTCATGGATAGTATCACTATCTTCTTGTGATAAAAATGGATCTGCTACTGCTATGAATATGGAATCAATTTCATCATTCTCTTTCTCTTCAAGAATGAATGGGGATTTTCAATAATTTAAAAATCTTGAATCCTTTCTTTTCCATACAAATTATCCAACTTATCGATGATTTCTTTTGCAATCTTATAATGGCTTACTTTTTCTACATCATGCTTTTGCAATCCCTTCAAAATTATCTTCTTGGATTCCTCATTAAATTAATGATGTGTACCATATGAAATTGAGAGAAAAATATTCACATCTAAAGTTAAAATATATGCTTCAAATTTTACCTTCCAAAGCATGTAATCAAATCCATGTAGAAAATGAACTCCATCTGCTGCAAATCTCCCTTATTTACCCATGATCTACCTTCTAATGGTGAAGATGAACTAGAAATAATTGTTCTATGATACCAATTATTGGAACCACAATCACTACTAAGGAGGGGGGGATGAATCAGTAGTGATAGAAATTTCACAACAATTAAAACATTTTCTCCAATATATTGATCAATTCATCTCTTAACAAATGAGCATTAGATTTGAACATGCAACTTCAACTAGAAGCAACACGTGAGAGCTATAACATAAGAAATAAATATGGACAATAATAAAAAAATCATCACATCACATAGGACCACACAATATCTGGTGGAAAACCCCCATCCAAGGAAAAAACAACCCTTTCTTTTGTTGCACAACTCAAAATATTTTATTATCTGTCAAGAAATTCATTACATAGAGAGTGCAATATGAAAAATATTTGAAAGGATCTATGATCTCCATATTATGACTCTTCATACACCCTTATGATCAACAAGACTTGCCCAACACCTATTAGAACTATGAATACATTTGTTATCAATCCTTGTTTTTCCAGATCACCCACCCCACTTCTCTATGTGGTTCACCTTTCATGAATTTTCAAACTGGAACCCTTGAGCTCCTCAACATTAACATCACAAAAAAAATATCTTCATTTCACATAATCAAAATTCTCAACAAAAGATATAAAACATAGAATCAAAATCAAATCATACACCTTTCTCACATTCATACATCATCCTCAACTCGCATGGCCTCAATACATTTTCGATAAACAAACTAGATGTGGGACTCAGTAATGCAATATATAACTTCCATATGAAAATATGAGACACTAATTCATCCAATTTATCTCAATAAAATAAAATGAAATAAAAAAACTTCCCTTGCAATCACAAATGCAATAGAAAACTCCTTTATAGCCCTGTCACATAGGAATAGTCTACAACCATGTATACATATGTCTTTGCTAGAACTATACCTCGATGCAATTTTCCTTCAGAAAATTAACAATCCTCACCAATGGCTCTCCAAAACACTATGAAATTTTTCTCACACAATAGAACCAACCAAATGAGCAACGTTTCTCCACATATTTGTAGTTTCTAAAGATGATTAAATAAATGAATTCCAATCGTGTAGTGGAGCTCTGTTCATATGCTAAAATCAGTTTGGTTCAATTCTTCTTGACTCAATCTAGGCACTAACTTCATTTAATAATGAATATTATATTTTAACCATCACCTAGAAGCTCAATTACCTTGCTCTAACCTTTACATGATGATTCCTAAATAAGACACATCATAAAAACAAATACAAATATGATGAACACGAGGAATGTGGAGAAATTATCGTGAAAAACCTCATTCACGCCCACAACATAGGCTCCATGCAACTGTAACTCCTTAGTCACTCCCATAGGCCTTCATTCCAGTGACTATAGATTTCAACTGCTCCCATAACACTGTCATGCAAGAGACTATGGTATAGGATGCTCAAAAGCATCTATCCTAGGCTCAAAACTTGTTCAAACTTGCTACACTAGTTGAACATCATCATTAAGTCCTTATGAATCCATTCTAATGTCCACAACACTGTAACAACTCAATCATTGTTACAAGTCAAACTAGGATGAATTGAATGTCATTCATCATTTTCTCCAACACTCAAGCAATCATACATCACCAAAAATACTCCAACATCTACAACCATCAATGATAGAGCATAAAAATAATCATAAAAGTTGTAACCCATCCATACATACATCAAGTACCACAAACATGCTTGAAATTCTCCAATACTATCAACTAGGTGTAGCAGCTCCATATCCTACCAAGGCATCCATACACAAACCAACAACTTGCACCAACATCTGCAATCATAAAGTTAATAACCAATGCACAAGCTAGGTACCATATCACTAGCATAAGCCTAGCGCTATACCAATAATCCTTGTAGTAGTTAATCCATACAAACACTCACTAGATACCATAACCAGTCAGCCAATAAACCATGTAGTAATCAACCATGTGCATAATCAATCACATATTACTAGACTGACATCCATTCCAACCAACACCAATACAACCACGAAAAGAAATGCTACTAGGTTAAAATCAATGCCAACCAAAATAGATAAGTTATAATTCCAAGAATGAATCCTTGTGAACCTTCTTATGAAGTGCCTAAATAAATTATTGAGAACTACTACCAACACCATTATAATTACCAGTTGTATACGCACTATAAACGTTTTGAGATTTTAGAGTCTTAGAAAAATTCAAAACTAAATGAATAGGATTCTGATAAGGTACCAGGAGGAGGTTAGAGAACGAGCTACATGTGTTTTTAACCAATGAGATAGTAGTTATAGGGGATGCAACATCTTCGAAAAATAATCACCTCATCATAAAATTAATTTTTTCATTGGGAGGGTAAATTTGGCTCATTAAATCAACCATAGATGTTGATCCATTCAATGTATTCACTCCTCCTGACTCATGGGGACATTTTTTATTTCCCTCATTAGTTTGAAAACAATGCTTCCAACACCTCTTACTTGGCTATAAGTCACACCACTACTATATTTTGTATGCCACAACTTCGAACTAATTGGTCCCTCTATCTATAACTTTGGACTATTCAACATCTATCCTATCTGGTGTAATTCCCTCTGTCACCATTGAATCTCACATAATTTCTTTTTCCATTCATCAGATATTTTTTCCCCCCTTTGTGCCCTAGAATATCAAGCCCTCTATGACTCATCTAAATCCATGACAACAACGTCCTTATCTTTCACAACTAGGAAAAATCTCTCCCCTAAATCCTACTCTCGACACTTAGAGTTTTAATTTTCCATGTTGTATTCCTAAGAAAAATAAATAAAAATAAAAATTTCTTCCACCATCAAAATTTTAATCCAAAGAGGGATTTCCTTCCATGGTTTTCCCCACCATTCATACTTGAACATGGCCTCAAGTTTAGAAAAGGAAAAGAAATCTTATACAACAAATTCAATAGTATAGATTTCTAGAGTTGCTTGTACATAGAAATCAACAACCCTAATCAATTCATTATCAATTTTATGCAGTTTAGCTAACTTAATGGTAGTCAAAGTATAATGGAATCTAACATGATTACTAGACCATCGTTTTATTTACAACTGACATAACCAATTATGAATTTCTTCAGGTAACTTACACCATAATATTTCCTATTGGTCGTAGGTAGGTTTTGCATACAAAACTTCCTCCTCTATCGACTCTAAATTTTTCTTCCGCAACTAAGCTTGTTACAAAATAAATCGATCAATTTGCTCATGCCACCAGTATTGAAGATATCCTCGAAGGATCTTAGATACCATCATCCAGATCCCTTAAAAATACTTAATTTCTAGGCAATGGAACCATTATTTGGCTCAAATTTTAATAAAGAAAGACCCCGGGTTGAAGCACACAGTGCCAACAAATAAGTTTTTCATAGTCTAGCAATCCATCGACATTTTCACCTCCCTTGATAAGCAAGAGACATCTCACCTGAGTCGTGTTGAGACTTAACATAGAGATAATAGATCAGAGAACAAAATTTCGGTAATATATTTAAAAAATAACCTATTACACTTTGATATTATATCATATCTAACATCAATGCACTCAACGTAATCAGGAATTGAATAGAAACACCATGCAACAAATAATAATAGAGAAAATTTGAGAATACAATATTAATTTTTTTGAGAAGGCAAGTAAACTATCATCATCATTTAAACAAATAAACATTTCCTTCAACACTCATTTTCATTAATAGTCAAGTAATGACATAGTAGTAGGATCTTCATAAGATGTGAGAGCATGGACCACTACTAGATCAAAATACAAGACAAAACTAAGAAATATATTAGAAACATTCGAACTACCTTCATCACAGCAGCAATATTTTGACATATACTTTGATTCTCTCCCTCTTCTTCCATATTTCCTTAAGCCTTTTATAGATTTTTTTCCTTGATCCGTCTCACTTGGTCTAGTCAACTTTGACAAAATATGGGTGTTTTTGGTCCTTATTTCCTTTTATTCTTTCAAATTATAGCGTGCATTTCCTTCCTTTTTTGTCTCTGTAAATTCCAACATAACTAATTCTCACTTCCTTTGACACTTCTTTCCATATTTTCTCGACGTCTGGTTATTTTGGCCATTTATTTCACATTTTCTAGCGATCTCTTCTGTGACCAGAGTTCAACCAAAAATTTCATCAATATTTTCCAAAATTACTAAAAAACGAAGGACCCAACTGATTCAAACTAAAATACGTCTTTGATAAATATAGGATTATAAAGGTTGAAAATATAATTATGGCCTACATGACAATAATAATGTAATGGCGTAATAATAAAAATAATTGGCTTTTATGGAGCACAACAATGACAGTAGTGGGCTTCTATAGGGCAAAACAATAACAATATGGGGATACAATAGTATTGTAGAGACCTAATGTTCCCCCTGTTGGGTGGATCAATTTCCCTTTTAATTCAGAACAACTTATCCAACTGTAACATTAATTTTCAATTTGGGTAGGATTTTTCTTTCAAGGTTATCATGAAAAGTATATGCAAGAACATATGGAAACTAGCACTCATAAAGCCTCAAAAAAATCATTGTAATGTCACTCTCAACAATAAAAACATAATTGCTATTACACTACTTTTTTGACTCTCACATTCAAAAATTAAAGACACGCGTTGCAAAATAAAACTCACTCTATCACACGATCACTTCAATTCAAAGAAACAACATTCCTAGAAACCATAAACACTCAAGTAGTTGTTGAAACACTCATTCAATAAAGAAACAAACAAAATAGGTATAAAAAGAATCAAATAAACACCACAGCAATGAAGTGACCAATTTATGACCTATGTTGTTACACAATAACAAAGATTATAATTCTACATCTATCTGATGTTGGAAATTGGGGCAATTATGAGACAAATTTCCTCACAGAAACCAAAAGACCCAAAGGAAAGCCCATCTTTCCCCAAATAATATTTATACTGGTAAAAAAAAAAAGAATTTGAATTGGACACTGTTATTATTAATTAATGTAGCAAATCAAAGGTTCATGGAAAAATATATTTAATTATTAAATTGAGTAAATTCAAATTAAGAAATTCCCTTTTGAAGTTATACAAGTCAACTTGGCTCTTAAGTCTCCCATTCAATCATAAGGAAAAATATAAATATGTGATCGATCAATGTGAAATTCTATATCTTACTACATCTAAAGAATATCATAAGGAGTGAAAAAGTCCATAGGTTAATTTCCTATGGTTCATCTTATTTATGAAGCTCGAATTATTTTATTGGATCGTTGAGATTCTTCTATTGGTTCATTGGCATTATTCAAACACTCACATTGGTTCGTTGATAATGTTTTGGGACTCACATTGGTTCCTTCACACACTTTTGAACCTCACATTGTAACCATGTGGCTCACATTGAGACTTAGACATAACGTTATAGCTCGCACGTGTATCTTTGTGCCTCATTGTATCTTCTGTCATTCATTACATTCACATCACTTAATGGAATCACATGATATTAATAGTGGAATCACTAGATGGTATCACTTAACATTACATTCATATCAATTGATGTTATTTCTTGATGGTATCACTCAAATTTATAGTCACATCAGGTCATGGCATTGCATGACATTAATAGTGGCATCACTAGTTTTTATCGCTGGAAATTACAGTTGCATCACTTAATGGTATCACTTGAAATTATAGTTGCATCACTTGATGACATCATGTGAAATTAATAGTGGCATCGCTATATGTTATCACTTGAAATTACAGTCGCATCGCTTGATGGTATCGCATGACATTACTAGTGGCATCACTTAATGGTATCACTTGAAATTATACTCTAGCATCACACACACTCTAGCATCACATATACTCTGGAATTACACACTCTGGAATCTCCATACTATACAAAATGGTATCACTCTTAGGCGTATCTATTCTACACTCAGTGGAATCACTATATTAGACTATGAGTGGCATCATTTTATGTTAACAGTGTCATCGTTATACCATACTCTATGGTGATAATGTTAGTAGCATATTTCTATGGATGGAAATTCAATGTAAGACAATGATTCATATTATGGTGACTTGGAGATATACTGAGATTTACTCACCTTTGACCTTGATGCATGACTATGATATATATATATATATATATATATATATATATATATATATATATATGACAAGTACCCTTTTGGTGATTGTAATAACATACTCTTGTTTACGATGACTTTGATGACAATATTAATATAACTTTGATTTATATGTGACCTTGATGTTTGACATTCACCGTATATGACAGTGTTCTTGGTATAGTGACTCATATGATAATATACATGATAATGATATAATAGCATGAATGAAAACACACTGAACTTATTGATAGTGACACAATGATCCATCTGAAAAATGTGTGACTATAATCTATGTAATAGTTATTTTGATGTATGAATATGACAAAAAACCTAATATTACAGTGACCCTAATATGTTAGACAATGAATTTTTTGTATAATAGTGACTTTGATGACAGTGACTTTGTTTGCATGACAGTAACCCATGATGGATAAAATATGTGACAGTGTCTCTATGGAAGATGATATATTGTATATGAGAGTGATATGATAGTAGATCTCTTGGACTTGTTTCTTTCAATTCACAAACAAAGTTTTTAACTGACTAGGGTTAGCCCTAGGTGGCTCAATGTGCTTGATGAAAAAATACTCATGTCTCGTGATGTTTCTAATTTTTATCTCAGTTGAAAATTTGATGAATATCTAATATAAGAAGAATATGGCTTGGTTTTTCCTTTGTCTTTGACCTAATTCTTAGTGTCTCTATTGTGCATGTTTTTATTTTGTTTCTCCTTATTTTTCCATTTCATCGTTGATGTTTATTGTTATCTCTAAATAATTTATAGCGATGATATGTTATGGGGTGAATGTTAAATGAAACATCTAATTTTAAATTGATGAAAATTTCATAAATGCAATTATCTATAGTAGAGAACAATCTATCCATAAAAAATAACATGGTATCAGAGCTAGGTTGAAGAAAAGTCATTGAGATCACCCCAGTGAAGACACTTATGATGAATTTCCTGATCAAAGAAAATTTAAAGGGATGAAGATGGCATAGACCTAAAAGAAAGCTATGGTTTGAATGAAGCCATAGGAAGCCTTTGTTTTGCAAATAGAAGCTATAGTTTGAGAGAACCCATAAAACTAGCCTTGATATGGGAAATGCTTAATATTATTTATAATTACTTTATATGGTATGATCAATCAGAATTTATTAGGTTATTTGGGACATATTCAAAGAAACCCTAGGAGAGTGTATGATGCAATATCTAGAGGTGATCAATAGTTTGGATTGGCTAAAAATCAAAGAGATCAAGGAAATAGTTGGTATTTAAGGTGGTGAATTTCATCTAAAGACAAAATTGTAATATGGTTGATGGAGCAAGGTGACTATAGAGATATGATCCAGAGGGAATTGATAGCTTCCTACAATATTCATGAAAGATAAATACTTTCAAGAAGTATGCTATTTTTTTCATTATTGTTGTATATTATTGTTTATTCTCCGCATGAATGTTTGAATGATTTTTTTTACTAACTCCTTGGATATGGATTTAATTATGGAAAGTGGATCCTAAGAATCATGAGGAAGTAGAGTAGTGTAGGAAGAGTAAACTTCAAGAGGGATCTGGTGCATGAAGAGTAAAATCTAAGAGGGAGATGGAACAATATAATAAGGAATCCACTCTCATATATAGAGATGAAAGCTAGTCTTGAATCATCAACATGTATACTTTTGTTATGATTATTTATTTTTCTATTATTTCTCTTTCTCTTGTCATGGGGTGATCAAGTGAAATGGATGGATGTAAGGACCTAGTACTCAATATCAATACTAAGAAGGATTTTGAGCCATCCCATGATTATATTGGGTACTTAGAAGTTGAATAAGAGCTCAAACACTAAAGGAAGGATTACAGTCTCCCAAGGTGATAGCTATCACTGAAGAGGCTTCATATTCAAAGGGAGTAGACTATTAGTTTGAAAAAAATCATGATGAGATGATAAGAGCTATATGTCCTTCATGAAAGGACAATTCTATATGAAAATATACAATAATATCTACAACTCCACAATATTAAATTCATCAGTGATAAGGAATACACACTAAGAGTGAGAGGATTGTAGCTCCTATTTCCAGATGCACTAATCAGATGCATGTGAAGTTGGATTCCTCCATCATGTATATAAGGAAAAAGTGAAATTGGAGACACCTCAAGGCTTTGAGGCACATAATATGAGATTCATGGTTATATATTGAACAAAGTCCCATATTGATTCAATTTAGTACCTTGTAGCTGACATATGTCTTTGATTTATGGTCATTGGATGTAGAAACCAACCTCTCTTCAAGGTTGTAGGTATGTATATGATATCTGGTTATTTATGTTGATAATTTATAATAGGATCACATCATATTATTGTTAAGTGACAGAGGGAATTGACATCTAAGACCAAATAGTGTACTGGAAATATGATGAGGGCTTCCTTGTTAAGGGAAGTATGCTTTCAAATACTTGGCATGATGGATAACAATGAAGCGGCTAAGAGAGACTCCTCTTCAGATTTAGATTTTATGGATACTCTGCTAAGTTGGAATTAACATGTATTATTAATTTTCATCATGATCCAGATAGAGCCTAGATATGTATACTAGATATCAAAACAAAACTAATAATCATGGACTGAGACACACTGTTGGAAAATCGATGGATACACTCAATTTTGACTGAGAACAAAAATCTTATTATGAGGAAAAACCCATGTGGGTGTTATTTTATCTTGAGGGTCTACCATAATTTCTTGGATGAGCCAAAATAGAATTTTGTTGATTTGATTAGGGCTAAGACAAACAAAAATTGTTGCTAGCATGGACAGTTGTGAGGAATTCTGATTGAGAAAGATATTTAGAGAGTTGTTTGAGCATGGGTTGGATATGACTATGATATAATGCGATAACAATTGTGTGATATGTATATCAAAAAATAATTTGATCCAAAACAAGTACAAGAATATTGAGATTAATTATCACTATATTCAAGATATGGTGTAGAGAGGAGAAATAAGGCTGCAACTCATCTACTAATAAGTATGTTTCTGAAATTCTTACCAAGCCTTTATTGAAAGGGAAGTTCTTGGTCTTTAGAGATCAACTTGGACTGGTAGATGTGGCCCTCCTAAGAAAGGGTAGTGACTGATTGATAACGTTGATCTATGCTCTTCCCCCTTATTTGGGCTCCCAAGGATAGGAATTGAAATAGAGAGCTCATGGGGTTTAGGGAACTATTGACAATAGCATAACTTGTGATGCTTATCCCTTCCGATAAGTGTATCTTAAATATTGCCACTATAGTGTGTGCATGTGATCTATTTCACTTATAAGAAGTGGATATCTCCTCCTACCGTCAATTCTATGACTTAATCAAGTATACCCCAATATGCATCCTATCCACAAGTTGGGCTTGTTGGGATTTCCACTCATTTTGCCAATGGGTGAGGAGACTTGAGATAGGGTGTGATCCTTACCATTTATGATAAGTATTATATTGCTCAAGTGATAGGATGCAAGTGTTTTACCACTTGAATCGTGAAGGTCAAAGTGGGAAGATCAATAGACAATATGATAGATTGTGATCCTTACCTTTCATGGTATGTCATATCCTTCCTATTGTCAAACAATAAGATTGTGTGTGATCCTTAACTCTCATGGTAAGTGGTATATTTCCTATTTTCATTGATATATGGTGGAATATTCTATCTCCCTTACCATGATTCTTCTTATTTAGATCTACAAATAATTGTTTAGATCATGATCGTAGGAGACATGAGTTGAGACAAGATGTGATGAGATGGATGTCTTGTTGATGTAGCTAAGATGAAGATCATGAATCGTGACCTAGTGACTAGTAGGGTTTAGAGGATCAAATAGATATACTTGACCATCAGTTGTGGATTATTCTTCCTCTATGATACAATATAAAACATTATGATACGACATGATATGAGATGATACAAGGAAATATGAGACATGATGAGAAATCTGATATGAGGCTTTCGATGTACATGAAAATTCCTCCCTAGTTGATAGGGAGTGTTTAAAATTGGGCTAGATATGGGAAATATTTCCCCATAGAAATGAAAAGACCTAAAGGAAAGCCCATGTTTCCCCAAAGAATATTTATATTTTTCAAAATAAAGAATATGAATTGACAAATTTATTATTAATTAATCTAGCAAATCAAATTTTCATGGAAAAATATATTTAATTATTAAAATGAGTAAATTCAAATTAAGAATTTCTCTCTTGAAATTCTATAAGTCGAATTGGATATTTTGAAGTCTCCCATTCTATCATAATGAAACATATAAATATGTGGATGATCCAAGTGAAATGAAATATCTCACTTCATCTAACGAAGGTCAAAAGGAGTAAAAAAGTTTAAAACTTAATTTCCTATGGTTCATATTATTTATGAAGCTCAAATTATTTTACTAGTTCGTTGAAAGCCTTCTCTTGGTTTGTTGACATTATTATAGCACTCTCATTTTTTTGTTGACATTATTCTAGAATGGTTTGTTGATAATGTTTTAGGGCTTGCATTGGTTTGTCAACATACTTTTGAAGATCACACTAGTACTTGTGCATAGCCCTATAGTTTTCACTTGTATCTATGTGCCTTGCTCTATATTCTATGGTTCATTACAATCCCATCACTTGATGCCATAACATGACATTAATATTGGAATTACTATATGATATCACTTAACAGTACAATTTCATCACTTGATGGTATCGCTTGGAATTACATTGACATTGCTTTATGGTATTGCTTCAAATTACACTCACGTCGCTTGATGGAATCACATGAAATTAATAGTGGAATCACTAGATATTGTCTCTTGACATTACATTCACATCGCTTGATGGTATCAGTTGACATTACAGTTGCATTTCTTGATGGCATCACATGACATTAACAGTGGAATTACTAGATGGTATTTCTTGAAATTATAGTTGCATCGCTTGATGGTATTGCATGACATTAACATTGGCATTGCTTGATGGTATCATTTGAAATTATACTCTGGAATCACACATACTCTAGCATTTTATATACTCTAGCATTGCACACTCTAACATCACTATACTATACACAGTGGTATTGCTTTGTGTGGCATATCTATCCTACACTTAGTGCAATCACTATATTACACTCTGTGTGGAATTATTTTACAATAACAATGGTAGCATGATACCATAATTTGTGTCTATGAGGTTAGTAATATATTTCTGTGGCTGGAAATTCAATGTAAGACAATAATTCATATTACAGTGACTTGCAAATATACTGATAATTACATACCCTTAACCTTGACGCATGAATATGATATGAAAATGACCTAGTAGTATGAATGCAAACAAAATCACCTTGTTGATAGTTAGAAAATTATCCACGTCAAAGAGGCATGACTATAATCTATGTGATAGTGAATTTGATGCATGACTATGACAACAACCCTAATATTATAGTGACCTTAATATGGAAGACAATGACTTTGTCGTATAAAAATGACTTTTATGACAGTGACATTGTTTTCCTGAAAGTAACTCATGATGGATGAAATATGTGATAATGTCTCTATTGAAGATGAGATGTTGTATATGACAGCGATATGATAACAACTCTTTTGGACTTGTTTCCTTTAGTTCACAAACAAAGTTGTGAACCGACTTGTGTTGGGCGTAGGTGGTCCAATGTGTTAAATGATGAACATCTCATTTCTTGTGATGTTTGTACCTTCTATCTAAGTTGAACCTTTGATGAATATATAATATGAGAATAATTTGGTTGCGTTTTCCCCTTGTGGGGTTTGGCTCTAGTCTCTTACCTAAATCATGGTGTCTCTGTTGTGAATGTTTTTCTTCGTTTGTTCCAAGTTACTATTCCATGACATTGTTTATGTTTATTTTGTTCTCTACATAATTTCAAATTATGATGTGATATGGGGTGAATTTGTTGGAAATATGATGCAGAGTGTTGTCCTTGATGGCAACCCACTGAATGAAGATAAAGACATGCGACTACTGACATGTGTTGTCCTTGATGGCAAACCACTTGATGAAGTAATAATTGACCTGATGGACTTGGTAAATGATGTAAATCTGATGTGATATGATGGTTGTTGACAATATGATGCTGAGTGTTGTCCTTGAAAGGCAACCCATTTGATGAAGATGATGACAACTTACTTGATGAAGTTGTGCTTGCTAGAATATGTTCTTGATGAAGAAAATATGATGTATCTAGAGTGTATACAGAAGACAGTGAAGGAAGGAATTCAGCATGTGCTAAATATATGGTGAAAAGAGTATGTTTCAAGGAATACGCGGATCTGTCTAAGGGAATTCGCGTATGCACGCGGAAAAGAACGTGCCAAGTTACGTATGGGCTAAAGCGCTCTAAAAGTGCAAAACCAGGGGTAATCACCATGGTATTGACCCATTGTATTGGGTAATGATCCGCCTAATTGACCCCGTCCAAGAATACCATCGGATGTAATGTGGCTTTGGGCTCATGGTATTGAAAAAGGGGCTCATGGTATTGTCAAAGGGAAAACCTATATAAGGAGAAGAAATTCATTGTGCAAATGATGAGGGTGGGTGCAAGATGTCTGAGCTTGATTGAATACTTCTCTCTGAAGTAGATCTGAATGGAAAGGGTTACACTTGAAGAAAAATCTGAATGTATGATGCACCAATGATGAAGAAGGGGATCTAGATCTGAAAGGCACTTGTATTTGCTAGATCTGCTTATGGAAGGCTTAGATCTGAAATGAGGTGAACATCTGTCTAAAGTGAAAGGGTAAATCTGAACTGAATATCTGATCTGAAGAAGTATGCTGCTCTATAATGATTGAAGATCTATACGCTACTTCTCTATAGAGGAATCACATGTATACGCGGCTTCACTGAAGAGAAAGCGCGTATGCGCAATGAAATTAACTCTGTAATTTGTACAGAGGTATACGCTAGTTTGTGTGGACGGAAGCGCGTATATACGCGACATCAGTGAAATAAAGGCTCGTATGCAAACTAGGGTTTGCTGAAGATTGTGGTAAGAAATGTCTAATCTATTCTGCTGTGTTACTGCTATCTGTATTCTACAGTGTTGAGTTGTCTGTATCAGTTTGGTTGTATGTTTGAGCATAAAAGTATGGAAAGGGTCCAGTCTGAAAATATGATGAAATGTGGCTTGCAAGTTGTTGTTCTATTGAAGCTGTGGATCCAGTGTGAAAATTGATGAAACGTGGTCCAAAGTGGTGCTGAGGGTTGTAGCCTTCAGTCAGGGGGTCGTAGCTCCCTTCTAGGTGAGGCTGGTGAACGAGATCGGGGGGGTCGTAGCTCCCTTCCAAGAGAGGCTGGTAAACGAGTCAGGGGGTTGGAGCTCCCTTCTAGGAGAGGCTGGTAAATGAGCGCAGGTGGGTGCCTGCGTGCTGGTCAAGTCTGCGCCAGCACATATGTTGTAAGATGTTTTCTCTATAATAAAATATTGAAGGCTGAGCAACTGCAGCGGTGGTTTTCTCCCGACTTGGGTTTCCACCTAAAAATCCTGGTGTTCATGTGTGATGCTTTGTGTGATGGTTTATTCTGTTCTTACTGCACATGTTTACTGTTTATAGAACATCTAATGAATGAATGATGGAATGATATAAGTGAAGAACTAATGGCATAATTAGATCTCTGTGTATACGCGAGTTTTATGAAGGATATCCGCGTGTATATGCTAGTTGGCTTCAGAAAAGTAGAATATGGGTTTTAGAGCATGAAAAAGTAAAAAGTTTCAGTTTTCCCTAAATACTGATTCACCCCCCCCTCTCAGTATTTTTCCCAACAGAATTTTATATGAAACATTTAATGTGAAATTGATGAAAAATTCATAAATTCAATTATCTATAGTAGAGAACAATCTAGCCCTAAAAATTAACATTTGATACGTGAACAAGATTGTAATAGTAATAGTAAATCACACATGAATAATAACTGGGAGGAAATAAACACACTACTATATTGCAACTCTATCTAGTGATCCCTGGTAAGGAGGAGGGTTTTTCCTTCCTTGTAGTGGTTTGTAAACTAAAAAACACACAATATACCCAAAAGAAATGTATGAAGCTAGAAATGGTATATATTTACATTAATGAAAAGTTGAAGTACAAAATTATAGTGTTTGTACGCACTACTTTGTTCTCTTCTATGCATGCCTCATGAGTAGAGAGTACATTCCTGTTGGAGTAGGGTTGCCTAAGCTGCGAATTTTGTACATTTTGGTATTAATTAGTATTGCATAGGGGTTTCGGGGCAAGTCAAAGGCCCCAATGTTTTTTAATGGGTCAAAGGGTAGACCTAGGGTCTGCAAACCACGATTTGCATACCATGGGATAGCTAGGCGATGTTGATATAAATAAATAAATTGCTAGAGTCTAAAGGTAGGCATGAATTGAGACTGATGCTACATGCAAACTGTTAGATCTGTCTGGGTTGTTTTGGGAAAGGACCCCTGCTGCTGTGTGCACGGAGATCCTCAGTCCTGCTATGAGCGGACCCTGTTGGCTGTGTGTGCAGGCTATGTTTTGGGTTGTATTGGCTTTTGGATGCTAATATCTACAGATATTGTTGAAGTATCTTTGTGTTATCTAGATCTATTATGTTACTGTTGATGCCAATCTTTGGAATCTGTTTAAACGCTACGAATACATATGTGCTATCTATTTATGCTATGAATGTATCTGTGTTATTATATAAGTATATTTGTGGTCTGTTATACATGCATTCATGATATTATGTACTGGTAATTGCTGATACGCACGTGGATGCGAAGGTACTAACTAGATCCGTGAATGGGAATAACTCTGTTATGGTTCATTGCAGATTATATTATTGAAGAACCTGAAAATAGACCTATTCTGTGCGAATCCGATAGGTTGTGGATGCAGATCTTCCTTGATTACCTAATCTCTCCCAGGATGCGGAAACTTGGTTCCAGCACCCTCCCATACTACTTCGGGTGAGACCTTGGCCTGTGCAAGTAGGTCATTACTGAAAGGGCTAGTAGGATAGGGTTTGCTGGCAAACCTTAACCTCTGAACCTAGGTCAAGACCTGTCAAGCCAACAAATGGTTTTGTTGCAGGGACTAGGAGCATTTTGAGAGAGAGATCAGGTAATGCCACGGGCACATTCGAGACCTGAGAAGCTAGAGATCGAAGACTTGTTTGAAAGATAGATTCAGGAATTTTATATAAAAGAGAATCGCAACACGAATTTGACGGCTAAAAAGTGGAAAAATAAGTACATTTTTACTGAAGTATATGAAATTTTCTTTGTAACCTTTGTGCACAAGCTGCAGGAGTGGCTATCCAGACTCGTACATTTCCAGACATGTTCGAAGGATGAGCGGGTCATGCAGTGGACTCCAGAGTTGATCCAGAAGTTGGATAATACTAACAATACCATCACCTGTATGGTAGATCACTGGGTGGATAGCGTGCTGGGAGGATTGTGATAGAGTTTGTAGTTGATCAGTTTGTATCCTATTCTGAAGCAGAGAGGATGTTCTTCAAAGGTTTCTAGGGTAAGTTCCTGAAAACATTTCCATTACTGATTAAAATATTATTGTCCTAAAAGGGCATTCTATGCAGCCACACTGAGTGAATGAGCTTTGATCAGAGTGAGGGTACAAATCAAAGCGATAAGTACTACAGAGTCAATCAAGAGGGGGACAGATCCATCTATAACCCATTAAGAGAACCGGTTGCGCACACAGGAAATAGCCCTCCTACGACACCACCTTCGAATCCGCATAAGGGAAATAACTCCCCCACACCTCTGCCACCGCCACAACCCCCAGAAGCAAATATGGCCATGCACATGAGGCTACCCACCTTCAAAGGTGTAGGAGATAAAGATATGGACCAATTCAGGTTTTTCATAGAGTTAGTATGGACTGCACAGGATGTGGCTAGCAATGCTATAAAGAGGGCACAACTATCCCTTGCCTTCGAAGGAAGAGCCCTAGACTGGTATATGGGGTACGTATCCCAGCATGTGGATCTGACTATTCAAGAGGTTAAGGATTCCCTAAAACAATAGTTTTGGAAGCCTAAGTCCTATTCTCAGATAGTAAATGACCTAAAAGATTTCAAACAAGAACCCTTTGAGTCTGTATGGGAGGGTGATCAGCGACTAAAAAAGGTGATCAGAGAGGGGGAATTTTTGTATGATGACATACAACACAAGGAATGGTTCATCACTATGTTACTACCTCACCTGTGTGGACCTATGAGTCAACAAGCCATTAACTCACAGGATAAAGCCTTGGATATTTCTATGAAGTTAGAGGCATTGCCAAGAGATAATGCTCAGCTGGAGGTACAAAAAATCCAAGGAAAGCTATAGGCAATGCATCTTGAAATCCAGAACTTGTGCAAGGAGCGAGGGAAAGAAGCCAATCTAGACGTATGGTCTATAAGATGCAGGGTATCTGGGCACACCAAGGATCAGTGCCCTCTATTGGCAGATTACATGTAGGCTGGAGGACCCAGCCTACTATGTCCTAGGGAAGCTATGGGACCAAGTGGTCCGATCTTATGGTGTGCTGACTGTCGTGTAGTGGGACTGCATGATACCAACCACTGCCCTCGTCTCGCTGCTTATGTTCCATATTTGAAGGAACAATGGTGCCAATTTTTCTCATCTATGGGACATGAGAAATAGAATTGTCGGAAATATGATCTAATGATTGAATGAGGTAACATATATCAGATGTAGGATGACCCTTTTTCACCTCTATCTCCCTTGAGTAAAGGAGGCTCCCTAGCCAGGGGTAGAGGAGGGGGGAGGGGTGGAGGCACAGGTCGGGGAAGAAAACAATTGATCTGCTATAATTGTGGAGAAGCAGGGCACTTTGCGAGGGACTGTCCAAACCCTGCGAGATAATCTTGCAGATATTGTAGACAGATGGACCATGTAATTGAAGACTGTCCAATTCTGATAGAAAAAATGCAAGAAAAATAGCAGACACCTATGCAGAATGTGCAGAGGGTTAAGGCTGAACCACATGACGAAGGACTAAGCATTAACATCATAACGCACAGTGGCATGGCTACTGGGGGAGCTGAGGAGAAAGACGTGGCTGAACCTCTTATCCGAAAAGAAGCTATCAAACAAGAAGGTTTGGACCTATAGAAGGAAAAGGAAACCTTTGTCGCAGCCCATAAATACTTTACTAAGGATGAGGCATCTACTTCTGAGGCTCCAAAAAACCGAAGAACAGACGATGAGGTCAAACCATTTTTTCAGGCATGTATGAAGCTGTTGCGCAACCAGAAGGAAGTATAAAATCTTCAAGCACTAATAGACAGTTGCACAGAAAAATCTAACCCCCTCACAGAAGTTAAGGATGTGAAAAAAATTTCCAAGCATAAGAAACGCACAGGTCGATAAATGCAGCTTACTATGCATATTGGCGACTATGGGATGGATCGGGTCATCTTGGACCTAGGGTCGGATGCAAATGTCTTGCCTAAGAAGACGTGGCAGTGGATGGGAGAACTAATGCTAGAATGGTCCACTATATAGCTGCACATGGCTAACCAACAGAATATTATACCATTGGGGAGGGTGTGAAAAATTATGGTAGATATCGCAGGAGTTAAGGTATGCGCCGACTTTGAAGTAATCCAAATTGTGGACGATGCGGATCCTTCCATACACTTCTAGGGCTGGATTGGGCTATAGATATGGGAGGTATTATAAACCTAAAGAAAAGAAGCATGGTGTTTGAGAATGAGGGTACATGGGTGATAGTACTGCTAGATCCTATGGAAGGAAAGTGGTATACAGAACCAGTGAACGAAGAAGAGGACATGGATCACATCTATAAATTAACCGCTCGGGATGAAGATTGGATCAATCTTACAAATACTGGTGTGATCTACTGGGAAAAGGACAACGAATGTTTCTCTGACTCTGATGGGGAGGTAGAAAATTGGCAGAATCGGTTACATGATGTCTCTACACTATGATGTCTTAGGATCATGAAGAGATTCCAGTGTATTTCCTCAAAGGTAAGAGACTTGCCCTACTTTGATGGTTCTGGTAGCATTAAGGAGTTTCTGTGAACCTTTGAAGCTAAAGTACCAAGGGAACGAAGGCTATCGGCCCTTAATCTCACCATGCGCGCAACTCCTGCGAGGTGGTGGGACACGCATAAGGGGGCATTCCAGGATTGGGAAGAATGTCGTGATATGATGTTCTTATGGTTTGAACCTCCAGTTCACCTATGTGTAAAGACTTTCTTAGGGCAAGGGGACCTGCGCGAGCACTTTTCTGCATGGATGGAAGAATGGGGTGAAATGGCTATAAAGGAATGGATCCATCTGTTCATTCATGCCTTGGAGCTGATCCCGACCTCATAGTATTTAGATGCAGAAATACACCAGCACACCCGTCACTTGAAAACTGTGAAGGATGAGTTTCTAGGGACATTCGGGTTGATAGGAGGAATGGAGGCACTCAACGAAGCTCTATGTAATATTCCCAATTAGTCCTAGGCTAATGGGAATATTCATTTTTTGTTTTATTTTTCTGTTGCATGAATAAAATTGTAAAGGAGGATTATAAAACTCCTAAAGAGTAAATAAATCAATGTAAAATGTGAAAAAGGCTATATCTTGGCTGTCTAAGAAAGCACCCTTAGGTGTGAAAGGGGCTGAACATTTTGACTGGGTCAACCATGGCCAAATCACAGCATTGTCTTGGAGGAGTGGCCATCAATGAGGCACAACGCAATTTTAGATGGAGATGGCTCATGTGAAAGGAGCTATTTCATTCAAGGTAGTTTAGGGTTGGCAAGCTCTCAACTTATAAAAGGAAGAGGATGGCAGCATGAGAGGGTGGTTGATGTGATTATATTTTCTGAATATATTTTTTGTTTAGAGATGTATCATTCTCTTCATGTTTAGCTGACAATAGTGTTTTTTAGCACTGGGTGTTCCTGATCGGGAATCCCACCTCTTTCCTTGAGAGGCCTCTTGGAAGAGTTTGCATTTCTTGTCCACTATCTGGCTGAAGGCCAAGCTTCTTCTTGAAAATAAAATGCAGATCCTATTGAGGGTTTTGTTGTCTTTGAAATTTGCAGCAAGTGGAGGCTAGATCTACTCAAATCTAGACCATTCTAGTGCTCCTTTTCAGTGGGGAAGGCTTCTATCACTTTGGCAAGAGAGTATTGGATTAGTGCAACATCAGATTCAGATCTTGGCATGTGGCCAAACTTATATTAAACCCTACAGCATAGTTTTACTTCCAGATCTACGTTTTTCTATAGGTTCTGTTGCAGGGACCTTTGGCATAAATTTTTGGAGGAGTGATTTGCATGTGTCGGGGATCTACCCTTCACATTTGAGATCCATTAGAGAGGATTATTGTATTGCATATATCAGATCAGATATGAATTTTCATGAATTCTTGAATATTTCTGTAGATCTGCAGCTTTAGATCTCAGATCTACTCCATCTGCTTCATGTATTGTTGAAAACCCCAAGGGGATTTTGAAGAAGATTATTTATAGTGTATGGATATATCATAGATCTGACTTTTCATGCATTATTTTTCTCTAGATCTAAGTTGTAATCAACATCTGTTGCAGCCTAATAAAAATAACACTGTCAAGGTAGTTTTTGTTCATATGTATGGTTGCAGCACCTCTTTTTAAGGATTTTTCTTTATTGGAGACTTCTATTGCCTCTTGTATATCTTATGGGATTCATTGTACATCTGATTTGCTATTATAAATTTTAAAGAGGAGTCTCCTTATTGGCCTCCTACTATGTTCTTAGATGATTAGCATTATTTCTTTGCATAACTGTTATATATTGTTGATTTCCCCATTTGGGAATATTACACTCTGTAGGACATTGATGTTGGGTATGTGTTATATTCTTTCCATGAATAATCACGTGCGGGGGGGTAAGAGGGGGGGCAATAGACCCCCTTTTGCACTGGGCGCAATGGAGGGGGTCACAGGGGGGCGGTAGCCCCCCCTGTCGAGGTTTGTGGCAGCGACCTGGCAAAAAATTTTGGTCCTTAATTTCAGGTGGGCGGTCCGCGCCCATGGTTTCATGCATGGTTTTGCAAATTTTTTTGGGGTACGATGGTTTTTGGCCCCTGGTATTTTCGTAGATCCAGTCAAATGAGCTACGGTTATGTTCTAATCCATGGTTAATGGATTAGGGTTTATATATGATTCGAAATGTATATATATGTGTTGTAACACTAAAAGGAATATAATGAAATATCAAGTTGGTCATCCTGATTTGGGATCCAGGGGAAAATCTTTGTGTTTATCTATATTATGTTTTATGCTCTCGCTATTGTTTATTTTTTGTTATAAGATTCGTGTGTAGATAATTTATGTTCAGGGTTAAAACCCACATTTGGTATCAGAGCCAAGTTTTGGCTTCAAGGGGATGCCTTTGCTACTGAGGGTATTTTGCTCGGGCCTGAGGTAGACCCTGTTCAATGGGAGATCTGTGGGATCGATTCTTGCGGTGAAAGAAGATGGCGAGCAGCGGAAAGATAGAGATCGAGAAATTTAATGGTCATAGTTTTGAGTTGTGGAAGCTCAAGATGGAGGATCTGCTGGTGGATAAAGATCAGTGTATCATGGTAGATCCAGGTACTAAACCAATGATAATATCAGATGAAGACTGGAAGAAACTAGATCCGAAGGCTAAGAGCACAATACAGTTATGTGTCTCAGATTCAGTATTGTTGAATGTATCTGGGGAAGCTATGGTGAAGACCTTGTGGGACAAGCTAGGGATTTTGTACCAATCTAAGTCTCTGGTGAATCAGTTGTTCCTGCAGAAAAAGATGTATAACATGAGGATGAAGGATGGAGACTTGGTGACAGAGCATCTGAACGCCTTCAATACTATGGTAAGTCATCTGTCATCTGTTGATATTAAAATCTCAGATGAAGATAAGTGCATCAGTTTGTTGTGTTCTCTACTAGACTCGTGGGACAGTCTGGTTATTGCAATAGGTAGCAATACAGCTACCTTGAATTTTGATGGCATTGTCTCAGCCTTGTTGTTGGAGGAAATGAGACGGAGAAATATGGAGGGCCAGAATGGAGATGCCTTATCTGTAAAAGGAAGGTCCCAAAACAGAAACAAGAATAAGGCTTCGAGTGGGAGATCCAAATCTAGAGGGAGATCTAAATCTCCTGGAAAGTTTGTAAAGGTATGTTGGAAATGCGGAAAGGAAGGGCAGTACAAAAGGGAGTGCATATCTAAAGCTCCTAAGAAAGGAAAGGGATTTGATGATGCTCCTTTTGCAAAGGAAAAAACCACGTCGGATGAAGGTGGGGATGTGTATTTGGCTTCTTCTTTAAATACACATGTAGATCATGATTCATGGCTAATTGACTCAGGTGCATCCTTTCACTTCACTCCCCATCGGGAGTGTTTCTGCGAGTATGAGAAATATGATGGCGGTGATGTCTTCCTAGGGGATGATAGGAAGGCCAGAATCGTCGGACGTGGAAAGGTGAAGCTGAAGCTGCAAGGTGGAAGGATTAGAACACTTCCCGGTGTTCTGCATATTCCTGCATTGGCTAGAAATTTGATTTCTGTAAGCAAGATGGATGATGCAGGTGTAAAAACAGTGTTCGAGAAAGATGCTTGCAAGATGGTTCGGGGAGCACTAGTATTAATGCGGGGAGTTCGGAATAGAACTGTGTAAAAGCTATAAGGTAGCACTGTTATTGATGGGTGTAACACTTCTTTGGTTCCTAAAAGTGGAGTGAAAAGCCTAGTTGTCTCTGGAGAAAAGACCATGCTATGGCATCAAAGGCTTGGACATATTGGAGAGAAGGGCCTTCAGATACTACATAGAAATGGTATGGTAGAAGGTATGTCAAATTTCTCTCTGGATTTCTATTTCTATGAACATTGTGTATATGGGAAGCAGAATCGGGTGAGTTTTCCTTCTAGTGCTGAGAGGGTGAACAAGATATTAGAACTTGTGCACAGTGATGTGTTTGGACCTGTGTCAGTTCCATCACTGGGAAAGTCTATGTACTATGTTTCATTCATAGATGAATTCTCAAGGAATACATGGATATATTTCTTGAGGAAGAAATCTGAAGCTTTTGACAGATTTAAAGAATTTAAGGCTCTGGTGGAAAAATAGACAGAGAAGAAGATAAAGGCGCTGAGGACAGATGATGGTGGGGAGTTCTGCAAGAAGGAATTTGAAGAGTTCTGTAAGAAGTGTGGTATAGCATGGAAGAATACTAATTCATACACACCTCAACAAAACAGAGTTGCATAAATAATGAATAGAACACTGATGTAAAAGGAAAGAAGCATGCTTAGTGGTACCAGGTTAGGACAAGAATTCTGGGCAGAGGCAGTGGAGACTGCATGCTATCCAGTTAACAAATCACCTTCATCATTGTAAGAGGATAAGACTCCACATGAGGTATGGACTGGTAAGAAACCCTCTCTTTCACATCTAAGGGTATTTGGATGTGATGCATATGTACATGTTCCAAATCAGAAAAGGACCAAGTTGGATAATAAATCTAAAAGGTGCATCTTTATTGGGTATAAGGATAGTTTAAAAGGTTACAAGCTTTGGAACCCGAAAACAAGGAAGGTTGTGTACAACCAAGATGTGGTGTTTGGAGAGGTGAAAGATGTTGTTAAACATGAAGTCATACCAAAGGAACCTGAGAAGGTAGATTTTGAGCTAAAGGAGTATGAATCAGACTCTACAGTAGAAGAATATTTAGAAGAGGAGGATCCACAAACTCCAGCTATGAGAAGATCAGTTCGAGAAAGAAGGCCACTAGAAAGGTATAGTCCATCTGCTTTATATTCAGGTTTTTCCCTAACTATAACTGATGATGATCCTAGAACTGTCAAGGAGGTAGTAGATTCAGAGGATGGAAAACTTTGGAAGGAGCCCATGGTTGATGAAATGGCATTCTTGCACAAAAATGAGGCATGGGATCTAGTGGAGTTGCCAGCTGGAACGAAACCCATCAGGAGAAAATGGGTGTTTAAGAAGAAGATGAATGTATAAGGCAAGGTGGAGAAATATAAAGCTCGATTGGTAGCAAAAGGGTATTCCCAGGTGTTGGGAATTGATTTTGGTGATATTTTTTCTCCTGTTGCCAAAGTTACTTCTATTAGATTACTTTTATCTGTTGCTTCTGCATTTGATTTTGAGATAGAATAGATGGATGTGAAGACAACATTTCTTCACAGGGATCTAGAAGAGGAGATCTACATGAAGCAACCTGAAGGATTTATGGTGAAGGGTAAGAAAGAACTGGTATGCAGTTTGAAGAAGTATCTGTATGGGTTAAAATAGTCACCAAGGATGTGGTATCAGAAATTTGATACCTATATACGGGGACTTGGCTTCACCAAAAGGAAGGAGGACAACTATGTTTATTTTAAATTAATTGGTGACCGTGTTATTTATTTGGTCTTGTATGTGGATGATATGTTGTTGATTGGAAATGACAAAGAAATTATCCAATATTTGAAGACCCAATTGTTCTCCAAATTCGACATGAAGGATCCTGGTACTGCAAACTATATTTTGGGCATGGGAATTAAGAGAGATCGGGCAAAGAGGAAGCTCTGGTTAAACTAGAGGAAGTATGTCAGGACTATATTGCAGAGGTTCAATATGTAGGATAGTAAACTAGTGAATGTTCCTATTCCTGTAGGTGTAAAGCTGTCTGCTGAACAGTGTCCCAAGACACAAGAAGAAGAGGAGGACATGTCCCATTTTCCATATGAAAGTGTAGTGGGTAGCCTGATGTATGTAATGGTCTATACTAGACAAGACATTGCACATGCAGTGGGAGTATTGAGCAGTTTTATATCAAACCCAGGGAAGGAGCATTAGATAGCAGTGAAGCGAGTTTTCAGATATTTACGTGGCACTAGTGATTATGGCTTGTGCTACCAGGGAAGACCAAGATTGGAAAGAATGTTGGACATTCATAGTTTTGTTGATGTAGACTGGGCTAGAGATCTAGACCAAAGAAAATCTACAAGTGGGTATGTGTTTAGCCTATTTGGAGGCACAGTCAGTTGGATGAGTAAAAGACAGTCTGTAGTGGCTCTTTCAACTACAGAGGCAGAATATATGGCAGCCACTCATGCAAGCAAGGATGCAGTTTGGTTGCAGAGATTGTGTTCAAGTATGCGGTTGGTACAACAAGCTATAAGGATAGACTGTGATAGCCAAAGTGAAATTTTCTTGGCTAAGAACACTGCTTATCATTCAAAGACAAAGCACATTGATGTTCAATATCACTTTGTTAGAGATATGGTTGAGGCTAAAAGGGCATTTCTGGTAAAGTTTGACACTTTGAAGAATGTTGCAGATGCATTGACGAAGTCTGTGAGCACTCAGAAGTTCTCTTGGTGTAGAGAAACAATGGGTGTTGAAGAATTGGGCTAATGAATAAGCTCTCTTGTGGCCCCCTGCGGAAAGAAAACAACAAGTGGGAGAATGTTGGGTATGTGTTATATTATTTCCATGACTAATCACGCGTGGGGGGGTAGAGGGAGGGTGATAGCCCCCTTTTGCTGCCCAGGTGCAATGATCCTGGTGAGCGATGGCCCCGTGTTAGGGTCCGGAGCAGCGGCCCGGTGAAAATTTTTGGTCCTTAATTTCTGGTGGGCGATCCGCGCCCATGGTTTCGTGCATGGTTTTGCACATGGTTTTGGGGTACGATGGTTTTCAGCCCCTGGTATTTTTGTAGATCTGGTCAAAGGAACTACGGTTATGTTCTAATCCAGGGTTAATGGATTAGGGTTTACGTATGCTTCGACATGTATATATATGTGTTGTAACACTAAAAGGAATATAATGAAATATCAAGTTGGTCATCCTAATTTGGGATCCAGGGGAAAATCTCTGTGTTTATCTATTTTATGTTTTATGCTCTCGCTATTGTTTATTTTCTGTTATAATATTCATGTGTAGATAATTTCTGTTCACGGTCAAAACCTACAATTGATGCCTTAGTATTTGATGAATCACGCCTTTGCGCAACGTGTATGGCACTAACGTGGGAAACGTAGATGCATGATATTGTCAACTGCCACAATTTATCAATCGAAGACTGCAATGACGACCCGTGAAATATCTCTATCCTATAGTCAGAGGGAGAGCGCGCATTTGTTGGACCCCCACTATAGACTGTCGATGTCAATAAGCATCTAAAGCTGCGAGAATTCAACATTGGAATGGAGGCACAACCTAAGTTAGCTAAAATTGGGGACTATTGGTATGATGATACTGTGGGAAAAGTTGCAGAACTCCTCACAGAATAACAGAACTTGTTCACGACAAAATTCTCGAAAATCAAAGGGATCACGGGGACCTAGGATTCATGCCAATCACTTTAAAACTAGATACATGCCTGGTGAAGTAGCAAACTTATCGGTTGAATCCCTAGTACAAACAGAAAGTCAAAGAAAAAACTGACAAAATGCTCCGCAGGTATCATCAAACCAATCGAACAGTCAGATTGGGTAATTCCTATGGTGGTTGAGGAGAAAAAGAGTAAGGCAGACATACGAATCTGTGTTGAGTTACACAAATTAAATGATGCTTGCATACGTGATCCCTTTCCTACACCATTCTCATATGAAATCCTTGATAGGGGGTAGGAGGCATATTCATTCACTGATGGGTTCTCGGGCTATCATTAGATTAGGATCACACCTGAAGATCGCAAAAAAACCACGTTTTCTACTGAATGGGGGTCATTTCAGTACATCGTTATGCTGTTTGGACTCAAGAATTCCCCTGCCATCTTTTCGTGGGTAGTGGTTGCCGTATTTAAGGAATTTATCCACAAGTTCTTGGAGGTATATTATGATGGTTGAACTGTATTTGGGTTAGTAAAGAGTCATTTCTAGAACCTGCGCATGATGTTGGACGCCTGCAGAAAGCACCAAATCTCCCTGAATATCAAGAAGTGCATATTTTGTGTACCATTTGGGATCTTGTTGGGTCACATAGTTTGTTGAAAAGGGCTGATGGTCGATCCTCCTGTTGTAGATCATTATCTACATATCCTTTTTATATTTCATTTCAAAATTTTAAAAGAAAAAAAAAGAAAAAAAAATATATGAATTCGAAAATGTGCTATAGTATGAAGTTGTTAAAAATTTAGCATAAAAAAAGAGGAATTCAATGTATTTCTAATTTTTTCTATACATGAAGCGGTCGTCAGCCTTAGGTTGATATATATATATTTAAAGGTTAAGACCCGAGCAACTTCCTGAGCGGAAGTCGCAATCACACAAAGAAGCTTACGGATAAGCTATTGCGGGGGGTGAATTAGCCCATCGGTTATCAAATCCCAACCCCCCGCAGTTGACCAGTCAGATCTTGGAAATGGCATGATCAATGGTTTAGATTGATTACGGGGGGTATGGATCAAACTTCTCCACCGTACTCACAGACCCCCCACATGACGTCAGCAGCCGAGGTGGAAAACAGTTGTCACCCTCTTTCAACTGTTTTTCCACATCATTCCTACATTTATTGCGGATTTCCGTAGCCTATAAAAGGGGTTCTTCTGTCCCGTTTTGGTTTATATGTGACTGTTTGCCCATTTTATCTGCGTCCCGCCACCTTTGTCTTATCTGTTGCCCCGCGAATTGCTTTCGAATTCCTATCAACCATGGAAAAACGAGCATCGTTGTCTCGTTCCTCAAGTCCCAGTCCCCTCCTGGATAGTGAAAAGGATGCTCATGATACCACGTCGTCCGTCAACCACCCCCTACTGCATTACCAAGTAACCCTGAACACTGACAAGTCCCCTGTGTTCTCTACTATGAAAAGTTCGGGTGTGTTGTCCGCTTGTGTTCCGAAAACTCACTTCTTCCCCGAGTTCATTTCATGGTTAGTTTCGTCTATGTACCCTGGCAAGTGTTTCGTTATGAATTCTCAGGGGGGAAATATCCTGCAGGTTTCAACACAATTAACGCGCCAAGCATTATTTTTTCTAGAAGATGAGTCTCCATTTCAGTTCTCCGAAGATTCGCTGGTTCAATATTTCGAAGATCTTTCAAATGAAGAGTTTAATCATTGCATGTCGTTTTTGATACCAAGTCCAGAGAAAACCCAATTTGAAGCAGGAAAGTTCAGTTTGGAGGCGTTCAGTGTTCAGTATAGGCCATTTCTTAGCTCCATTACGGAGATTTTGGGAAGAGACGATGATCACGAAATTGATAAAGCAGTCTTGGGAATGTTCGCTCTGATGATGAAACGAGGGGTGGTGCTAGACATCCCGTCTTTTTGGCAGGAAGTAGTAAATTCTCAATTGATCGCCTTCCCTCTAACAGGTTTTTGCAGATTTCCATCATTGGTAGTTTACTTATTTTTATACCAAAATGTTGAAGAGTTCATGAGTGTGGGTTTAAATATAATGGATAGTAATAAAAATAAGCAGTCAGTTTTATTCTGGACCGATATGGTTAGAAAAGAAGAGAAAAAAGTTGGGTTGTTTGAATTTGCTGACCATTTCATGTCTATTTCTTATAAAATTCTGAATGGAACTCTTCCTCCATGCTTTCTGCCAAAGGCCCAGGAGTTCCTACAGTTAGGACCCAATTGTAAATTTGGAGACTGGTTTGTTTTTGAAGATTACTCTGAGATAAGGCTATATGGAGTTAGTATTGAGTCCTATAGGCTCCCAACCTTTGTTCCCATGAGACTTTTTGCCTTGGAATTTATAAGGCAAAGTCTTAATGCAGATCAAGTTCATTTTCTGCCCATGAAGAAAGGATTAATGTACAAATTTCCTATGAGTGTAGGCCCTTTTGTTGTCAACACAAGACAAGCTTTTGAAGAAGTATCAAAAATATTGGAAGGGACACAATTGTTATTGGGAGAGAAATGGCCCTATGATCCACATGGAATAATTTCTCAGAAAAGGGTTGAGAATGGGTATGCTGCATTTACCCATGTAAGTAAACCTGATTTGGAGAAACTGGCTAATCCAGGAGGGTCAAGTTCATCAAAGACCAGTATTCAAACACCTGCAATTTTGGAAAGAATGAGCAAAAGAGGTAGAGAGGATGTTATTGAAATAGATGATGAGGAGCCCCGAGAGGAAAAAAGGACCAAACTAGCAGAAGACCATTCTTCCAATTCACCTGGTTTTACTCTCCAGGTCAATGAAGAACAAGATTTCCCCTCATCTCCTAGTAGACAGGAACTTCATTTGGAAAAGGCTCCTTTCATGAAGCAAGTGTTCACACAGATTGAGGAAAGGAACCAGAGGATAAAAGCCAATATAGAAACACAAGCAGAGCACCATATACCTGCTGACCAAACCAGATTATTGACTGTGATGGATCTGGAGAAAGATCATTTTAAGATGGCTCTGTCACATCCGACATGAATGTCCCTTGGACCTTTGGGCAGCTTTAAGGAGTTAAACATAGTCATGGATGTTAAAAATATCCCCTTGTGGGACAAAATGAATCTTCACATGCAGACCGGTCAGCTGATTGTAAACGATTTGAGCAAGACCAATGCTACAGCAGTCAAGACTGAAAACATGCTTGCAAAGGTCATCAAACAATGCAAAATGGAGAAAGCTAATGCAAGGGCATTAACAAATCAAAATGAAGAGCTGAAGAAGATCATTACGAAAATCGGTGTGGATCCAAATGATAAAGCCGCAATTCAAAAACTTATGAAAAGTGCAGAAGCAGAAATATCTTCATTAAGGAAAAAGTTGAAATTACCAGCTACAGAGAACTCATTGGTGGCCGAAGTAGCTGAGGTTGAAAAGGAGAAAGAGGAATTGCGACAGCAGTTGATGAAAAAGGACGAAGAACTCACTAAGGTAAAGCAGACTACTATAACCTTACAGAATCAAATCGAGAACCATACTTGTACTTTTGATTTTTCTGCAGGTGAAGCTGACCCTCAAGCCCAGGTTATTCAGCTAAACAAAAAATTAAAGATGGCGAAAAGATATTGCAAACAAGCCCAGTCAGAATTGGTCACAGTTACCAAGATGATGCAGGGATGGGAAGAAAAAGCACAAGAGAACAAGCAGAAGCTACAGAAAGCTGAGGATGAAATCAAAGAGCTCAAGGAGAAATTGAAGGGAAATATTTCTCTGATTAAAGCTAAGGATATCATCTGGAATGAAATTATTTTAGAAATGCAGTCAAAATGGGATTCCATGAATATAATTGCCAGAGAGAAAAACATTGTTTCAGAGCATGAAAAGGAGTTATTATCTGAGAAGCAGGCCGCTATTAAAAGAGCGAATTGGGCCAGAAAATTCATAAATTTTATTAATGCCAAGACAGATGAAGAGTTAAGAGACATGGGGATACAGGATAGGTACTTCTATGCTGAAGAGGTAAATAAAATGATCATCAAAAACGACCTTCTAAAGGCCGCAGAGAAGCGGTTACAGGGAATTAAAGAGATAATTAAGAAATTTGATATATCATTTGACAAGTTGACGAGAACAGGTTTGCCCTCATGCTGGATGGAGAGAGGGGAGATTATGTCCTGGAAATTCTATGAAGATCAGTTGATATTTGCAAAAAGCAGAGCAGATGGCCGGCATGAGAAGACACAGGTTTTGAAGGGAGAAACGGTATTTAATTTCTTACAAAGGCATTTCCTTCTGCTATGGATGGTGAAGACATTGTTCATAGGTAATCTTAATCACAGTCAGGTTGTTGCATTGACACTGGAATATCATCATTATAAGAACGCTCCGACGACTCAGGATAAGCTCTGGAAAGAATGCAAAAGATTTTCTATGGACATAGAAAAGGGAACTCCAGCCACTCAGTCACAAGTAGCCGTTCAGCCACCAATAGTCATTGAGACAACCAATATTTCAGGAGCATCAGCTCCCTTAGATTAGGGATTATCACATTTTATCATGTTTTAAATGAAGTCATGTAAATGTAATAGAACGTTACGAGGCATGTCCCTCCACTACAGTGAGCAGTTAAGCAGTTAGAGTTAGTTAGAATCGGTTTCATTACTGGAAACCATTTTGATCATATTGTATTTAAAGACAATTGAAAGAAGGAAGAAGGTTCCGAGTTTGGGACCTTGAAGGCTAATTTTGTACTAAAAAATATTGAATGAATGAAAAGTTTTGCAAGTTTCAATCATCCCATCTGTGTTGAAGAGTTTTCTTAGTTTTCATTTCTTTTCATATCTGTGAATAAAGTAGAGTGATTTGAGCTGCAGGTCTCTTGATATTTGTGTATCTAAGAGTTAAACATCCTTAATGGGCGCTCCTCTATTTTAGCTTTATTGTTACTCACTTCTTCAGGATTTTATAATGGTAGATTCTGTTTCAAACAGCATGTCAATTTAAAATCCTTTTCTTTCTTCGTCTTCCATTCACTCACTTCAATATAAAGAGAACATGGCATTGCAGAACTTATAAAGATTTGATATTTGGAGAATATATTATTAATATTTGAAGGTTTAATAAATAGAGACAGACATACGCTTATTTGTGACATAATCTTTAATGTCTTGAGCACGGATTCCTTTACACAGCAAGGAATTGTTTCTCAAGGAACAACATTAATTGGCGCCGTTGCCGGGGAACCGAAGAGTCGAAGATTTTCCCTGGGTTTTGTTTTAAATTTCCTCTAGTTGTTCAGAGAGGAGGAAATAGTACGCTGTGATTGCTTGAAAATAGCTCTGGCTCCCAAGAAACCTCACACGAGGTTAGATACCTCTCAGCAAACAGTTCCCGTTTTGTCAGATCCTTAGAAGCTGGTTTCAAAGAAGGGCTAGAAACCAAAAATATTAGATACACTTGAAACTACACTGCTCGCACCTGGTAGCAGTTTACACATTTTCTCATCCAAGAAAGCTTCCAAGAAACTCATTTTCTTGGAAGAAGAATCATCACCATCACCCATTCATTTTCAAGAACCCACATTAGAAGAGAAATCTTTGGAGTTTGTGTCTTTTCCTTTTACAGAAACTCAGCCCCATATAGCCGCCAGCTCTTCTGCAATCGTTCATAGTCCGATTCCTATATCAGTTGTTTCACCTCATTCATCTTTTCCTACAACTGGTATTCATTTTACCCCCGCTCAAGGAGCAGTTAACTCGGGCGTAAACATGGCAATTCCTGCAGCCCCTGCTTTCTTGATGAACATATATGCACCATTAAATCTACCACAACCATTGCATGATATGCCTCAGGAGTATCTCAAGTTACTCCCTAGATTTAGTGGTGAATATGAAATAACCGCAGAACAACACTTGCCCCTTTTTTGCACTTTTGCAGAGAATTTAAACGTTGAACATTTGGATGTTGTTATGAGACTCTTTGTTCAGTCTCTAAGTGGAGAGGCAAGGAAATGGTTCAAAGGATTACCGAATGGTTCCATTAATGATTGGGATGCCCTAGAAAGATGTTTTATTGAGAGATGGGGCAAAAAAAGGGACCACGGATATTCTTTGACAGAAATTAATGCAATCAAGAAGAAATTCGATGAAAATATGAATGATTTTGTTAAAAGATTTAACAAATTGTATAATAGTTTACCTGTTGAGATGAAACCCCCTCCTATTGGAGCAAGGGTTGTTTTTGTTGGTGCTTTTGAACCAGAATTTAGTTTCACATTGAGGGAAAGAAGGTCTCCTACGTTGGAACAGATTCAAACTGATGCTTTGGAGATTGAAGCTAATATGTCCGTTGCTGGTAAAGTTTCAGATAAAGGAAAGGCTAAAGAAGAAGCCTCAGCTCAAGATCAAAGAATTGAAGACATGAATAAGGTCATAAAAAATCTTTCAAATAAATTGGTAAAGTTGGAAATAGATAGTAAGCCTGCAAGAAAGAATAGAGGGGTTTTTAATCCCCAATTTAAAAAACAACCCCTGCAAATTCTACAAAGAGAAAGAAAAGATCAAGATTAGGTGCAAGCACCTTTGTACATAGAAGCAGCCCCGTCCCGTTCAGTAGATGAAGATGACGAGGGAGAATATGATGCTCGGATCTCTGCTGTGTATATGGAAGATGATGAAACAGAAGAAGAAATTGATGAAGAAGGGGTGAAGGAAGAGGAAGAAGCTGATCTCTCATTCGATCAAGAAGAGATGGATGATTACTGCAGACAATTCACAGACTTTATGCAATCTGAGTTGCATAAAAAGTATGATTTGAGGTCAAAAAATAGGTTGAGGACGCAAGATAATGAAGAAAAAGAATCAGAAGTAGCACCTACTCCAATGGCGACTCCATTACAAAAAGTAAAGCAGCAAGCTGAAACATCCCAGATGAAAGTTAAAGATTCTAACATTTTGGAGAAATTGGTTATGGTTTCTAATCAAAATCTAAGTTCCAATAAAGATCAAGAAGAACCTGAAAAGTTGACAAAATCAAATCAAACTTCCAGTTTGTCGAAAGAGTTAGAAAAAGTGAAAATACAAGTACCTCTTCTTGAACTAATAAAAACACCGGGTTACAAGAAAGAGATTGCTGAATTTATCAATCTGTCTCAACCTGACGAAGTGAGTGATACAGTAAATCTACAGGAAGAAAAGCCAGTGGTGACATTTGGACCTCATGTTGAAGAGGTAGATTCGTCTGTTCCTCCTTTTTATATATCTCTTCTCTTGCATGATTTCGTTTTGCACAATTGTATGCTAGATTCTGGCGCATCACACAATCTAATGCCACTGAGTGTGATGAAAGAGTTAAATTTACAAATCACCAAGTCATACAGAGATCTTTACTCTTTTGACTCAAAGAGGGTTAAGTGTGTGGGTCTTATTAAAGATATGGTTGTTTCATTGGCTCAAATCCCTGCCAAAAGCATTATGATGGATGTTGTAGTGGAAGATATTCCAGCCAGGTTTGGTATGTTATTATCTAGATCATGGGGGGCGAAGCTTGGAGGATTTTTGAAACTGGACTTTACATATGCTATTATTCCCATTTTCAATGGTGAAGAAAGAAGGTTGTATAGAGAGACTAGATTTCAAAAAACTGCTACCAAGAAAGATGCAAGTAATTCACCAATTTATGGCCAAGAGAAGGACGACTTGTCTTGTTTCATGCTGCATGAGGATGCAGAATTTGCTGAAGAATCTCAAGGGAAGATCGATTCAGCAATTTTACATAAGGAACAACATTCAGACAAGCTGTGGAAGTGTTATTTTGATGGCACGTTTTCCAAAGAAGGGATGGGAATTAAATCTATGAGTGTGTTTGGAGATTCAGAATTAATTATAAGACAGATCAAGAATTTATGCCAAACCAAACATCCTAGGTTACGAGCATATCGGAATGAAGTATGGGATCTGATCAAAAATTATTTTGAAGCCTTCAACTTACAGTTTGTTCCAAGGGAAGAGAATAGACTGGTTGATTCTTTGGCTGTTGCAGCAAGTACATTCAAGCCCCCTATCAGCTTGAAACTAAGGTATGAAATTGAGATGAGACATAGACCTTCGATTCCTGACAATATTAAACATTGGCAGGTCTTCGAAGATGATGAACAGATTAAGCAGTTTCTGTTGATGACTGAAGATTTTGAAGATCATCAGATTGATTTGGAAAGTGATGAAGACGAATTGGCTGGTGAGACTCTTAAAAAGAAGATTGGTGGTCAAGAAATTATTCAGTTGAAAGACAATGTCTTGCCAAGAGGCTTAGTACCTCTCAAAAGGCTGTTTGGGGCTAATGACATTGCCGTGAATCAAAAGAAAATGAACCAAGACGAGCAGGTGGAAGATTGCAATTTGAGGACTCAACAGGAGCCTAAAATGGTCAAATTGTTCAAAGGGATCCCGAAGGAATATAAAGAAAGGTATGTAGATTTGTTCAAACAATTTAAAGATGTATTTTCTTGGTCGTATGATGATTTGAAAACATATGATAAGAGTATCATACAGCACAAAATTCCACTCAAGGATGGAGTCAAGTCACATAAATAGAAGCTTAGAAAGATTAATCCATTGCTGTTGGCTCCAATTGAAAAGGAAATAAAGAAATTGCTGCAAGCCAAGATAATCGTTCCACTCAGATATTCAGATTGGGTTTCCAATCTTGTACCTGTCCGAAAGAAAAATGGAGAGATAAGGCTGTGCGTAGATTTCAGGATTTTGAACAGGGCTTCATTGAAAGATAATTATCCTTTGCCGAAAATGGATTTTGTCTTACAGAAAGTGACCGGTGCTTATAGATTGTCTATGGTGGACGGGTTTTCAGGGTATAACCAGGTAGCTGTGGAGAAGGAAGATCAGAAGAAAACCGCATTCACTACGCCTTGGGGAACATTCATGTACGCCAGGATGCCATTTGGCCTGATGAATGCAGGGGCCACATTCCAGAGGGCGATGGATATCGCGTTTGTGGGAGACGAGTTTGTGGTGATTTATTTAGATGATGTCAGAATTTTTTCGAAATCTGATGAGGAGAATTTACAGCATTTTCAGAAAGCCTTCATGAAGTGCAGAAAGTTTGGATTATCACTGAATCCTAAAAATTCTTTGTTTGCCCTGGAGGAGGGTAAATTACTTGGTCATATTGTTTCTAAGGAAGGAGTGAAGATTGATCCAGCGAGGGTTGAAGTAATTCAGTCAATTCCACTGTCGCGAAGTAAGAAAGACATTCAACGATTTCTGGGATAAATTAATTTTCTAAGACGGTTTGTCCCTAATTATGCAGAGATCGTTAAAAAGATAACATACATGTTAAAAAAGAACGCTGAGGTAAAGTGGGACAAAGAAGCGAGGGAATATTTTCAGAGAATTAAAGAGGCTTTAAAGGAAGCACCTGTTCTAATCAGTCCAGACTATTTGAAACCATTTCAATTTTTTTCATTTGCTTCTTCCTCAACTATTGCAGCCGTGTTATTGCAGAGAAATGAAGAAAAGCAGGAACAACCAATAGAATATTTTAGTAAAGTTCTCCGAGATGCAGAATTGAACTATAATATATTGGAGAAGCAGGTGTACGCTCTGGTAAAAGCACTGAAAGCTTTCAGAACTTATATCCTTCATTCACAGATCTTAGCGTACGTTCCCAATTCAGCTGTAAAACATGTGCTGGTACAAAGCGATGTGGAAGGTAAAAGGGGAAAATGGATTGCTAAAATTCAAGAGTATGATTTGGATGTAAAACCAACCAAGCTGGTTAAAGGATTGGGATTGGCCAAATTGTTGACAGAGTCCAATTTCCAAGCATTGGGAATCAATTTGTTGGCCCCTGTAGAAGAAGTCGAGGAAGAAACGCGTGATAATCAATCAAAGACATCAATTAAGTATAAATTTCTCTGCTCAGAATGGTATAAGGATATTGTACATTATTTATGCTTTCTTTCATGTCCCCCTTCAATAAATAGAGCTAAATACAGGGCTTTGAAACTTAAGGCTCAGCCTTATGTCATAATTGAAGCAAAATTATATTGGAAGGATCCGGCTGGTATGCTGTTGTTATGTCTGATAGAGGAAGAAATTTCAGAAGTGATTAAAGAATATCATGAATGCTTGTGTGGAGGGCATTACAGCTGGAAGGTAACTGCCCATAAAATATTCAAATCAGGTTTCTATTGGCCGTCTGTGTCTACTGATGTTTACAAAACAATTAAAGGTTGTAAAAAATGCCAATTATTTTTAGAAAAGAAAAAGCTAGCTCCATTACCTCTTCTCCCTGTTTTTATTGAAGAACCTTTTAGACAATGGGGGTTGGATTTCATTGGAGAAATCAATCCACCATCCAGTGGGCAGTTTAAGTGGATCCTTACTGCTACAGATTATTTTACAAAGTGGGTGGAGGCAATTCCCACCAGGAAGGCAAATGATTTGGTTGTTATGAAGTTTTTGGAGGAGAATATTTTTAGCAGGTTTGGATGTCCAGTGAAGATTGTGACAGATAATGCCCATGTTTTCATTTCACTCAGGTTTATTAATTTTTTTCAAACTTACAATGTAATATTGTCTCATTCTATAGCTTATCATCCGCAGGGAAATGGATTAGCAGAATCCTCCAATAAAACATTGGTAAGAATTTTGAAGAAAACAATCAGTGAAAATCAGAAGAATTGGGATACGAAGTTAGTTTTTTCCTTGTGGGCAACAAGGATGACTACTAGGAGGTCTACTGGCAAGTCTCCTTATGAGCTTGTATATGAAACTCAAGCTTTGTTCCCCACACAATTGGTAAAACCTATGATTTCTTTTCTCGAAGATGCCCAAGCAGAACCAAATTCCATGATAAGAAGAATGAACAATGTGATGGAACTAAGTGAAAACAGAAATCAAGTTCGGGACAACTTGCTCACTTATCAGTAGAAGATGAAGGTAGTATTTGATAGAAAAGCAAAGGAAGTTTTGTTTCAAAAAGGAGATTTAGTATTGAGATGGGATACACGAAGGGAAGACAAAGGAAAACACGGTAAATTTGATCCCTTGTGGTATGGCCCATTCAAAATTAATGAAGTCAGAGGAAATAATACTTTCATGTTGGAAAATCTGGAAGGAGAAGTGCTGGATATGCCTGTGAACGGGCAATATCTCAAGCATTATTTCCGACATTAAGCAGTTGTTGGTTCATCATTGTATATATCCGGTGTGGTCATTGTACATTTTCATCAAGCAATATGTGACTCCATGCCCGAGGTGAAGGCACTAATCTGCACGTTCTTAGTGTTTCGTGGTAAAAACACTATCCCCAGGTGGAGCCAGATGTTGTAGATCATTATCTACATATCCTTTTTATATTTCATTTCAAAATTTTAAAAGAAAAAAAATAATAAAAAAATATAAGAATTCGAAAATGTGCTATAGTATGAAGTTGTTAATACTTTAGCATAAAAAAAAAGAGGAATGCAATGTATTTCTAATTTTTTCTATACATGAAACGGTCGTCAGCCTTAGGTTGATATATATATATTTCAAGGTTAAGACCTGAGCAACTTCCTGAGCGGAAGTCGCAATCACACAAAGAAGCTTACGGATAAGCTATTTCGGGGGGTGAATTAGCCCGTTGGTTATCAAATCCCGACCCCCCGCAGTTGACCAGTCAGATCTTGGAAATGGCGTGATCAACGGTTCAGATTGATTACGGGGGGTATGGATCAAACTTCTCTGTCGTACTCACAGACCCCCGGCATGACGTCAGCAGCCGAGGTGGAAAACAGCTGTCACCCTCTTTCAACTGTTTTTCCACGTCATTCCTGCATTTATTGTGGATTTCCGTAGCCTATAAAAGGGGTTCTTCTGTCCTGTTTTGGTTTATATGTGACTGTTTTCCCATTTTATCTGCATCCCGCCACCTTTGTCTTATCCGTTGCCCCACGAATTTCTTTCGAATTCCTGTCAGCCATGGCAAAACGAGCATTGTTGTCTGGTTCCTCAAGTCCCAGTCCCCTCCTCGATAGTGAAAAGGATGTTCATGATACCGCGTCGTCCGTCAACCACCCCCTACTGCATTACCAAGTAACCCTGAACATTGACAAGTCCCCTGTGTTCTCTGCTATGAAAAGTTCGGGTCTGTTGTCCGCTTGTGTTCCGAAAACTCACTTCTTCCCCGAGTTCATTTCATGGTTAGTTTCGTCTATGTACCCTGGCAGGTGTTTCATTATGAATTCTCAGGGGGGAAATATCCTGCAGGTTTCAACACAATTAATGCGCCAAGCATTATGTTTTCCAGAAGATGAGTCTCCATTGCAGTTCTCCGAAGATTCGCTGGTTCAATATTTCGAAGATCTTTCAAATGAAGAGTTTAATCATTGCATGTCGTTTTTGATACCAAGTCCAGAGAAAACCCAATTTGAAGCAGGAAATTTCAGTTTGGAGGCGTTCAGTGTTCAATATAGGCCAGTTCTTAGCTGCATTACAGAGATTTTGGGAAGAGACGATGATCACGAAATTGCTAAAGCAGTCTTGGGAATGTTCACTCTGATGATGAAACCAGGGGTGGTGCTAGACATCCCGTCTTTTTGGCAGGAAGTAGTAAATTCTCAATTGATCGCCTTCCCTCTAACAGGTTTTTTCAGATTTCCATCATTGGTAGTTTACTTATTTTTATACCAAAATGTTGAAGAGTTCATGAGTGTGGGTTTAAATATAATGGATAGTAATAAAAATAAGCAGTCAGTTTTATTCTGGACCGATATGGTTAGAAAAGAAGAGAACGAAGCCGGCCTATTTGAATTTGCTGACCATTTCATGTCTACTTCTTATAAAATTCTGAATGGAACTCTTCCTCCATGCTTTCTGCTAAAGGCCCAGGAGTTCCTACAGTTAGGACCCAATTGTAAATTTGGAGACTGGTTTGTTTTTGAAGATTACTCTGAGATAAGGTTGTATGGAGTTAGTATTGAGCCCTACAGGCTCCCAACCTTTGTTCCCATGAGACTTTTTGCCTTGGAATTTATAAGGCAAAGTCTTAATGTAGATAAAGTTCATTTTTTGCCCATGAAGAAAGGATTAATGTACAAATTGCCTATGAGTGTAGGCCCTTTTGTTGTCAACACAAGACAAGCTTTTGAAGAAGTATCAAAAATATTGGAAGGGACGCAGTTGTTATTGGGAGAGAAATGGCCCTATGATCCACATGGAATAATTTCTCAGAAAAGGGTTAAGAATGGGTATGCTGCATTTACCCATGTAAGTAAACCTGATTTGGAGAAACTGGCTAATCCAGGAGGGTCAAGTTCATCAAAGACCAGTATTCAAACACCTGCAATTTTGGAAAGAATGAGCAAAAGAGGTAGAGAGGATGTTATTGAAATCGATGATGAGGAGCCTCGAGAGGAAAAAAGGACCAAACTAGCAGAAGACCATTCTTCCAATTCACCTGGTTTTACTCTCCAGGTCAATGAAGAACAAGATTTCCCCTCATCTCCTAGTAGACAGGAACTTCATTTGGAAAAGGCTCCTTCCATGAGGCAAGTGTTCACACAGATTGAGGAAAGGAACCAGAGGATAAAAGCCAATATAGAAGCACAAGCAGAGGACCATATACCTGCTGACCAAACCAGATTATTGACTGTGATGGATCTGGAGAAAGATCAGTTTAAGATGGCTCTGTCACATCCGACAGGAATGTCCCTTGGACCTTTGGGCAGCTTTAAGGAGTTAAACATAGTCATGGATGTTAAAAATATCCCCTTGTGGGACAAAATGAATCTTCACATGCAGACCGGTCAGCTGATTGTAAACGATTTGAGCAAGACCAATGCTACAACAGTCAAGACAGAAAACATGCTTGCAAAGGTCATCAAACAATGCAAAATGGAGAAAGCTAATGCAAGGGCATTAACAACTCAAAATGAAGAGCTGAAGAAGATCATTATGAAAATCGGTGTGGATCCAAATGATAAAGCCGCAATTCAAAAACTTATGAAAATTTCAGAAGAGGAAATATATTCATTAAGGAAAAATTTGAAATTACCAGCTACAGAGCACTCATTGGCGGCCGAAGTAGCTGAGGTTGAAAAGGAGAAAGAGGAATTACGACAGCAGTTGATGAAGAAGGACGAAGAACTCACTAAGGTAAAGCAGACTGCTATAACCTTACAGAATCAAATCAACAACCATACTTGTACTTTTGATTTTTCTGGAGGTGAAGCTGACCCTCAAGCCGAGGTTATTCAGCTAAACACAGAATTAAAGATGGCGGAAAGAGATTGCAAACAAGCCCAGTCAGAATTGGTCACAGTTACCAAGATGATGCAGGGATGGGAAGAAAAAGCACAAGAGAATAAGCAGAAGCTACAGAAAGCTGAGGATGAAATCAAAGAGCTCAAGAAGAAATTGAAGGGAAATATTTCTCTGATTAAAGCTAAGGATATCATCTGGAATGAAATCATTTCAGAAATGCAGTCAAAGTGGGATTCCATGAATATAATTGCCAGAGAGAAAAACATTGTTTCAGAGCATGAAAAGGAGCTATTATCTGAGAAGCAGGCCGCTATTAAAAGAGCGAATTGGGCCAGAAAATTCATAAATTTTATTAATGCCAAGACAGATGAAGAGTTAAGAGATATGGGGATACATGATAGGTACTTCTATGCTGAAGAGGTAAATAAAATGATCATCAAAAACGACCTTCTAAAGGCCGCAGAGAAGCGGTTACAGGGAATTAAAGAGATAATTAATAAATTTTATATATCATTTGACAAGTTGACGAGAACAGGTTTGCCCTCATGCTGGATGGAGAGAGGGGAGATTATGTCCTGGAAATTCTATGAAGATTAGTTGATATTTGCAAAAAGCAGAGCAGATGGCTGGCATGAGAAGACACAGGTTTTGAAGGGAGAAACGGTATTTAATTTCTTACAAAGGCATTTCCTTCTGCTATGGATGGTGAAGACATTGTTCACAGTTAATCTTACTCACATTCAGGTTGTTGCATTTACACTGGAATATCATCGTTATAAGAACGCTCCGACGACTCAGGATAAGCTCTGGAAAGAATGCAAAAGATTTTCTACGGACACGGAAAAGGGAACTCTAGCCACTCAGTCATAAGTAGCCATTCAGCGACCAATAGTCATTGAGACAGCCAATATTTCAGGAGCATCAGCTCCCTTAGATTAGGGATTATCACATTTTATCATGTTTTAAATGAAGTCATGTAAATGTAATAGAACGTTACGAGGCATGTACCTCCACTACAGTGAGCAGTTAAGCAGTTAGAGTTAGTTAGAATCGGTTTCATTACTGGAAACCATTTTGATCATATTGTATTTAAAGACAATTGAAAGAAGGAAGAAGGTTCCGAGTTTGGGACCTTGAAGGCTAATTTTGTACTGAAAAATATTGAATGAATGAAAAGTTTTGCAAGTTTCCATCATTCCATCTGTGTTGAAGAGTTTTCTTAGTTTTCATTTCATTTCATATCTGTGAATAATGTAGAGTGATTTGAGCTGCAAGTCTCTTGATATTTGTGTATCTAAGAGTTAAACATCCTTAATGGGCGCTCCTCTATTTTAGCTTTATTGTTACTCACTTCTTTAGGATTTTATAATGGTAGATTCTGTTTCAAACAGCATGTCGATTTAAAATCATTTTCTTTCTTCGTCTTCCATTCGCTCACTTTAATATAAAGAGAACATGGCATTGCAGAACTTATAAAGATTTGATATTTGGAGAATATATTATTAATATTTGAAGGTTTAATAAACAGAGACAGACATACGATTATTTGTGACATAATCTTTAATGTCTTGAGCACGGATTCCTTTACACAGCAAGGAATTTTTTCTCAAGGAACAACACCTCCCAAGGTGGCAGTTATCATCAACTTATTAGTTCCTACAATTGAGAAGCAGTTGTGCTCTATCCTCAGAAACACAACCTACTACGGGAAGTTTATTCAAAGGTATGCACTAATCACCGCACCTATGGAAAAATTGCTGAAAAAAGGAGGTATCATTCTATTGGGACGACGAGTGTTAGAAAAGCTTTGAGTTACTCAAGGAGAAGATGGTTTCTATGCCTATCCTCATATTTCCTGATTGGGCAAAGGTGTTTCATGTCCTTGTCGACACTTCAGGGATCACCCTAGGAGCTGTCTTGATGCAGCCAAAGGAAAGGGACATTGACCATCCAATTATGTTTTCCAGTAGGAAGCTCTCTAGTGCGGAGCGTAACTACTCCACTACTGAGCGGGAAGGGTTAGCCATGGTGTACGCCTTGCAGAAATACCAACATTACCTATTGGATGGGCACTTCAAGATGTTCACATATTGCTCAGCTTTGAAGTACCTAGTGAATAAGCCTTTGGGGGGGGAAATATGCTGATGGCTCCTACTATTTCAAAAATATGACTGTGAGATCATAGTAAAGCTAGGAAAGTTGAACGCTAGGCCAAATCACCTATCTTGGATTGAAAATGGTGAAGAGCCGACTAACCTAGAAGAATGATTTCCGGATGTGTAGGTGTTCGCTATTAAGGTAGTGGATGTGCACTTCATCGACAGCATTCACTTATTGACTATGGGGATGACACCTGCAGAGTATTTAGTACAACAGAAGAAAGAGTTGGTGACCCGCGCAACATATTTTACCATTATCGCAGGTCACCTATATAAGCTGGGAGATGACAAAGTGCTACGAAGTTATGTCTTGGAGCATGAGCGGCAGACCATCTTAGCAGAAGCTCACGGGGCCGTTGCAGGAGGCCACTACGCAGGAAAGGCGACAACACAGAAGAACCTATGAGCTGGGCTGCGGTGGCGTACACTGCATAGTGACTCTCACGGGCATTGTAGAGATTGTGACACTTTCCAAAGGATGGGAAGACCATCACACTGAGATGAAATGCCTTTATAGCCACAGATGTCCCTGCAAGCGTTCGACAAATGGGCCATAGACTTTGTTGGACCCATCAACCCGTCAGGAAAGAAGAAAGTGCATGCTACATCATCATTGCGACTGATTATGTGACTTGATTGGTTGAAGCACAAGATGTGAAGGATTTCACTGCAGATACTAGTGCACACTTCATTTTTGAACATATTCTGACTAGGTTTGGCTGCCCAAAAGTCTTGATGAGCGACAGAGGTATGCATTTTGTTAATGCAATGATCGAGGCTTTGACTGAAGAATTTCGAATCCACCATGCGAAAATAACCCCATATCATCCACAGGAAAATGGAACTATTGAAGCTTTCAATATAATCTTGGAGCAGGAACTGACCAAGGTCTGTAATACTGATCGTAGCGATTAGGACATGCGCGTCCCATCTATTCTATGGGCCTATCGAACCACCTGTAAGAAGTTGACTAGGAAGACACCGTTTAGGATGGTTTATGGCAAGGAGGCCATTATGCCCATGAATTACATTTTTCCTAGCCTACGCATCATAGCCTTTATGAACATGGCAGAGTCGGATATCATGGAGGAACATTTAGCGTAGCTTGTGGCTTTGGAGGAAGGTTGATTCATTGCTAATTTCCATCAGCAAGCTCAGAAGGCCCGGGTAAAAGCATGGCATGATAGACATATTCGAAAAAAGACATTCTCGCAGGGAGAATTGGTCTTTCTCTATGATAGTCAGTTTGTGAAGCACCCATGGAAGTTTCGTCAGCATTGGCTAGGTCCCTATATGGTAAAGGAAATCATTGATGGCGGAGCTGTCTGGTTAATCACCCTGCGTGCTGATATGGTACCAAGATATGTCAATGGTAGCTGACTCAAACCTTACTGGATCAAATTCCTATATGGACAGAGTAGCTGTATGGGGTGGAATACGCACAGGGGTTGGTCGCAGGTCTGGAAACCTCAGGAAGTGTGCTGGAAGCATAAGGGTGCGCTGGGAGCATAGGAGGTATGTTGGGAGCATAGGGGTGTGTTGGAATCATAGGAGGTAAGCTGGGAGTAGAGGGGTGCATTAGGCACACAAGAGGTGCGAAAAATAGCCATTGGAATAGTAAAACTGGGTAAAAATCAAATTTTTCCGTTGAAGGGAGCGGGCGACGGGCATTTAATGAGGTGATTTCCGAAGATTTTTTATCGTTTACTTGATCGTCAGTTTCTGATGAGCCTCATCCACACATTGATTGATCCCCACGGCTATAAAAGTAGAAGGATATATCAAAAGAGGGTTTCGTATCTCTTGTACAATTTGTGATTTTTGAGTTTGTGCCTTGAGGAATTTTGTGCCTATTGCACTTTGTTAATGTCTGGGCATTCTACACCCTCTGATAGTAGCAACCTTGAGTTCATTTTCCATGCCAGAATGACAATAACCAATCTTGCTGAATTATCACAGACTGTGGTCTCTATAGAGCAAGAATCCGAGGAAGTACTGGAAGTCCACCCCGAAGTTGAGGAGGTTATGTCTATGCCAAGAAAGGGAAAGAAAAAGCAGAAAGAAAAAGCGCAAGGGTAGTGGAAACCTGCGAAATGGGTATGGGTAAAGCCCCACACCTCTCCTCAAAATGTGAAGTCCCTGCGGGCAGTGCCCCAGGCACATTCACCTAACCCAGTAAAGAGAACTCTGTCTGCTCAAGAAAAGTCCCAGATAGTCGAACCAATCAATTGGCTACCACCCTTTATTTAACCCTGCAGGCCCTCAACATGGATACTGAAGAATATCGATGGCCTGCACACCTATCTGCAGATGCTGCTGACTCCGGGTGAGATCCCCGTCATTAGAGAACCCTTTGGAAAGATCCATGAGGTAAAATTCAATCACCACAACCTGGCCAATTTGGAGGCCTTCCCCGAGCTAGCACCCGAGCTATATCTTGAAATGGTACTGGAAGATGACGGGATAAAGATAGTCCCCATGTGATGGGTGCAGGGATTGGCTGGCTCTGGGATCTTAAACCTGCTGAGGTTGCCGCATTTTAGCTGCCACAATATTACAAACTCACTTGTGCGCCAGCTGCTTTCCTTGGTCCAAGATGACATATTGTGGATCTAGGATCGAATCCCCATTGATGTCACACTTATTAGGATTACTGGTCTACCCATGGAAGGACCAGACCCTATGCTTCACGTTGGCAAAAATTCTGAGAAAAAGATCACTGAAAAGGTGCGTGAGGATTACCATGTGGAGCGGAACACTTGGGGTTTCATGATCAGCACCATCAGCGACCCTGGTAAGCAGATGGGTACCTTGATGCTGGCATGCAAGATGATGCACAAATTCCAGGCTACATCGTCCTTGCATATGTAATTCAACTGGCGAGCTAGTACGAAAAGGGGGTCTGCTTTAATTGAGCCCAGTTCTTGTGAATTTTTTTTTTGGAAAATGTACGTGAAGCCCAGGATCATGGGTGCACATTCTACTATTCTTGGCTGCTGCTTCTTATCACATTGGTTGCATGGGAAGCCCTGGAAGATTCAGTCCTCCTGGAACTCATGCCAGATATGTGTGAGGGGGAGTGATACGCAAATTTGTGGGACTCCAAGGACGCGCAACGTATTGAGGACAATCAAGTCTTTTGGGTCCTCTTTCAGAGTGGAGTTGCAATAGCAATCAATTCCCAGCTGCGCTTGTCACTGGCCGTTTATGATAAGTAAAGAAGCATCACAGAATTTCATGTCACCATGCATAATGTACAGATCAGAGGCCGCAAGGATCCCATATGGGTCTCACTCCCATACATGGTCGCGAATGAAGACATTGACCACCTAATTGTGACTTGGCCTTCAGAATGGAAGCTTGGCTTCAAATTAGGTATGAAGGGAACCACAGGGATGAGCACTACAAATATCAGCCCGCCCGATAGTACCAAAGAAGCCGGAGGACAGGGAAAGAGTACTAGGAAGGAAGGGGACCTGGGATCGCAGACGGGTTCACAGTAGGGCAAGAGTACTAGAAAGGGCACAGAACCAACATCACAGAAGGGCTCGTAGCGAGGAAAAAACATTGGGAAGGGCATGAAACCAGCTTCACAGAAGGACTCGCAGCAGGATCAAGGTGCAAAAGGTCTGGATGTAAGAGGTGCTGACTCCCCTTAAGGTAAAAAATGGACTGGTGACCCTGTTAAAGGACCACGAAATAAGTAGCGATCCATATGGCCAAAACGGGACGCAGGAGTCACCTTCACAGAAGACGACCTAGAGCAGATTGCAGACGCAGTCACCCTTACTATGGAAGATAAATGGTTGGCTCTAGAAGAGCAGCAAAAGGCCATGGTTGCTACACTCTAGGCCAAGCTCCGAGCTCTATAGCTAAAGACTGACATGCTGCAAACGAGTATTATTCAGACATGGCTAGCCTCAGCGACTAGCAGCACGGTGATCATTACAGCGGAAATCTGCCTCTGTCCTCTACTAAGCACAGCTCTCACGATGAGTCCATCCGACTTAGGAGCACAAGTCTAGGCTTGTGCAGAGCTACATCTGGATCTATCTTGGTTGCCACATGAATCATTGCAGGTCCTCCACGCCTCCCAGTTTGAAGAGATTCAACATAGAGACCATCACGTGCACCAACAGCTCAGTACAGTTGAGCGGGAAATTAAGGAAAAAACAACTGAGGTGTCCTAGGCACAGGCTACATGCACCCTCATCACTGCACATCAGACAGAGTTGGAAAATCTCATCAGCTAGCTCTGCACATACGTTACTAAAGATATGTCAGCTTTAGCCACCCCACAGGAAAATATTGAGGGGTTTGTTGCAGCACTCAAGGCTTTGAGGACCGAGATCCAAGCGGTTAGAACCAACATGGAACAACAGATTGCAGCCTTGCAAGACAAGTTGCAACTAGAAATGCCACTAGAGGTATGAGCCTAACGAGCTACGTTGGTTACAGAGGCCACTAATGTCATCACCAGTCAGTTTTCTCAAGGTGCGGGACTATTGGACATGGCTATGCAGCTTTGGACTAAAGTGCAGTGCAACCTTTTCATGCACAAAATTAATCAAAAACTGTGACAGAAATTAATCAAAAACTATGACAGAAAGAAGAATAGTTCAAGCAGCTGGAAGCCACTATACCTACTCTGATCCCTACTCAATGATTGGCATGACTACATACCAGCCACACCTTGAGATATGACAACGAAGAGCTCCACCAGAAAAATAACACTCTCTGTGACCACCTTAAACCTTGTGCTGATGAAGCCCTCAAGCTCTCTGAGGACATCGATATTGCAGTGAGGCAACTCAACCAGAATTTGGAGAGCGTCATTGCTACTACAAAATGCCCAACTTCACAGAAGTTGGTGGGCATTGCTGAGAATGCTGCTGCGCAAAGTGAAGGCGTGTTGCCTGAGCTAAATGATGCAATCAGGCTACTACAGGCGAAAGTGGAGAACCTAGGGCCATAGTGACTTGGGACGAGTCACAAGATTGTGTTGGGGGCCTATTGGAACAGGGCTCTGTAAGCTGTGAATTTTGTATATTTTGGTATTAATTAGTATTGCATAGGGGTTTTGGGGTGGGTCAAAGCCCCCAATGTTTTCTAATGGGTCAAAGGGTAGACCTAGGGTTCGCAAACCACTGTTTGTGGACCATGGGATGACTAGGCCATGTTGATATAAATAGATCAATAGTTGGAGTCTAAAGGTAGCCATGAATTGAGACTGATGCTACTTGTGAACTGTTAGATCTGTTTGGATTTTTTTGGGTAAGGACTCCTGCTAGCTATGTGCATGGAGATCCTTAGTACTGCTATGTGTGGACCCTGCTGGCTATGTGCATAGGCTGTGTTTTGGGTTATACTAGTTTTTGGATGCTAATATATGCAGATATAGTTGAAGTAACTTTGTGCTATCTAGATCTATTGTGTTACTATTGATGCGAATATTTGGAATCTATTTAAACGCTGTGAATACATCTATGCTATCTTTTTATGCTGTGAATGTATTTGTGTTATGATATAAGTATATCTGTGGTCTGTTATAGATGCATTCATGATATTATGTACTAGTAATTACTGATACACACATGGATGCGAAGGTACTAACTAGATCTGTGAATGGGAATAACTCTATTATGGTTAATTTCGGATTATGCTATTAAAGAACCTATGAATAGACATGTTCTGCATGAATCTGATAAGTTGTGGACGCAGATCTACCTTGATCACCTACTCTCTCCCAGGGTGTAGAAACCTGGTTCCAGCACCCTCCGATACTACTTTGGGTGAGACCTTGGCCTATGCAAGTAGGTCATTGCCGAAAGGGACAATAGTATAGGGGTTTTTTGGCAAACCTTAACCTCTGAACCTAGGTCAGGACCCCTCAAGCCAACAATTCCTTTATAATTGCAAAACATATTCTAGTTTTGAAAAAGAATACTATCATGAGAATCTCTCAATTCTCATGTGAGAAAAACCAATAATATACAATAGCTCCCTTTTAAAAAATAACCCTAGTTGAAACAAAGTTATAACAACTGAGTATAATATTACAATGATTTTTCAATTAAGAATCCTAATTGTTTCAACTAGGTCAACTTCATTTCCCACAAATGTCTCATTCAATAGTCTAATTGTCTATGACTGAGTATGTGTCCAAATTGTTCTTCATTACTAAACATAGGAGAAAAAATTTCCAAGATGAGTTCAACATGTATTAAAAACGTCAATAAGGTATTCACTCCATTGTTTGTGAGAAAAAACTAGGAGATATAATCATGTAATAACACCTCAATAGGCCACACACCCTATAACAACCCTTTGTCAATTTATTGATAAAATTATTTAAAGAAGTTAGATTATATGTCAAATTATAAGAAAAAATATATAATAAGGATGACAGATATAAAGGAAACATACTTTAGTGAATTGTGACTGTAATAGTGATAAGGTATGGATATAAGAGTCAAAATCATAAGAAAAGGTAGGGAAATAGGTATAAAAAGGTGAAAATTTTTCATCACAATACCTTTCTCCTTCCAAAAAGTGTTTTCCTGAATGCTTGAGTAGTTTTGGATGTTTCTATATAAAATACCCATCCTCCCATGGGGAATATTCAACAAGAAATTTTTTCCACTTAATGAGATACTCTGAAATCAATCGATTTCTATAGTTTTTAACTTCTTATTTTTGTGATTGTTGTATGCTCTAATATTATTTTTCCTTCTTTTTCAAGATCCAAAAACATAGCTTGACCAAGGAGCTTGTCACCTATAACCTTCTTTAAGAATGAAACATGGAAAATTGGTTGTACTCACAAATATGCAAGCAGATCCAATTTGTATGCCATAGTACCAATATTTTGCAACACCTTATAAGGACGATAGTACTTGGGTAATAATTTATTATCCTTCTTAGCTTGATATAGGTACATTTTTTTGTATGGATGCAGGCATAAAAATAAAAAATCATCCACTTTAAAACATATTTCAATGTTATGTTGATCTACTTATTGTTTCATTTGATTTCATGTCATAGCCAGGTAATCCTTTAAGAGTTAGTGAACTTGTTGTTGAAGATTGATGTGATATTCCATTGCATCAAATATATAATTTTCTCTTAAATATAATGTGATGTATGGTGGATGATATTCGTAAAGAGCCACAAATGGTGTAATTCTTTTTTTGGTATGGAAGGAAGCCTTATAACACCATTCTGCCAGAGGTAACCACATGACCCATTTTCTTTTTTTTATTAGATACAAAGCAAAAAATATATATTTCCAAAACAAAATTCACTATCTTATTTTTCCCATTAGATTGAGGATGATAAGATGAGCTATAAGCTACTTGAGTACCAAGGCAAGAAAATAATTATGTCAAAAAACATCAAGTGAAAATGGGATCTCTATCACTTAAAATAATCTTTGGCTTTCTATTTATATTTTTAATTATTGCCACAAACATAGTATCAATTGTACTGGCTTTGAAAGGATGAGATGGTGCACAAAAGTGTGCATACTTGGTAGGTATATCAACTACCACCATGATGACACTCTTTATTTTTCACTTCGGTAAACATATGATCAAATCCATTGATACCTCCTCCCAACGCTGACTTGGAATATATAATGGTTGTAAAATACATGAGGTCTTACTTGTATCAACTTTATTTTGTTGTGAAACTAGACATTCTTCCACAAGCTTTTGAATATCATATTTAAGGCCATAAAAAAAAACATTCCTTCTTGACTCTGTGGTAAGTTTTTAAAAATATTGAGTGCCCTCCTATAGGAGTGGTGTGAAATTCCAAAACAACCTTTTGTTTGATTTGGGAGTTCTTACATAGATGTAAGTGTTATTCGTACCAAATTAAACCATTTTTTCCAGATAAATGTATCACGTGAAATGAAATCTTGCAACAACTTTTAAATGAGTGTCCACACCTCTTCCTCATTTTGACATTCATTCCTTGCTTAAGTTGTCTAATTAGGTTTGATAATAAAAATGGAATAGAGAAATTCCTCCATGTCCTCATCCCTTCTTGAGAGTGCATCTACAATAACACTTTTCTTACATTTTTTTGTAGATTATTTCAAATTCATAACCCAACATCATTATGACACATATTTTTTTCTATTTTCAGGATACTATTTTTTCCAAGAAGTAATCAAGACTGTCATGATCTCTTTTGACCTTTAAGTTTCTTCCCATCAGGTAAGTGTTCCATTTCTTCAAGGCACGTAGTATCTCCAACATTTCCTTCTCATAAATAGGTTTGTGAAAATACTTTCCCTTGATTGGATGAATTTCAAAAGAAATGGGTCTTCCTTCTTGCATTAAAAAATCACCAATTCCATTTCTTGAAGCATCACATTCCACAATAAATGTTTTTGTGAGTTCTAGTTTGACTAATACCAGAGCTCCTCACATTTCCTATTTAATGTGTTCAAAGGACTTAGTTACTTCTGAAGTCCAAAAAAATGCATATTTCTTTAGTAATGTTGTTATAGGTGTTGCTATTCTACCATAAGTATTAACAAACTTGCAATGATACACTCTTAGCCCAAGAAATCCTTAAACATTCCTTACGATTGTGGGGATTTTCCATTCCTTTATGGAATTAATTTTATTAAGGTCTACCTTATCACCTTCATGAGATACAATGTGACCCAAATATTCCACTTCTTGTATCCCAAGGAAACATTTGGAGGGTTCAACGCACAATTGTTTCTCTCCTAATAGTTTTAGAACCCTGTTAACATGTTGAACATGATCTTTCCAAAGCTTGTTGTAGATTAATATATCATCAAAAAATACTAACACATTTTCTAATGTTTTGAAAGTGGAATTCATCAAACCTTGAAATGTGGAAGGTGCATTAGTAAGGAGAAATGACATGACTAAAAATTAATAATGACCTTGATGAGATTTGAATGTTGTTTTCGGGATTTATTTTTTCTTCATTATAATTTGATGATATCCTGAATGAAGATCCATATTGGTGAAGTGAATCATTCCATGTAGTTCATCAAACAATTCATAAATTAGGAATGGGAGTTATTTCCTTGATAGTGAGCTTGTTGAGATCTCTATAATCTTAACACATACATCATGACACATCCTTATTGAACACCAATACTAATGGAGAAGATAAAGAACTTTGGCTAGGTTTAATTATGCTTTCCTTTAGCATTTCTGGAGCCATACATAAAATTTCACTATTCTAGGTATAAGGGTATCTGTAAGGTTTGATATTTGGAGGAATACTTCCTAGAATCAAGGGAATAACATTATCATGATCATGAATATTTGGGAGACATTTGGGAGTCTAAAATACCTTGGAATGATTGCCATGGACTCTTTGGAGATCTAGAGAAATGGATGACTTAGATTTTTGAACATCTAGTGATCATAATTATGAAATTAACCCTCATTATTCCTTCTTCAAAATATTTTTCATGCCATTAAAACTAATTATCTTCTGAGGTTTCGATATGATACCTCTTAGTTCAATATCCTATCCCTCCCAGAAAAATTTCAAGAAAAGTTCTTGAAAATTAAAAGTTATCATCCCCAAATATTGTAACCATTGAAATCCTAATACAACATGAGAACCCCCCATTGGAATGAAAAGAATTGGAGTATACATATTCCCCCATGGTTATATTGATATTATGGAACTTCCTTAAGAAATTTATATTTATTCCATTTGTAACCATGACTTGACACTCTAGTGTTGGATATTGTAACACACTCCTCCCACATCTTCCCAAGTAACCGACCAACTGGGGTAAACATGTGACAAATAGTTATTATGATATGATTAAACTCCCTATGCGTGAGTTAAAGAACTGGAATCAATGGAACACAACAACACATGCATTCTACACCTACTACAGCAAAACTAGGAGCCATCCCAACCTTCCATGAGGTTATCCCCTAAATCAAACTAACATTTTAATGCATCAATCCCCCAGTCGCTTCCTTGAAATGGGAAAGAGTGCGACTAGAAACCTCCATTCACTTGCACAACATGGGCATGTGTGTGACTAGGGACTTTTCCAAATAGTTATGTGCATGAAACCCTGATTATGTGCCACATTTTCAGGCTTAGGGCTCATGTCATTGCCCAAAAATACATGGCATTCCAGAAATGAGATATAATTACAGAATAATGATGTAAATGAAATCACTTGAACAAGGAATTGACTAGACACTTGTTATCCATGAAAATAATTTCGTCAAACATGTGAGAAATATGTAATCTATAGGTTTAAATAACATATATGAGCATAGGGGTCTCATACTTATATGAGAATCTCTAAGAAGCATTTTTTCCTCATCACATTAGTTGTGTTTTCATCTATTAGGTCATGGAATCATTTTTCATTCATTTACAAATAAAAACATGATGAGAACCATACATCATCACTATCATAGAACACATTCATAACCAAAATATAAATAACATAAATGAAAAGCATAAAAAAAACATCTAAACCACATAATAACAAGAATATTTACCCATCAATACAAGAGGGAAGGAGCTCTTATTGCCATAAGAAAAATGCAACCAAGTCTATGATATTTCACATACACCCGACCATAGACATGACTAAGCCAAATCTCTCTTCAACTAGTCACCCTCATGCCATATTTTGAGCATGAATGTGAGATATCATAAAAAAAATCAATCAAAACGAAACCAAGACATCCAAAGGCCAACTACCAGAACCCTCAACCAATGATTCCACCTCATGGTCATCCATCACTAACCATCACCAGATCGGTTTCTACCTAATTTGTAAAGGGCTCTAGAGTGTTTTTTCCAACCAAGGCTCCAAGATTAGTAACTCAACCCACAACTCTTGTCGGGCTCTAGATCATTTTTCCAACCAGGGCTCCAGGACTAGTAACTCAACCACTAAGGCCTCCAGAGTTTTTTTCCAACCAAGGCTTCAAGAATAGTAAATCAACCAATGATGTTACAAGGCTCTAGAGGTTTTGTCCAACCAAGGCTCTAGGAACTAGTAACTCAACCCATAGCTAAAGGAGCATGAGAACCAACCAAAAAACAAAAGGAAATGAACCCACAAAACCATGGCTATCCAAGAGATGGTAAGGATAGGAAAATCCATTGTCAATCTAGGAAATCCTCCATGCCAATGACAGATCATGAACAAGAAACTATACGCATATGCCATTCATGCCAAAACTAGTGAGGAAAACATACATGCAAATCAACACCTGCAAGAAAAACACGTTGTAGATATTGATCCTGATGTCCTATTCTGCTTTCCTTCTCTTCCTTTCCATTATTTCTCCAAAACTCCAAGTGTTACACACTCACCAAGAATTCTGTAGGAAACTCTTAGTGTCCAAGAGTATGAGAGAGACAAAAAATAGAATTAGAGCTGCGAAATAGAACTGACGAAAGTCTCTATACTAGTCCTCAGAAGCATTTTTATTAATGAGGCCTCTATTTGCTTCAATTTTCCATTATTTTTCCTTCATTTTCCTCCTCACATGAAACTTATGACCTTTTACCTTCGTTTTCTCCTATTTTCAATTATTTTCATAAATAAATGCCACTTTTCCTTTCCAAAGCCTTAGCCATTTCCTTTTCCAATTTCCATAACCATAATAAACCATATGCACACTCACACTAGGATTTTTTGCCCAACATTCATCTTGGAATACGTGTCCCATGGCCTTGGATATTATTTTTCTTTTATTAAATTTTATTACATGTAATTTTCACCAAGGTTTTTACAGAACCCTCCCTCTTGGGGGAACATTCTCCTCAGTTTTCAATGACACCTACAATCAACAAGAATCTTATAAGAAAAACATACTACCCATGGATATTTATAACTTAGCTCGTTGCCATATTTACAATGGTCATCCTGCTGAGAATCAAACAAACATGACAACATGAAAACTATAACGTCATAAGGACATGAAACCCATACCTCTTATTGGATCTTTATAACATAGCTCATGGTGGTATTTACATCCATATACATATGTACATATACCAAAATATCATACCAACGTACACCTAAACAATATACCAAAACACATGCCAAAAAATTCTCTCAATGAAAAAATAAGGAAGGATACATATCCCACATATGATCTCTCATCTCCCATGTAGCTTCATCAGGCCCAAAGTGCTTTTATTGCACTTTAACCTGCTCGATTGCTCAGTTTCAAAGCATGAGCATCTTTCACTGCAAAATTCATTGCGGTTTTAACTGGAATTCTCCTTTTGGCTCCACCTGCAATACAAACCATTCAATCACATGATCAACATATTTAACATAATTCTTAAGCAATGACACCTAGAAAACATCATCAATTTTCACTTTCAGAGGAAGTGCAATTCGATAGGATACTGGACCAATCCTCTCAAGAATCTTGAAAGGTAAACAAAACCAAAGTACCATCTTTGCACACGATCCAATCCTCAGAGAGATATTCTTTGGATTGATGTTGAAGTATATATCCTCCCCAACCTGAAAATCCATAAACAACCTATTTCCATTTGCATAGTTCTTATTCATATCATGTGCTACTTTCAAATTCTTATTACCAACATGGATAGTCCAATAAACACCTTGTTAAGTGGATCACTCCAATTGATAGGAGCATTACAACTCCGCCCATACAATGCCTCATACTGACTCATCCTCAAAGATTCCTTGTACCAATTTTTGTAAGCAAACTCTACCAACGGAAGGTACTCTTCCCATTTTCACTGTTGATGCATCACATACATCCTCAACATGTACTCAAGGATCTTGTTGACCCTCTATGTTTGCCCATTGTGTTTGTGGTAGATAAGTGGTACTAAAGGTCAAATCTGCACCAAAACCTGCAAACAACTCCTTCTAAAACTTGGAATTGAACTTCACATCTCTGTCTAACACAATATTCTGTGGAACACCATGCAATATGACCACAACCCTGATGAAGACCTATTCTACATCATTCGATGAGTATGTAGACTTCACTAGAATGAAGTGTGCTACCTTTTTCAACCTTTATACCAAAACGATGATGGAATCATATTGTCCAGATGTCCTTAGTAAACCTATGATAAAGTCCATGGAAATGACCTCCCATTTCCATTGTGGAATCAGAATCAACTGTATTAGTCTGCCTAGATGTTTACATTCTACCTTGAATTGTCAATAATCCAAGCACCTAGCCACAAACGCTGCTACGTCTCTCTTCAAATTCGGCCAATAGTAAAACTTCATTACTGTTGTCAGCATCTTCTGATAGCCTTACTGACGTGAATACGGTTTCATATGAAACTCCCTCAAGATCACCTTATTCTTTTCACTATTTTCTAGAACATACATCTTATCTCTAAGCCTGATCAAGCCATCTATTGTGAGATGATATTCCATATCTCGTGCTCCTGCACCTTTACCTATACCTTTACTTGTACTTGTACCTATATCTGTACCACTTCTACCTGTACCTGCACCTGTACCACCAGTTGTAACAACACATGTACCTATACTATGCTCCAATATGTGCCTAAGATCCATATACCTAAAATCTTGTTGACCTTCTTGCAATATCCTATCCTATAAATCTATCCCATAGGAGCTCGTGGATTTTATATGATTCACCTGTATCCACCTGCTAAAAGAATTTACAACCTTGTTTTATTTACCTTTAATATACTTGATCTCAAAGTCGATTATCAGGGAACAATATTTTAGCTAAAACTTCAAAGTGCTAAAAAATTCTTCAGACTTGAATAACTGGATAGAGTTCATCGCCAGGATTCTGGCATAGCTCGTTTTGTCAAAATCCGAGTTCGTATGAGTAATTTGTGGTATGTTGTTAACTTTCTAAAACAGGTAAAAAATGAGCATAATAGGTACAGGAATGATGAGTCAAGTACAGTCAGATTCTCAGAGATTATTATCCAAATTCAACCCATGACAATGTGCCAAGTGTTCCAGCTGGATTCGCCAATGATGACTAGAAATTGAATTTTTTTTATCCTAAGTCTAAGGGTCAATTTTATTATTAATGGTGCAGGATTATTATATTAATTATTGGGCCAATGGGGATAGGCCACGTGGCACAGCCAAGGGCTACCACATGCCCCCACCCCATGCCCTTGAAGGTTGGCATATATCTAAAGGTTGAAATGGGCGCATATTATTGTATTACAAGGCGGGAAACATATTATATTATATTATAATATATATATATATATATATATATATATATATATATATATATATATATATATATATATATATCTATATATATATATATATATATATATGTATATATGCATATATATATATATATATACATATATATATATAGATATATATATATATACATATATATATATATATACATATATATATATACATATATATATACATATATTATATATATATATATATATACATACATATATCTATATATATACATACATACATATATATATACATACATACATATATATATATATATATATATATATATATATATATATATATATATATATATATATATATATATATATATATATATATATATATATATATATATATCACATATATGTATATTAAACCATAAGTTTTAAACTAACCAGCAGATGCATCCAAACTTGGAGGAGGACCTAACTATATGTGGTGGGGAGTCAAATTGGTGGAGACCCTACTAAGTTGGCGGACTATGGTAAATGTGTGTTGGACCAAAATTTATGTGCGTGGGTCAAGGTCGAACCCACGACCTCACTCGCGCCATCGCAATGCCTAACCGTCTCCTCTACCATGGTGGTTCTTAACCACTATGATTTTCACTTCTATTTTAAACTATCACACATTGAAGGTTGGGGGATCAGAGGGAGTCATCCCCCTCCAATGTGATCAGCACCCGAAGACCGAGAGCTCTGACAAAAATCTGATGGAAATATTAATGATGTTTTATTAGTCACTAAACCGTGGTTATGCCACATTAATCCACCCTTAGCGCTAAATGCACTTAAACTACATTCTATGCTTATCTTATTGCTAAAGTGCACTTATCACTTAATCAGGCAAGATTAGGCTGGAAAAATTTTAGGGGAGTGTGCCAAACTTGGCGGAATGGCTATTTTTAGAATTTTAACTGCCAGTCTTCCAGGAATGGTGGAGAAATTGGGGGAAATACCATTTTTGCAATAACTGAGGAAATATTCGCCCTAACAGAGCTCAGAAAGAGGCATTCTTGCTAAGTTACATGCTAGGAAATCAATGAAGTAGGTTACAGAGGTAGAAGAGGTCATCTACATGTATTTTTGTGAATTTGAATATTTTTGAAGCCTAGGGCCACCAAGTGTTGGAAGCATTGCCAGAGCATCCAAAATACAGATTGAGCAAAAAAATAGTCATTTTTGGTATATTTTGATGTTTTAAACTCATTGGAATAGGTTCCAATTGAATTTGAATCTTGTAACAGAATTTTGAGCACACTTGAAGCTAATACAAACGCCCACACTATGAAGCAGGACCAAGGAGATGTAGCCCAGGAGGGTTAAATCCTTCAACAAAATTCTATTTATTGAGCTTTGTTTATTTGTTCTTGATGTGTTTATATTTTCTATTGTTCAAACATTTAAAATTTCACTTTTAAGTTTATGACAAACACTAAATTTCATCAAGTAAATTGAATTGACAATCACATGATCATGGAAGAAATCTTGATGAGTAAGAAAACCAAAGAAAATATAATTTTATATCTGGAAATGATACTATCACAGAAATAACTAGCAATCATTTCAAATCAAGTTAGTATCATAGCACAAGGTTTCTTGCTTGTTTTTCTTGAAGAGTTTTAATAGTTGCAATTTTTTTTATGCTTACAAGGTTGAGATTGCAGAGAGGAGAATGGGAGCTATTGGTAGCTAGTCCTAATATTATGACAAGAAGGAAGAGAGTTGATAAAGCATCATCCTCATCCAAAGTAACACTCAAATAAACACCTAAATCACCTCAAATTACATCTCCATCAATTGAGATTGAAGAGGTACAAATTGCACAAGAGGCTGAAGTGATTGAAGAGGTACAAGCTACAAAGGTTGAGCTTGAATCCAAAGCCAAAATGCCAGGGTATGAAGAGAATCATGAAAATTATGAAGAAGAGGATGTTAAGAGAGAATTCAAAGAGATGCAAACAATGGTGAAAGTTATGTATGAAGCTTTCATTGCAAAGGAAGCTGGAGAAGGTTCAAATCATCCTCATGGAGAAGGATCTTCAAACAGTAAGATGGAGAAAGAGAGGAGCTCAAAAGGCAGTGGAGGTAAACAACCACCATATCAAGGTAGTGAAGGAAAGCCACCTCCATCTCCACCATCCTCATCCTCATCATCTTCATCAACATCTTCATTTTCCACATCCACCACCAAAACCCACACCCACACTCATTCCAAGATCCCAAAAGGAAAGACTCCATTACTCAAGTTGGGAATCAAGTTTGAACTTACCATATACAATGGAGAGGTTAATGGTGAGAAGCTAGAAAATTGGATTCTTCAATTGGAAGTATACTGGAAAATTCAGAATCTACAAGAGGACGATATCAAGATCCAGGTTGCTTCATTAAGGCTAGAAGGAGCAACACTAGTTTGGTGGGAGGAAAAGATACAAGCGGAAGTGTGAATCCATGGTAATATTTCCATTTCTTGGGTTGCATTCATTTCTTCCATTAAAAGACATTTTTATCCATTAACCTATATGCAGAAAGCAATTATGAGTTGGCAAAACTTTAGACAGATCAAGGGCCAAACTGTTCAAGAGTACACACAGGAGTTTAGAAAGAGAGATTTGTTGTTAGGATTAAAATTGAATTCTCAAGATACACTCTTGAAATACATAAGAGGTTTACATTCCTATTTGAAACATACTATCCTTGTGTTTAACCCAAGAAATTTAGATAAATTATGTGTACAAGCCACATACCTAGAGGTAAGGGGCAAAAAAACATAGCGGAGAAAGGTGAAAGTGAGGGTAAGGGAAAAGAGAAGGAATGAAAATGGAAGGGAAAGAAGAATGCAAGTATCAAGAAAGAGAAGGAAAAATTCAAATGCAAGAATTGTTCAAAGAATGGCCATGATGAAGACCACTATTGGCAACTTCATCTAGAATTGAAATCAAATAGATTGAAACCCAAAGAGAAAGTCAAAACTGTGCTATAGTTGAAAAATACTTAGTGTCAGATTCAGGAAATGAGACAAAAATTACTGCAATGGGTTTGAAAGGGAAACATGTTGAAAGTACTACAAATAGTCACATCAACACTCCAAATTAAGACATAAGAGAAGAATAGTTCCATATTAGAATGATTTCTAATCATACAAATATTGATGCATTATTTGATATGGGATCACAAGAAAACGTGATTTCAGAATATTTAGTCAAAAATATTAACCTTGAAACTGTTGCACATCATAAATCCTACCCTTTGGGATGGATAGTTAAGAATTCTAATTTACAGGTTACAAGGAAATGCATTTTTAGATTTTCTATTACTGCAAACTTTGTTGATGAAGTCGAGTTAGATGTAATTCCGCTTGACATTTCCAGGATTATCTTGGGAATTCCATATTTGTATAATACAAAAGTGGTGTTTTATTTCCATGAGAACAAATATCATTTTCTTAAGAATGGAGTGGAGTATATTGTGAGAGCTCATCGCAAGAAACTCAATACTTGTTTAGTTAATGCAGGGAAAATGAAGAGGCTAGTCAATGCAAGTCAAAACTTGACATTGATAATGATAAAACAAAGAGATGTTTTGCATCATAATTTTCAAATGGATGCTTATAATTGTAATTATTTTTTTAAAATTGATAACAGATTGTATTTGAAAGTAGGTTAAAAGCATTTGCAACAGTCAACATTGGTGTTGAGCAGTGTTGAAAACAAGGTGCCGGTGCAAGAGCTTGAAAAGGTAAAAGAGAGGAAAAAGCAGCTTGGAAAATAAGGCATAGGTTTCACAAATGTTTATTTATGGTTTAAAAAAGGAACATTACAATGGCGAAGAAATTTGGGCAAGAGTTGACACAAGTTCAAGGAAAAAGCAGCTAAAAATCGCCATAGTGATAGAGTGCAAGGTGAGAAAGATTTCAAGTTTCCTTTGATTGTTGACGAAGGTAGAAACAAGATGTTTTCTGAAAAATTAGATTTTTGTTCTGAAAATTCAGAAATATTGTAGCATGACGGTGTCAAAGACAACAATAGATGGTTGTCAGAATCAAGGAAAAATTTTTCTTTTTATGAAAAGCTCCAAATGTTGAAATTAGAAAAATTTTAATGGGTAAAGACTGGAAGAGTGAGGGAACAGTACCCTCATCTTCATAATTAGTAATCAAGAGAGATTTTGGGGTCCAAAAAACTTCTATTGGGGAGGAATGATCAAGGATTAGTATTTTAGCGAAAAATTCAAAGTGCTCAAAAATTCTTCAGACCTAAAGGACCGGATAGAGTTTGTCGCCAGGATTCTAGTGCAACATGTTTTGTCATTATCCGAGTTCATATGAGTAAGTTATGGTCTAATGTTTGCTTTCCAAAATAGGTAAAAAATTAGCAGAACAGGTACAGGGATGATGTGGCCAGTACAGTCAGCTTCTCAAATAATATTCTCCAGATTCAGCCTATGACAATGTGCCAAGTGTTCTATCCAGATTCATTGAAAATGACTAGGAAGTGAATTCTATCCTAAGTTTAAGTGGGGATTTTATTATTAATGGTGCAAGATTATCATATTAATTTTTGAATTATTGGGTCAATGGGGATAGGCCACCTAGCATAGCCAGGGGTTGCCACATGCCCCCACCCCATGACCTTGAAGGCTGGCATATATCCGAAGGTTGAAATGGGTGCATTTTATTGTATTACAAGGTGGGGGACGTATATGTATATTAAGCCATAAGTTTTAAAATAACCAGTGGATACATCCAAACTTGGAGGAGGACCTAACTATATGTGGTAGAGATATAAATTGGTAAATGTGTGTTGGGCCAAAAGTTATGCGCGTGGGTTGGGTTGAACCCACGACCTCACCTGCGCCATCGCAATGCCTAACCGTCTCCTCTACCACCATGGTTCTTAACCACTATGATTGTCACTTCTATTTGAAGCATCACGCACCGGAGGTTGGGGGTTCAGAGGGGTCCATCCCCCTCACATGTGATTACCACCCAAAGACCGAGAGATCCAACAGAAATCCAGCGGAAATATCAATTATGTTTTATTAGCCACTAAACCATGCTTATGCCACATTAATCCACCCTTAGTGCTAAATGTGCTTAAACTAATATCTACACTTATCTTATTGCTAAAGCACACTTATCACTTAATTAAGCACGTGTTGGAAAAAATACTGAGAGGAGGGGGGGGGGGGTGAATCAGTATTTAGAGATTACTGAAATTTTTTTACTTTTTCTTTCTCTTAAGCCCATACACTACTTTACTGAACCTAAATCACGTATACATGCAGATATCCTTAAGAAAACTTGCGTATGTCCAGAGATATTATTATGCATTTAATTCATTACTTAGATCATTGCATCATTCATTCATCAGATGTTTAGTAAGCAGTAAGCATGTGTAGTAATAACAGAATAAACCATTACACATAAGCAACACACATGAACACCAGTATTTAAGGTGGAAACACAATTCGGGAGAAAACCACCCCTATTGTCGTCTCTGTCTTCAATATTTATTATAAAGAAAGCTTCTTACAATGTTGTACTGGTGCAGACTCATACCAGCACGCAGGCACCCACCTGCAGAAGGCTGCAACCTTCTCTCGTTCTCCAGCCACTACTGGAAGGGAGCTCCAACCCCCTGATCTTGTTTACCAGCCTCTCCTAGAAGGGAGCTACTACCCCCTACTCTCATTTACTAGCTACCACTGGAAGGGAGCTACAACCCCCTCACTGAAGGCTTTGACCCTCAACACCACTGTGAACCACGTTTCATCAATTTTCATACTGGATCCAACAGCTTCCACACCACATACCTTGTAGGCCACTTTTCATCAGATTTTTAGACTGGACCCACTCCATACATCAAACTGAAACTTATAACTCCATCAACCAATCAACCAACAACTTGATCTTCAATCAACATAATCAGCCGCATATTCAACATTCAAACATCCCAGAACTGTATGAATACATCATTGAAATATAGCAGTAAAACAACAAAACAGATCAGACATTTCATTCCACACACTTCAGCAAAACCCTAGATTCCATACGCGCTTTTACTTCACTGAACCTGCATATATATGCGCTTTCACAGAGACAAACCTGTGTATACCTGCTTTTGCTGAAATGAACCTGTGTATATATGCTCTTTGGCTAAGATGATCATGCGTATAGACCTGTAACTTTTTAGAACTATGCAGCTCTTCAGAACAGATAACTTAGATTTCACCCTTTACTTCAGCAAATATTCGCCAGATCATAGATCTAAAAATTCCATAAACAGATCTAGAAAAAACATAGTCATTTTAGATCTAGAGATACCTCTTCATCATTTTATTCATAGGTGCATTATTAATTCAGATCAATCAATAAACTATTACCCATTCCATGAAGATATAATTCAGAGTGAAGTATTCATTAAAACCCAGACCTATGAACACTCTTGCACTATGATATTCTTCTCCTTATATAGATTTAGCCTTTATCAATACCATGAGTCAAAGCCACTTAACCGCTGATGGTATTCTTGGATGGGATCAAATAGATAATCCAACGCTCAATACTATGGGCCAATACCATGGTCATGTCCCCTGGTTTTATAAATTTAGAGCGCAAATAGGCATATGCTACTTTGCCGTTACAAACCTGCATATGCTTTGTGACATATCTTATTCATCATTACTTTGGCACTTACTAGAATTTATTTCTTTGTTATTTCTAAGCTGCTCTGTAGATACATCATATTTACATCATTAACAAATAGGTTGCTATCTAAAGACAACTCATCAAGTTAGTTTCCATCAAGGACAACTTCATCAAGTAGGTTGCCATGAAGGACAACACATTGCATCATATTGCCAACAATCTCCCCCTTTGGACTTGATGGCAACCATGATGGTGTCTGAACACCACAACAGATAGATACATTGATTATAACCATTATTAAAAAACCATGATACTCTCCCCCTTTGACATCAAGGGCAAAGGGCTCAAAACCAAAACAAGGTTTTTCTTCTCTTGTAGAAAGAAGATCTCTGTAGATCTGATGTGTACTGAAGTTACCATGCTCCCCCTGAGTTCACGCTGAATCTTCAAACTTATTTTTCAATGAAGTACATGACTCTATGACCTTTCCTATCACCAAGGACTCATACTTACATCAATGATCCAACCAAGTGGATTTACATATGTGACTCAAGTACCCAACCAAGTGGGTTTACAAATTTGAAGAAGTCTTTACATGACTGAATATAACAATTTACATCATAGGTCTCAACATAACCTTTTCATCAAATTACAAATATGACGTTTTATAACCAATACCAAAAATACCTCAAGAGAGAGATCATATTTCAAAATCATCATAATGCCAACAATGCATTACTCTCAGCAAGGCTAATGCTCCCCCTGAAACTATGCTCTTGTCCTTGAGTTGACTCATTGTTTTCTTATCAGAAAAACATACGCTTCTGTCTCCAACAGAACTTGCGTGTATACGTGGCTTTAGTTCATGAAACTCACGTATGAATAGTGAAATACAGAAAAATTTCACAACTCCATCTCCCCCTGAACTTATACCACTTGTACCTGTCTTCTTCACATCAGATGCACTGTTAGAAATAAACACAACCAGAATTACCAAACCAATCATGGGACTCACCATATATTTCTCCCCTTGTGATGATACATTACTGATTCCTATAATGTATCTCACTTTACTCATGCAGTCATTATGAGAAGTAAACTTTAGAAGCGGATGACTGGAGTAGGTTCAATATTCCCTATGTTTTTGACCGGTGCCTCGTCTTTTTCCAGCTTTTCTTGAAATTTCTTATAGTGTGCTGGAAATTCTCCAATTTTTCAGATCTGTTCATCATACTTAACCTGAAATCAGTGACCTTATGCCCAAATGAGTTACAATAGAAACAACTTCCATGAAAGCAACCCTTCTTTCTTGTTTTATGCAATTCTTTAACAATCAGATCCCTTTCTTTTGTGAAATTATCATCATCCATGGTAGATGCCATGAGCACTTGCAGATCTTGGTCAGAATCTTCTTCATCCTCATTTGACACTTCATCATTATCTTCATTTGTATAATAACTCTTTCCCTTTTCAAAATGTTTCCCTTTATCATGATTTTCTTCATAAGGACATTTAGCAGCATAATTACCAACTCTTCCACAAGCAAAACACTTGAAGGGAAGCTTACCTCTGAATCTTCCAGTACCTGGTTGGAGTCTTCTCACAAAATTTGCTTCTTCTTCTTCTAATATATAACTTGATTCCCTGACAACTTCCTTTTCTTTTCCTTTTGCACATGCTTTAAAGGCAGCTTCTCTGATTTGAGGGGGACCTCCTTTTCTCATTTCAAAAGCAGTCAGGATACCATGTAGTTGAACAATAGTAAGAGTTTGCAGATCTTTATTTTCTTCAATAGTTGATACTTTTGACTCAAATTTTGAAGTCAAATATCTTAAGACTTTTTCCACCAGAGTAGTATCAGTTATGGTTTCACCCAAATTTCTCATACCATTTACAATATCATATAGACGTAAAAAGAAACTGGCAACACTCTCATCACTATGCATCCTTAAATTTTCATATTCAATTGTGAGAGTTTGGAGTTTTGCACTTTTTACCTTTGTATCTCCTTCATAGCTTTGAATGATTATGTCCCATATTTCTTTTGCTGAATTTAGCTGCATCACTTTAACAAATTCTGATTCAGACATGCTTCCTAATAAAACATTGACTACTTTGGCATTGATTACATATTTCTTCCTTTCTGCTGCATCAGTAGGAATAATTGCCAGATACTGATAACCTTCTTCCACGATTACCCATACTTCTGCACCAAGACTTTGCAAATATGATTTTTTTTGTATCTTCCAGAATAAAAGATTACTTCCATTGAATAGAGGTGGCCTTGTAGAAAATACTCCTTCATGACTTCCCATTGCGATAGATCTGCTTCAAGCGATCAAGCTTCTGCAGAAGGACTTGCTCTGATACCAATTGTTGGGAAAAATACTAAGAGGGGGGGTGGTGAATCAGTATTTAGAGATGACTGAAATTTTTTTACTTTTTCTTTCTCTTAAACCCATACGCTACTTTACTGAACCCAACTCATGTATACACATTGATATCCTTAAGAAAACTTGCATATGTCCAGAGATCTGATTATGCATTTAATTATTTACTTAGATCATTGCATCATTCATTCATCAGATGTTTAGTAAGCAGTAAAAATGTGTAGTAATAACATAATAAACCATCACACATAAGAAACACACATGAACACCAGTATTTAAGGTGGAAACCAAATTCGGGACAAAACCACCGCTGTTGTCGTCTCTATCTTCAATATTTATTATAAAAAAAACTTCTTACAATGTTGTACTGGCGCAGACTCATACCAACACGCAGGCACCCACATGAAGAAGGCTGCAACCTTCTCTCGTTCTCCAGCCACTACTAGAAGGGAGCTCCAACCCCCTGATCTCATTTACCAGCCTCTCCTAGAAGGGAGCTACTACCCCCTGCTCTCGTTTACCAGCTACCACTGGAAGGGAGCTACAACCCCCTCACTGAAGGCTTCAACCCTCAGCACCACTGTGGACCACGTTTCATCAATTTTCATACTGGATCCAATAGCTTCCACACCACATACCTTGTAGGCCACTTTTCATCAGATTTTTAGACTTGACCCACTCCATACATCAAACTGAAACTTATAACTCCATCAACCAATCAACCAATAACTTGGTCTTCAATCAACATAATCAGCAGCATATTCAACAGTCAAACATCCAAGAACTGTATGAATACATCATTGACAGATAGCAGTAAAAAAGAAAAATAGATCAGACATTTCATTCCACACACTTCATCAAAACCCTAGATTCCATATGTGCTTTTACTTCACTAAACCTGTGTATATACACGCTTTCACAGAGACAAACCTGCGTATACGTGCTTTTGCTGAAATGAACCTGCGTATATACGCGCTTTCGCTGAGATGATCATGCGTATTGATCTGTAACTTTTCAAAACTATGCAGCTCTTCAGAACAGATAACTCAGATTTCACCCTTTACTTCAGCAAAGATTCGCCAGATCACAGATCTAAACATTCCATAAACAGATCTAGAAAATACATAGGCATTTTAGATCTAGAGATCCCTCTTCATCATTTTCTTCATAGGTGCATTATTAATTCAGATCAATCAATAAACTGTTACCCATTCCATGCAGATATACTTCAGAGTGAAGTATTCATTAAAACCCAAACCTATTCACACTCTTGCACTATGATCTTCTTCTCCTTATATAGATTTATCCTTTATCAATACCATGAGTCAAAACCACTTAACCGTTGATGGTATTCCTGGATGGGATCAAATAGATAATCCAGCACTCAATACTGTAGGCCAATACCATGGTCATGTCCCCTGGTTTTATAAATTTAGAGTGCAAATAGGCATACGCTACTTGGTGCATACTTTTACGCGTACATACGCTACTTTTTCGTTACAAAACCCGTGTATGCTTTGTTACATATATTATTCATCATTACTCTGGCACTTACTGGAATTTCTTTCTTTGTTACTTCTGAGCTGCTCTGCAGATACATCAGATTTACATCATTAAGAAATAGGTTGCTATCCAAATACAACTCATCAAGTCAGTTTCCATCAAGGACAACTTCATCAAGTAGGTTGCCATCAAGGACAACACATTGCATCATATTGCCAACAGCACGATTAGTCTGGAGGAATTTTAGGGGAGTATGCCAAACTTGGCGGAATGTCTATTTTTAGAATTTTAACTCAAAGTCTCCCAGGAATATTGGAGAAATTGGGGGAAATATAGTTTTTTCCATAACTGAGGCAATTTTTGCCCAAATAGAGCTTAGAAAGAGGCATTATTGGCTAATTGACATGCTAGGAACTTAATGAAGTAGGTTGAAGAGGCGGAAGAGGTCATCTATAAGTGTTTTTTTGCATTTGAAAAAAATTTAAGCCTAGGGCCACCAGGTGTTGGAGGCATTTCCAGAGCATCCAAAATCCAAATTGAGCAAACAAACAATCATTTCTGGTAGTTTTTGATGTTTAAAACTCAGGTTCCAAAAGAATTTGAAGCTTGTAACAACAATTTGAGCACACTTGAAGCTAATACAAAGGCCCACACTATGAAGCTAGACCAACGAGATGTAGCCCAGGAGGGGTGAACTCCTTCAAAAAATTCTGTGTATTGAGCTATGTTATGTGTGTTTTCTGTGTTTATATTTTCTACTATTCAGTCATTTAAAATTATGCTTTTAATTTTATGACAAAAACTAAATTTCACTAGGTAAATTGAATTGACAATCACATGCTCATGGACAAACTCTTGATGAATAATCAAACAAAAGAAAAGAGAATTTTATATCTGAAAATGATACTAGCATAGCAATAACTAAAAATAATTTCAGATCAATCGAACTCACTGATCATTTCCAAACATCTATTTTTCCTGGGGTTAGATTCATTTGGTCAAACAAATATCTCAACCCACTATGATCACTAATCAATACAAATAATCTTCTCAGAAGATAATGCCTCCACATCTTCAGTGCATGAATGATCACTACCAACTCAAGATCATGTGTCATATAATTCTAATCGTGCTCGTTTAGTTTCCATGACTTATAACATACCACTTGTCCTGCCTCCACAAGGACTCCACCAAGCCCTCTCTTGAAAGATTTTCTACATAACATAAACTCTTTGTCTGAATTTGTGATATTTAACATTGGAGAATGTTTCAACAATGCCTTTAAATATTCAAAACTGGTCGCACATTCCTGTGTCCATTCAAACTTCTTACCTTTCCTTTGCAATGATGTGATATAATAATAAATATGTGAGAAGTTCCTGATGAGCCTCCTATAATAACCTACTAACCCCATGAAGGACCTTACCTCATCCACATTATTAGGAGTTTCCCATTCCATGATATCCCTTATCTTCTCTTGATCCATTGTTATACCTTCCTTGGAAACAACATGTCCCAGGTAATGTATTTATGTCAGAAAGAAACTACATTTTCTAAGATTAGCATACAAATAATGCTCTCTTATCAGACTCAACACTGTTGCTAAATTCTCGGCATGCTCTTCTTAATTTTAATAATATACCAATATGTCATCAATGAATACAAAAACAAAATATTCCAAATAAGGATGCAACACATTATTCATCAAGCACATAAATGTAGCTGGAGTATTAGTCAAACCGAGAAAGGAACTATAACAAACTCATAATGCATGTACCTAGTCTAAAACGTTGTCTTGTAAATGTACTCTTCCTTGATGCGTACCTAATGATATATGGATCTCAGATAAATCTTTGAGAACACTTCTGCTCCCTTCAATTGATCGAACAAGTCATCAATCCTTGAAAATGGATACCTTTTCTTAATGTTCACATCATTCAAATTCCTATGATCAATACACAAACAAAGAGTACCATCTTTCTTCTTCACAAACAAAATTGGTGTAGCCCAAGGTGATACACTTAGCCTAATGTATCCCTTGTCCAATTTTTCCTTCAAATGTAGTTTCAACTCTACCAAATATGGTGTGATCATTCTATAAGGTGCTTTTGATGCTGGTGTTTCCCATGGTACCAACTCAATAGAAAAGTATACTTCCTTGTTAGGTGGAAACTTTAAAATATCTACATGAAATAAATCCTAAAATTGTTTTATAAATCGTTACTTGCTAAAAACATTTTCATCCTAAACTTCCTTACCTTTTTCACTAGAGATGTGCACTACAAATAACACACACCATTTCCTATGACTACGCTTGGCCTGCATAGCTGTCACCATCCTAACTGATGTTTCTTTCTTCTTACCCTGCAAGATTCTTTTCTCCCCATTGTCAATGAAGCACTCAATATCTTTGTCATAATAATCCACCATGGTCCTATGAAGATACAAATATTCCATACCCAAAAGAATATTATATGATCCTAATGGAAATAAATTCAAATGTGTGGAGGTAGGCATACCATTCAGGTCAAATGCACAAGATCTTAACCAATTTTGAACTCTCTTCTTAGTAGCTATAGCCAACTACACTAACCAAGACTTTGCATGCACTTATTTATTCAAGACACACTTATCCACCAGGTCAGTATTAGCATAACTATAATTAGATCCAGGGTCAATCAAAATAGAAAAAACTTGATCATAAAGCTTATTTTCCATCTCGATAATATATATCTATTTCTCTACCCTCTTGTTATCCAGCACTTCATAGAACGTGGGAATACTCTGTCCAACATCTCCCACTATCTGTGCCTCCTGAGAACTATAGATCTTCGGTACACCAACTTGATGTTGTGGAAAATATCTCCTACGGTGATCTCTTCCAAAATTCCAACACCGCACAAGCTCCATATTTTTACTCTCATTCTACTCTGTAGACCGAAGTCCCTTTCCTCTACCAGATGCATTGAAATTCTTCAGTGGTGGAACATTATCTTTGTTACATGTATCTTGAAGCGTTTCTCACTTCTTGTCCCATTTTCCTTTGCTATTTTCATTACCTTTCTAGTCTAGCTTTGTCTCGGATCTGCGTTTTGATTTTTCGTTAGAATGCTTTAGATTCTGAATGGCCTCGACCAATGATTATAATCAACAAACTCAATCCTGTATTTGAATTTTATCAGAAACCCACTTATGAATCTCTAAATATTTGCCTTCTCCTCCTTGTGGTAAGGCAAATTTATCAACAAATCCAGAAATATACTAGTGTATTCCTCATCAGTCATAGATCCCATCTTTAGATCATAAAACTATGTTTCCATGTCAACATAGTATCTCTCTGATATATACTTATTTCTGAATAATCTCTCAAATTCACTCTAAGTCAACTCATCCTTGTGAATACCTCTGACATTATTCACATTATCCCACTAAATATTTGATTTACCTTTGAGGCTGAATGTAGCTATTATGGCTTTCATGTTCTATGAGTAATCATGTAACCTGGAGAACTTCCTCATACCAAGCAACCATGCTTCTGCATCTTGTGATTTCTTCATATTTCCATCAAATGAAGGTGAATTTTCTTTATTAAAATCATACAAAAAATATATCCTACCACTTCTCCTATAAGGATGATAATGATGATGATCATAATGCCTATTATAACGAGAACTAGAATAGTACTTGTACCTATCACCTCTCATATCTGGATTTTCTGATAACTTTCCATCTCTAATCATGTCATCTCTATCCAACCTATTCAGACCATGAAACCTATTTCCATATGCCCCATAGCTCCATCCTCATGTTCATAGCTGATCGAGAGTGGTCCCTTTCACTGCAACTTTTACAAACTCTAAAGGACCACTGCATTAACCTTTGCTTTTTTCTCATATGCATGTACGATTCTGTCATTAGCTGCTTTGAAACTCTTTATTTCTTCCTTCAAAATTATCAATGTGTATGTTAAGTTAGAAGAGTGAAAAAAAACATGTTTCTCACCCGATTCATAGGGAAAATCTTCGTAATCTCCCATCTTTCTAGTCATCTTGATTTCTTTCCTTCAAGGAATCTTATGTCATCTAAACCAAATAACAATTAACGAATGTACCTTTGCATAATTTAGGGAGGATATATCATCTGGAAGATCAACCAATCATCATAATACATGTATAAACATAACAATAACAAGATATAGACATATAAAAAATAGGTATATCAATCCATAAACATCATTCTAGCTAGACTCCGGTCTTCAATGCATGACCATATCAACTACACATTCCATGACCTCTTACATGACAAAAACCACGTCAATGTATACTTGAAAACATGTAAGCACTAATCACACATATACCATTCATAAACAATCATATACTCACAAAGACACAACAACACCATCAAATCTCCCATGATGACTTCACTTCAACCATGACCAACAGTGTGGATGCAATGAGCATGTAGACCACATGTATTAGTAACACATATGCAACCAAAATAAATGCATGACAAACACACCACCCATCCAGTCCAAGGGGTGAACCATGCTCTGATACCACTCTATAACATTGTCCTCTTAGATCTACCCAAGTAACAGGCCAACCATCGTAAATATGTGACAAAGAGTTACTATGATATGATTCAACTCCCTATGTGTTATTTAAGGAAGTGGAATCAGTGGAACACAATAATACAGACCTTCTGCATCTTCTACAGGACACCCAGAAGCCATGCCAACCTTCCAGGAGGCTAGCCCCTAAATCAAACTGACGTTTTAATACATCAATCCCTTAGTCACTCCCTTGACATCGGTAAGAGTGCGACTGGAGACCTCCAATTGCTCGCACAACATGGGAATGCGTGAAAATGTGGAATTTTCTATGTATTTTTGTGTCTGCAACCCCGATTTTTGTGCCACTTTTTCAGGTCCAGGACTTAGGTCACTCCCCAGAACTACATGACACTTATATAAATTTAATATAACAAAGGAATAATGATGTAAATGCAATCACGTGAACAAGGACTTTACTATACCCCTACTAGCCATCACATGCATTTCGTCAAACATTTCAGAAATATGTAATCTATAGGTTTAAACAAAAAATATGAGCATAGGGGTGTCATAATTTTCTAAGAATCACTAAGAAGAATTATTGCCTCATCACATTAGCTGCATTATCATCTATTAATTCATAGATTTTTTTTTTCATTCATTTACAAATCAAAAGATGATGAGAACCATACATCATCACTTTCATAGAACACATTCATAACCATCATATAAACAATAGAAATGATAAGAACATAACAACCATGTAAGCCACATAATAAAAAGCATATTTACGCATAAATACAAGCGGAAAAGAGGTCTTATTTCCATAAGAAAAATACAACCAAGTATAGGACTTCCCACCAATGCATTACAATATATGGTCAGATGCATTTCTCATTTTCCAATCCTCATCTTATTCTTTTTATGATTCTGGTTTCTTTTATTCCTCCTCTTCACAATCTATGTAAAATACTTTCTTCTCAACAAACTTATGACCTTTAATGTACTTTATATCACAAATGTAACATATCTCTTTTTCTCTTTTTTCCTCCATTTGTGTCAACCTTGTGGGTTGTGGGAGAATAGGAGTGACAACACTTCCCTATTTATAGTTTGAAGTGGTATATCTCCTTGTTTCCATAATTTTTCTTTCAGATTTTCTTTCCACCCTGAATGCATTATCCGATGAATTAGGTTCCCAAAGGTGAACCTCGTATTCGATGTTATTCTTTAAACTCCCTATGAATATATCAATCAAATTTTCCTCTATAATATTAGTTACCTCGATGTTCAATAGTTGGAAGTCCTCAATGTGCTCCACCATTGAACGCTTTTGTTTGATAATTATCAATTTACTAACTAAGGTATTTCTCCTTGTATCCTCATACTGTGCTACCAATTCCTCTCTAAAAAATTTCCAAGTTAAAAAGTGATTTATGAGAATAGATCCATCAATACCACAAAAAATGATTCGGTTCTAAATATAAATATGCAATTTGTACCTTTTGTGTGTGTTCCACATCGTGTAGATCAAACGATTCACCCATCTGCAGTATCCATGTTAGAAAATCCTTACCATCATACTTCCTCATATCTGTACTTGGAATGTGATGGTTCTTCAACCAAAATTTGGAGTCTCTAAAATCATGATTCACATTACTTTTTTTCTCATCATGAGTTTCATGGAATACCTTATCACCACTAGGAAGCATTTCTTATAACAACTTTGTCAAACCTTCCATTTTTTCTTCTAAACCATTATTCAAACCTTCCATGACCCCTTTTGAACCATCAAATTTCCCTTATATCTATAATTTTATGTCAACTTTAAATCCCTTCATCATAGCTTCCAGTTCATCTTTAGTTTCTCTTTGTGAGAGTGAAATTTGTTGCACTTGGTCCTATAAGTTTAATATGTCATGTTTCATATCTTCTTCCTCATGTGCCATAGTAGAGATTTCCAAGCGCTTAATGGGTGTATAAATTTTCCTTCTTAGAGTAATTTTAGAACCATCCAATGATATATATATTCTTAAATACTCCATTTGAATTACTTCAAACTGATTTTTCAAACAACGGTTATGCAAATTTAAAAATGCACATATTTTAAGAGAATGATTTTGAGCTTGTTGATATGGCTGCTATCGAAAACTTTCTATGTCTATTATTTAAGCCTCCACATGTTTGAAATTGCATTATAAGGTAGATATATGTATCTTATTTCCAACCCCAAATTTTAGACCAATATTGGATTCGTCAAGATTAATTTATGCCAAATCTCCCACGATGACTTGATTACGGACTTGTTCCATGTGCCACTATTTTAACCTTCATACATGAAAATAGTACTCAAATAGCTAAAATCCATGATATTTGTGTTTCACTTTTTATATAATTTGAATCTACTGCTCGAAGAGAAAGTTATGATGATTTTCCCTGAGACACATGTTTGAAATTATACTTTGTAGCATACAAAAACACTAACTTCCTTGGAATATATCTATGCAAATATAGATAAAAACGGTCTGAAATTTTAACCATATGTTCTTAAATATTTCTCCTCCCTGTGGTAACAATTTCATGATGTGAATATTCATAGAAAAATTATTATAATGAAAATTCCATGATAACTTATTTGAAGTATAACAACCCTAGAGTCCATAGCTCTGATACCAAATGTTATGTATCAAGATAAAAATAATACAAAAGCATAATATAATATACATTCAAGGCATGATTGTAGGATACCTCAAGGGGGAAACCCACTTTTTCATCATATAAATCAACAATTCTTGGACGATTCAAATGAAAAGACCTCCTTCGTATATATAGGAGTCTAAATGGTCAAAATATTATTAGGTCATACATAAAAATAATAATATAAGGGGAAAAAATATAAAAGTGGGCTTATAAGGGGAACAAAAATGCAAATATTGGGGCTTCACTAGTATTATATGGACCTAACTATTGTTATAATCCTAGTTGTAACCTTCCCTATGTTTTCTAGGATGATCATTCCTAGAGTAGCTCCCATTATTGCTTATGTTCCTAGCATAAGATTTAGAATCCACAACCTTGTGCCAAAAGTTATTGCAATAATAGCACACACCAAGGAATATAATTTGACACCTAAGAGTACGATATATTTTATTTAGTGAAATTTCCCAACACCTTCCTCTTGAAGTTTCTTTATCATATGTTTCTAGTTTCACATATTCTTATCTTGAACCTTGTACTTTGTGGGCATGATTTCCTCCTTAATAGAGTCCTTTATTATATATGCATAATTCTTCTATTCGAATTATTACTTTGTCATCTTGGAGCTTGAACCTTTAATGAATGTACACTTGTGTATCCTAATCCTAGTTTGTCACTGCATCACCTTTGGCTATTGATAATTTAATTGAAAACTTTGGCATTGATCACAAAATTTTGTTTGATATTGCTCTTTTGTGCTTCTTTTCATAGATAAACTATCATTGCTTTAAATCTCTCCTTTTCCTTGGTTCCTGAAGCACATATTTTTATCCAATGAATCATGGAATTCCATTCTTCGTGCAAACCATAATCATCCTTCCAGTGGTTAAACTGTTCTGAAGGAGCCTACTCTAATATTGATTATTGGAAATACTGAGAGGGGGGTGAATTTGTATTTCACTTAAAGTTAGTTAATTATTAAATTTCATAGCATTAACTTCAAATCAAACATAATTCATCAACACATCACAAGAGAAGTACACATGAAATGTTTAGGAGGAAACCCTTCAGAGAGAAAAACCACCGAACTTTTTTCCATTACAATTTATGAGTACAATATTTCTCATCTCCAACTAAAATGGAAGCTCCAACTTCCTAGTACTGTAGAAAAGAACTAAATTTATCAAAAATATCGAACTACTAAAAGGATGCTCCTATGAAATAGTTTTACAATGCCCAACTGCAAGGGAATTCCAACACCATAGTTTTATGAACTCCAATTGAAAGGATGCTTCAACACCCTGAATGTTTCAACTTTCCCTAGCACCACCCTACCACCCTAAAGAATTTTAAAGTCCAACCTAAAGGAGAATTAACTCTCCTTCCTTGCACCACGCAACCACCTTCAAAATATAAAACAGAAATGAACTATGGGTTTTCATACTAGGGACAATGACCCACTTATAATGATATTCAATAAACCCATTTACAACTGATGTAAGATTCATATTCACAATAATAATAATCCATTGTATGTCAACTTCCAAAATAAAAATATTATTTGTTAAATAATCTCAACACACATTTCTCTAACTGCAATACTTGCAAAGGCATTTAATAAAATCACACAACATGTTTCATACTGAAAATATGTTGATGCAAAGTGTGTCAATGTTGTACCTGAAGATGCGTTCAAATCTACTAACACAAAGCGTGTAAATGTTGTACTTGAAGATTTCCTCAAATCTACTGATGTGTCTCTAATTGCAATCACTTAGTCATGACCCAAAAAATGTCTTCAAGTAATTAAATTTGCTATCTTCTCTCATATCTTAAGATTGTACCCTAATATAATATCCAATCATATTCAAATTGATCTCATGTTACTTTCGATTTTGTCTTGAAGCAACCATAGGAAGGTATAAAATTGGGCACCAATATTAGATCTTAGTTCGGCCTTGGATAATCCCAAGTGAATCTAAACAAGGTGTTAGATGACATACCTTCATCATGTTGCAAACTTCTTGAAAACAATGTCATAGAAATAGGGCTTACATCCAGCTCACAAATTGACGCAAGAGTAACAAAAATGGGCTTCAATATTAGGGAGCTCATATTAGGAACAAAATTATAAAATACCTTGGGTGAGGGCATAAAATAACAATGAAGACTTCCTCAAGGAAAAGTAAATAATATGATTGTCTATGACACAAAAGGAATATGAAATTATATCTTAAAAGAGATTCAAATTACCAAAAAATTTTGGCCAAATACCAACCTAATAATAAATAATTAAGACCAAATATTTTCCATTAAATAGTTCATAAAACTCTGCCTCAAGGTACAAAAATCATAGAGAAAAATATACTAAGAACTTTCTTGAAAACTCAACCTTGGTACAATCTCATAACAAGTGTGAAATATGAACTAAAAAATGTGTGAGTAGGTGGAATAAATAAGTATCAAACAACCTCAAATTTTATGTGAAATGTCCTTCATAATTGGGTTGGAATCACCCATAAATATCCACTTTGCAACCTCATAACATTACGGCAAAGGGGTCTAATATCAGGCCTCATACATGGTCGCAATAACCCCTTAAAATACATTGAAATTATTGTGTATTAGGTTTTATAATATCAAGCGAGGTTGCCTCATATAGATGCCAAAAATTGCCATGAATTGCTTCTTCTTTAGGGATGAAATTTATTTCTCTAAACCCATGGTTCAGTTACATAAGAATAGCCTTAGAGGAGGTCAAAATTTGGCCTCTACAATAGTCAATAAACCACAGATGAAAGCCTCAACATAAATCCCTTGGAGGGATGAAGATGCGAAAAATACCAGAGGAATGTTTCCATAGTGAAGCCCATGAGAAACTAGAGCCAAAATACAAGTATAATTCCAAAAAAAACTTTCTCCAAACTCAAATTCCTTCTCAGTTGGGCATGACTACACAGAGCCAAATATGGTTCACAAAGGATTAGTGTTTTTCTCTTTTTTTTTAGGGTAAATGATCCATGTATATATAGTGAACGAAGAGACTTATAGAGGGGAAAATTAGACTTGTTCAAGGGGTAGGATGACCCTAAAAAAAAAGAAATTATAATTTTTAATAATTTTGAATAAAAAATAATTTACTTTTTGGAAGTGGACTTGATTTCCAATTTTGATTATTTTTCACATGAAAATTTCCTCTTGTGCAAGTCAAATTTATGCTAGGATAATTTAACTTAATTTTATTTATTGTAGTAACCACTAATAAACCAATAAATAACTTTCTTGTAGCATCTAATTTAGGGATTCCTGACCATAAGATAGGGCTCCAACTTCTATGAAGCATATATTCTCAACCATGAGGAGTTATGGAGTGTGCCACCTATTGTTGGAATCAGCGGGAAGAGGATATTCAAATGAGTATGTTCTTGAACCCATGAACACTGATCTTCGCAATCAATTTTCTCAATGAAAGTGGGGTTTCCTTTTGATGTTGCTTGGTTTGAAATCAACGAAAACCTAATTACAATGAACTAATCATGAAAATATTTCCTATATTTGAAGGTGGTTTTCCAAGTATCTTCTTCGAGCTTGCTGATATCCATAATTTAATTCCAACTTGGTGAAGTATTTCTATTATTGAAACTAATCTAGAAGATCATCTATCATAGATAAAGGTTAGCTATTTTTCAATGTGATTTTTTTCAGTGCCATGTAATCAATACACATCCTCCAAGTCCCATCCTTAATTGGAACAATGGTGGTGGGTGATCCACTTGGTGTACTTAGTCAAATGACACCCTATTCCAGTAGCTTCTACAATTTTTTCTTTACTTCACGTCCTTATATAGTAGACTACTTATATAGCCCAATGGTTGGTAATGGGGAGTCCAACAATATTTGGATCTTGTGTTCCACTTTCCTCCTGGTAGGAATCCCTTTAGGCTCTTATATCCTTGTATGCATGTAGAAAATCTTCTAGTTGTTGTTTATATTTCTTAGCACACACCTATGAGGATGCATTTTCTCTTACTGAATCTTTTATAGGCTTATTTTTTGTTATAAATAGTAAAAAATACTTCTTTTTATAATTAATTAGTTTCTTGGCTTGGTTGGAACTTTCTAGCAAAAAATTCAACTTCCCTTTGTGTGCGTTGATGGTGAACAATTCTCCATCTTTGTGGAGCCAATACTAGTTGTATCTCTGCATGAGGATTCCATATTGCATGTACATGCAGGGACTTCCAAAAAACACTTCACATACATAAAGAGGAACTACATCTAGCTCTACTTCCTCAGTAAAATTAGCACTGATAGAAAATCTACATTTGCATCGTTTTGTTACCTTTATTGTTGCATCCTTATTTACCCAACCCAATGGATATTGGCTTGGATTATCACGAACTTCTAATCACAATTTTTTGACCATTGCTACTGCAATGAGAATCTCTTGTGATCCTAAGTGAAAAAAAAACATAAGTGTTTGTACCTTTAGCATGTCTCTTGATATGAAAGAGTCTAGCCCTTTTATTCTCTTCCTATTACTGAACGATACTCAGATTTGCCTCATTTTTCACTGATTTAAAAGTAATATTCTTATCCAGCGCCTAAGCTAATTTCAACCTAGTTTCTTAATTCAATGGCCATGGAATTATTCTTATTATTATATTTTGTTTTTCATCTAGTTAAGCTCTAGATGCAACATCCAAAACTTCTCTATATGATCGTTAGTGTTATAGTGGTTACAATGGTTTCTAGGATATTTGCATTGGTGTTTTATGGCTATCGTATGTTTATATTTCCCCCTTTCCTCTTAGAATTTACTTCCTTAGAAGAATATTGGTGCTCCTTCTACTTCGATCCACTTAATTTCCATTTCTTCAGGACTATGATTTCCAGGTACTATACCTATACACACGCCTTCTCCATAGATTTGGGCTTGAGAAATGTTAATTTGTTCCACATATTATTGTGTATATCCCTTATATAATTGATAATTACTTCTGGGTTCTTTGGGGAGATACGTAGCATTATTTCCATATTTTTAAACTCTATGGTGTACTCCTACACACTCTGCCCATGCTTCTACCTGAAGTAGTGCCACCAATCCATTGGTCCTCTACATATGCGATAGGTTAAAATTATGAATTTATGAGGTTTTGTGTCCTCTCACTTAGTCACTAGAGGATATCCCTCCAACCTTAAGGCCTCCATGTCGCTTTCCCAAAAATTCATTGCATCACCCTATAATTATAGTCATGCAAATTGTTAGCCATCCATAATTTTGACATAGGCAAAGATGGCTAAACCAGGTCTTTAGTCTTCAAGAAACAAATTTGAAGCAAATCTATGACTTCTTGAAGCCTCTCTGTGTTCTTTATCCTCAAAAAACCCATTCCACTAATATCCTCACAAAGCCCTGCTATTTCCTTGAAGAAAACTGCTTTGAACCACTCTTCCATTCATATTTTCCTATTAAAAAATCCCCCACTTCCTCCAAATTCCCTTTAAAACCATGAAAATCCCCTTCATTTGGCTTTAAAACCATTCCTTTACTCTATCGGAACCTTTAAAAAACCTTAAAAAACCCATTTCGGCCTTTAAATCTGATCATTTTCATATAAACATTTTTAAGCCCCCGCGGGCTTATTTCTCAGCCCCTTCCTCCATATAACCATGGACTCGCAACTGTCAGCTATAGGTATTTAGCCCCTTTCGTGCTATCAGAGGTCATTGCACTACTTTTTTCCTTTGTATATTCATTTTTCCTCCCACATGATGGTTTCACTCCTGAATAGATCTTCGCCATCGAGCTCGCAGATCCAACAGCCATCGGCATATCGCCCCATTGCAAATCGGCTTTCCACTGGTCCCACATCCCTTTCCATTTTTTCTCCACTGATGTGATCCCCTAATTCGATCTCCACCATCGATCCTGATCCAAATCGAACGGTCTACGCTATCCCATATTGCATCAAAACTTCCCCATCGCATCAGGATTTTCCTTTTTTTCTTCTCAAATTTCCTTGCTTCGTCGATATGCAAAGCCCCAAGCGTATCTCTACCGTCAATCTAATCCAGATCTGATGACCCTCGCTCTGTCACTCACCACTCCATTGCGTCGCTCCTCGCTCCATCGACGATTCCATTTCCCTTGTCCCCGGACCCTCTTCGCCACCGATACGCGATGACCCGATCAAATCCTAGCCGTTGATCTCAATCCTGATCCGACGGTCCTCTGCCCATCACTTTGACCTCTCCCATCAGCCATCGACCATCACAACTTCCAAGTTCTGCCTTCCCAAATCCTCTGCTCTGCTGAGTGCCGATCTACCGAGTAGATCTCCACCCTCCATCCTTCAGATCTGAAGGCTCGCATTGATCTACCTTCTTCTCCATCCATGGCCACTTTTACGTGTATTTTCTTCAATTTTACTTCACAACCCCACTGGTCCCACCCGACCACGCTGGGGCCTTTCATTATGTTTATGTGTAATCCCCATCGTTGATCTATCTGCACCCCCCAGATCTAACGGCCCAAATCTCATTTCACGTCCGTTTTTCTCCCCATTCCCCTCCGTGCACTTTGAACACGAAATGGGTGGTTTTCAAGAGCATACATGTCAACCATTGGCGTGTGTCATGTTCGTTTGACATAATACTGCTTACCGCCTTCACCTCATGCGAAAACCACTGTCGGTTTTATAATACCACTTATCTCCATTTCCGCGCCATATTTTAATTTAAACCTTGGTTTTCACCTATCCGCCATGGTTTTCGCCTCCGCTACATACACTACCTCTGCAAATGCCCCTCCACCTCCACTGAGCCCTCTGTTCGTAGTTAAACCCAACAAATGTAGGATTTTATAAAATATTGGTTGTTTGGTGTAGGTTTAATGGTGACTTAATGTTGCAGGCCCTCCCACAGTCAAATATCAGTGGCAAAAGCCAAAGGTGATGATCTTCGGGCCATAATTAATTGCAAAAGGATATTCATGGTTTATTATTATTGTTTATCAGTGTCTCATGAACACTGATGAATAGAAAACCCTCTAGCGCAGAAGGAAACCATGCCACATGTTCACCACATAGTTAAAGTGAAGACCAATCAGAGATTAAAGACTGAAGGTTAAAGCATAAATCAGGAAATCAAAAGTTTAACCCGCATGTTAAAGACAAAAGCACAATTTAAAGATAAATATCAATGTTTAAAGAGATAAAGTCAAAGAAAAATTAGCGAGAAATGACTTCAGAATTCCAGATCATCGAAGAATTTATTTCTCCATAGGACCAAAGGACACCTATAGTCTGCCTTTCCTCTCAAAAACACCGTGACAGCCATCCTGATGGCAGAAACTCTTTAAAATCATCAGAATAGTTATTGCACATTCATGGGGCCACAAAGCCCGAAATATGACAATAACTTGTTTCAGAAGTCAAGCAAAGTACTTTAGACCAAGATAACTTCAAAGAACACACTTCGGAGTTATTACCATGCCTACCAGATATGCATCAAAATAGGAAAAACTACCAAAGTGGTACAAACAGTTAATGCTATGACTATTAAGCAGAATGGGCATTCGAATACTTCTCCCGCTCTATCTTAGTTTATATTTACTACCATTTCTACAGCACTCTTCCTCTTGGAACCTATATGTATTCACAGAAAATTCATTGTAAAGGGTTGGAAAATTTTTAATTGTTGAACTATTATTGAGTAAGATTTTCTGAGTGGTTTGTAATATAGTAGGCTAGGAAGAAAGGCATTAGACTGTAAAAAGTTATTGGACTCAAAGTAAGTAATTGGTTTTGCACATCAATAGACAAGTAGATTCACTGGATCCCAATCTAAATCATTGGTGGTGTTATTCTCACTCTAATTTTTATTTTCCTTATGTTTCCATATTGTCCATTTCCTCTGATAAAGAACAAAAAATATAGACTAGGATTTACTTCAAAGTACCCTAACTCTCACTGATAAGCTTTAACTCTATGTTTCCTGCTAATTGTGTATTTGGGAATGATTTCAATAGAGTATAACCAGTCAAGGAATGTTGGTGAGCCCATGTCTTGCTACGTATAACTGAGAGTCTATTCCTGAATGTCCTTGAAAGGTTCGCTAAGTAGATTTAGGAAATAGGGAAGTCTATGGATAGCCCTGTCCTCTAGTTTTTTCTCGAACAACTGCTTTGGAAAGATCCCTTGAAAGTATTCCGAAAGCAGGATAGGTTCAAATTCCTCACTTGATCTTAGGTTATTTTCTATGTTTATCTTAAATATTTTCCTTTGAGAGTATGCCGAAAGTAGGATAGGTTAAAAATCCTTACTTGATCTTAGGCTACTTTGATGTTTTCCCCTTAAGAGTATGTCAAAAGTAGGCTAGGTTAAAAGTCCCTACTTGATCTTAGGCTACCCTTTCTTTTCTTAGCTCTTCTTCTTTCACCATCATTTCTTAATGTTCCATCCCAAAAATTCAACTTAAAAGATCTTCTGATATAGATGACTTGCCCTTTGAAAACCCTTGAATAGTTGTTGTGCAAGTAAACCCTTTTATGACTCCATGGCCCAATGGTTTAGCACTGTTTTTTTACCTATCTTCCCATGCTGAAACATCCATCCACTTATTTTCTTCTTCACTTCACATGACCTTCTCATTTAATGGTTCCCAACCAAAAATAAACAAATCCCTTGTACTTCATAACTAGCCTAATATCATATTATAATCCTTAAAGACATATCCTTTGAAAAAACACATACAGAGAGATCCCTTTTTGAATCCAGAAGGGCTAGATCCTAGGATTCCAAAGTGGTTCCAATATTGCCTTGTCATTTGGTATGCCAATCTACCAAATCACAGGACCCCAACATAATGGCGACTCCAATGGGGACTATTGAAAGGTTTTTGTAAGTCTTCTTTGTTTATCCCTTAGAATCCCACCATGATCGCCAACATAATGGCAACTCCGCTGGGGAACTGAGTGAATTACATCATATCCTAAGAGCCCAGAAAACCCGAAACCTCCTTAGATTGGTAGTTAATTACTGATGGTGGACATCAACTCATCTTATAATATCTGAAATTATGCACCCGGCGACGCCAAAACTCCTAAAAGACCAAAATACTCCACTAGTGATCAATAGGCCTGCTGATTACCCTTGGTTTCACAAATGACTCCACTGGTGAAGGACTCCAGAAAGGTTGTACAGAGACAATGACATTTTATCAGAGTAATTGAATAGAATGATAGGGTCTCTAGCAGACCTTTTCTATGATGAATTTTTAGATCTGTAATAAGAACTGTAGCTTTAAGGTGACCTCCTTAGAGTTGTCTTGCACATGGTGAGGTCATGAAAATTTACTCCTGGAAGTAAGAAAAAATTTCTAGAGGTAGTGGTTAAAAAATTGGAAACTGACGTTGAGCTTTTGGATTCTCAAGCTCAGTCACATACTTTCCAATGTCCCAAAAAATTCTTGGAAAGTCTCCCTCTCCCAAAGCAAGAAGAAATTTCACTACCTTTTGATGTGCAGGAAAAGGATGATTGTGCTTTCAAGAGCACACCGAAGATGCAGTGATCAAAGATGTCAAGGATGCAGATGGCTTACCCATCATGGAAAGCTTAAAAGAATAAATTTTACATCATGTTTTCATTGACCCTATGACAAAGCATATGGAGGCCCTGATTGGCTCAAGTTCACAAGCATTTATCCTTTGCAAGAACCAGATACATCAAGAGCGGTCACCACTGGTGGTGGCCTTGGTTTTGAGGATCCACATTCAAAGTACCCTATGGTTGTCTCTGACAAGCAGTCAAATTTTCTACCCTTTTTTATTTTTGCTTAAATAGCTGCACTGGCACTATTGTATCATATAAAACAGCAGAGATTTCCAAGTTAGATTAGGGTAGGTAGGAATGTCAATAAAGCTCAGCCTATGAGGATTTAGTTAGTTTTTGTTTTCTGCTTTGAATTTGAGAAAATAAAAAAATACAAAAACAATAGAAAAAGAGGAAAGAGGGCAGATTAAAATAAGAAAGGTACAACCCCATACCAGAAAAGAAAGAAAAATCTGAAAGTGTGCAAGCTTAAATGCCACTACCAAAAGAGCACTACTATTTAGTCATACAGCCTAATCATGACTAGATAGATTTCAATTTACTGTTGATAGGTTAGTGAAGAAAATTGGCCAAACTGTTTAATCTTGGCTTATCAGTAGATTAGATTATGATAGAAAGGAATGGTTCAAACATGCTCAAAATCTAAACCAAAGAATCAATAGGAAAGAATGGCTCTAATCAGATCAAAACTTGAGCCAAAGGCACAAAGAAGACTGGTTCTAACATGCTGAAAACTTGAACCAGGTAAAGAAGGAGAAGACAACTCTAAAAGATCAAAACTAGAGCTGAAAGAAAGAATGAAGGATGCTTGTAATTTTCAGATCTTAAGCCTTCCAAGTTTGTTTTACTTTTCTGTAAATAAGTCTATGTGCAGCTGGTTTCTTTTCCATAGACACTATAGCAAATCAGACAGCTTAATCCTTGTTTGTTTGTGTTTAAATTTCTATTTTAGAATATAGAGAATGAAGATATAAGGGTAGTTTTAGATTAGTTTCCTGCTTTCAATAAAAGAAGAAAAAGTTGATGTCTAAAGGTTTGCAAGTCCAAGTGCACTTTATGGAGAAAAAATGTTAGGAATTTAGGCTGTGTAGGTAGAATTTTTGGGAGAAATTATCTTGTTATGATAAACACTGATCATCTTTTCAGGCAGCATGATCAAAGAAGAAAGAGGTTGTCAAAGTACAACAAAGCATTAGTACACTGGTCTACATTCTAGGGATCATGTCTGAGGTTCTTGACACCTCCAAGGAGCTGCCATCCCCAAGTTGGAGCCACTGTTAGCCATCCATAATTTTTACATATGAAAATATGGCTAAAACAGGTCTTTAGTATTCAAGAAACAAATCTGAAGCAAATATGTGACTTCTTGAAGCCTCTCTGTGTTCTTTATCCTCAAGAAACCCATTCCACTGACATCTTCACAAAGCCCTGTTGTTGCCTTGAAGAAAAATTCTTTGAACCCCTTTCCATTCATATTTTCCTGTTAAAAAATCCTCCACCTCCTCCAAATTCCCTTTAAAACCATGAAAATCCCCTTCATTTGGCTTTAAAACCCTTCCTTTACTCTATCAGAACCTTTAAAAAACCCATTTCGGCCTTTAAATCCGATCATTTTCATATAAAAAAATTTAAGCCCCCGGGGGCTTACTTCTCAACCCCTTCCTCCATATAACCATGGACCTGTGACCATCGACTACAATTCTTTAGCCCCTTTTGCGCTATCGGAGGTCGCTCCGCTACTTTTTTCTTTTGTATATTCATTTTTCCTCCCGCACGATGGTTTCACTCTCGAATAGATCTCCATCATTGATCTCGTAGATCCAATGACCATCGGCAGATTTCCCCATCACAAATCAGCTTTCCACCGGTCGCACATCCCTTTCCCTCTTTTCTCCACCGATGCGATCCCTGATTCAATCTCCACCATCGATCCTGATCCAAATTGGACAGTCTATGCTATCCTACATCGCATCGACACTACACCATCGCATTGGGATTTTCCTTTTTTTTCTTCTCGCATTTCTTTGCTCTGCCAATATGCAAAGCCCTGAGTGTATCTCCACTGTCAATCTGATCCAGATACGACGACCCTCGCTCCATCGCTCACCACTCCATCGCATCGCTCCTCGCTCCATCGACGATTCCATTTCCCTTGTCCCGGGACCCTCTTCGCCGCTGATACGTGATGACCCGATCAAATCCTAGCCATTGATCTCGATCTTGATCCGATGGCCCTCCGCCCATCGCTCTGACCTCTCCCATCGGCCATCGGCCATTGTAACTTTCAAGTTCTGCCTTCTCGAACCCTCACTCTACCAATTACTGATTTGCCAAGTAGATCTCCGCTGTCCATCCTTTAGATCTGATGGCTCGCATTGATTTACCTTATTTTCCACCCGCAGCCACTTTTATGTGTATTTTCTTCAATTTTCATTTATAACCCCGCTGGTCCCACCCAACCACGCTGGGGCCTTTCATTGTGTTTCTGTGTAATCCCCACCGTTTATTTATCTGCACCCCCTAGATCTAACGGCCCAGATCTCATTTCATGTCTTTTTTTCTCCCCATTCCCCTCTGTGCACTTTGAACATGAAATGGGCAGTTTTCAAGAGCATACGTGTCAACCATTAGCATGTGTCACGTTCATTTGACATAATACCGCTTACAGCCTTCACCTCATGTGAAAACCGCCGCTGGTTTTCTAATACCACTTATCTCCATTTCCACGCCATATTTTAATTTAAACGCTGGTTTTCATCTATCCACCATGGTTTTCACCTCTACTGCATACACTACCTCTGCAAACACCCCTCCACCTCCGCTGAGCCCTCTATTCGCAATTAAACCCAAGAAACAAGGGATTTTATAACATATTGGTTGTTTGGTGCAGGTTTAATGGTGACTTAATGTTGCAGGCCCTCCCACAGTCAAATATCAGTGGTAGAAGCCGAAGGTGATGATCTTTGGGCCATAATTAATTGCAAAAGGGATATTCAGGTTTATTATTATTGTTTATCAATGTCTCATGAACACTAATGAACAGAAAACCCTCCAGCGCAGAAGGAAACCAATCCACCTGTACACCACAAAGTTAAAGTGAAGACCAATAAGAGATTAAAGACTAAAGGTTAAAGCATAAATCAGGAAATCAAAAGCTTAACCCGCATGTTAAAGAAAAAAGCACAATTTAAAGCTAAATATCGGTGTTTAAAGAGATAAAGTCAAAGACAAATCAACGAGAAATGACTTCAAAACGCCAGATCATCAAAGTATTTATTTCTCCAAAGGACCAAAGGACACCTATAGTCTACCTTTCCGCTCAAAGACACCATGACAGCGATCCTGATGGCAGAAACTCTTTAAAATAATCAGAATAGTTATTGCATAGTCATGGGGCCACAAAGCCCGAAATATGATAGTCACTTGTTTCAGAAGTCAAGAAAAGTACTTTAGACCAAGATAACTTCAAAGAACACACTTCGGAGTTATTACCATGCCTACTAGATATGCATCAAAATAGGAAAAACTACCAAAGTGGTACAAACATTTAATGCTATGACTATTAAGCAGAATGGGCATTCGAATACTTCTCCCACTCTGTCTTAATTGATATTTACTGCCATTTCTACAACACTCTTCCTCTTGGCACCTATATGTATTCATAGAATATTCATTGTAAAGGGTAGGAAAATTGTTAATTGTTAAACTGTTATTGAGTAAAAGTTTCTGAGTAGTTTTTAATATAGTAGGCTGGGAAGAAAGGCATTGGACTGTAAAATGATATTGGACTCAAAGTATGTAACTGGTTTTTCACATCAATAGACAAGAAGATTCACTAGATCCCAATCTAAATAATTGGTGATGTTATTCTCATTGTAATTGTTATTTTCCTTATGTTTCCATATTTTCCATTTTCTCTAATAAAGAATAGCAAATATAGAGTAGGATTGACTACAAAGTACCCTAAATCTCACTAATAAGCTGTATCTCTATGTTTTCTGCTAATTGTGTATTTGGGAATGATTTCAATAGAGTATAACCAGTCAAGGAATGTTGGTGAGCCCATGTCTTGCTGAGTATAACTTGAGAGTCAGTTCTTGAATGTCCTTGAAAGGCTCTCTAAGTAGAGTTAGGAACTAGGGAAGTCTATGGTTAGCCCTGTCCTCTATTGTTTTCTCTAATAGCTTCTTTGAAAAGATCCCTTGAAAGTATTCCGAAAGCAGGATAGGCTCAAAGTCCTCACCTTATCTTAGGTTATTTTCTATGTTTATCTTAAATGTTTTCCTTTTAGAGTATGTCAAAATCAAGATAGGTTAAAGTCCTTACTTGATCTTAGGCTACTTTGATGTTTTCCCCTTAAGAGTATGTCAAAAGTAGGCTAGGTTAAAAGTCCTTACCTGATCTTAGGCTGCCCTTTGTTTTCTTAGCTCTTCTTCTTTCACCGTCATTTCTTAATGTTCCATACCACAAATTCAACTTAAAAGATCTTCTGATATAGATGACTTGCCCTTTGAAAACCCTTGAATAGTTTTTGTGCAAGTAAACCCTTTTATGAATCCATGGCCCAATGGTTTAGCACTGTTTTTTGACCTATCTTCCCATGCTGAAACATCCTTCCTCTTATTTTCTTCTTCATTTCATATGACCTTCTCATTTAATGATTCCCAACCAAAAACAAACAAACCCCTTGTACTTCATAACTAGCCTAATATAATATTAGAAGCCTTAATGACATATCCTTTGAAAACACACATATAGAGAGATCCCTCTCTAAATCCAGGAGGGCTAGATCCTAGGATTCCAAAGTGGTTTTGATTTTTCCTTGTCATTTGGTATGCCAATCTGCCAAATCATATGACCCCAACACAAATGATATATTTTATTATTTTTCTATATGATTAACACTAAAATAAACTTCTAATTGTTGAAACCAGTGGTTTCAATTTATAGCATCGATATCACCTTAGTATTACTTGATTTCAACCTTCACTTTAATTTTTAACATGGATTATGAACGGCTCATGACACTCAAACTGGGTAGATCTTTTTTGGTTTCTTTTTCACTTGTTCTCAATTTTTTGTTGATCTCCTAATATCCCCTTTGATTGAACCTATATGTTAGAACCCCCGTCTTTTATTAATATACCAATTTTATTAGTCAGGGATACCGGGAGGAGATTAATATTGTGGTTTATATCTACAACTTGTGCTTCCAAACACAAAAACCTCTACTTTACATGATCAGAAGGGTTATTCACATATTTTCTGACCATGACTGGGTTTTATGAATTTTGACTTCACCAATATATATACCTTATAATATCCATATATAACCAAATAAACTTACTCTTGTACTAATATGATAAGTAAAATATTGTGGATATTCCACTAGACAGTTCAACACATTAAATCTCATAAAATTATTATCAAAAATAAAAAATCTACAAATATGGGTGTTTATTTCTCTTTATATTTATGAATTTGTAAATTAATGTTTATTATATATCCATGAAAACTAAAATTATTAAAAAAATAGAGGATGACAAAACATAAATTCAGAAACCACAAATTGATGGAAGTTATAACCTAGGAAACCCTTTCGAGAGAAAACCTAGCTAGAAGATGAGGCCTCTCTACTCTATTTATCTAAAGAGAAAATGAATATGAGTACAAATAAGTGAGGCTTGTGGACCATGGTATATTAAAATGCACAAATCCTCTCACTTTTCTCTCTCCCTATCCATCTCAACTACTCTACTTTTCTATGGAAAAAATTTCTCTCGAAAGAATAGAACCCCTTTTCTTCATAATTACCTAGTTATAACACTAATATCCTACTAATAAAAAGGTTTGACACTCTCAAATCTTGATAAAGGTTAGAATATGGAATATTCTATAGTATCATTCATCATGATCATGTGGCTATCCCCTTTTCCTTTTGTAATGGAGGCTAACGTGGAATCCTCTCAAACTATGGTGGTTAAAATAGGAAGGGCAACATATGAGAAGCATAAAATTTGCATATTGACTCTGATTGAGGCAATTATTTGTGTTGTTCGAAAGGTATTTGAGTGTCTAATTAGAAAAAAAAGTTTAATTTCTTAATAGGAAAATTCTTACCCCCAATAATATCCATTTGATGCCTCAAAATACTCCTGGAATGTTTGAGACCCAAATTTGCTAAACTAGGTCCCATTGGTAAAAATGGTCCTATGATATTATTCCTCCACCTTTTCCACTCTAAAAGCATCAATATGGATGGAAAAATATTAAAAGACCCAAATTTGGATCACTTAACCTCAGTGGTGTGTGTCATATTACATGATGGTGTTTCATACTCTGGTGGAATTTATAATGTGTCGTGTGTAATCCCATGATGGTAATGTTGGATAGTGGTGGGTGTAAACATATGAAGATAATTTTGGATAGTAACATTTATTTCTATATGAGAGGACCTTTCTGATGAGGCTCATCAATAGGTACATTATAAAGTGTCATAATTCTATCCTCCAACTTTAGAACTATCTATTTCTCACATTTATTTATAGTTTTTATCATATTATGCTTAGTGAGAAGGGTGAAAGATGTTTTTCATATCATGTAGCCTAATATGGTTTAATTGCAGGAAATGGAAAAAATCTTTGTGGAAATTTCTATGTAGGAGCTCGGAGTAGACAACAAAGAGATATTATATGTGGTTATCCATCTCCTTAACCCCCCAAGTCATCCCAAGATCACATCAAGATCGCTCTCATTAGCTTGAGGTCATTGGTAGCCAATCAAGTGAAACTCATGAGGAGCCAAGCTCCACTCTTGTCAAGTTTTAAGAGACAATATTCCTACTTTCTAAGGATCTATTGGTAGCGTTGTCGCACAGAATGTCTAGGCACCGCAACAATGGTTCAGATCGGGGGCTGTCACCCAGATCCCCAATCTCTCTATCTAAGTTGTCTCCTTGCAAGCTAAGGGAGGTAGACCCTAACGAAAATGAAGAAGGAGAACTGGTTGAAAACCAACAAATTCAGTGGACAAAGTTAAATGACCAAATACTTGTTAAGATTAACGAAATTATATAGATTCAAATAGTCTTGAAGTTGAAAAGCAGTGCCTTGTGGAGTCAAAATATCCCGTTATGAAATTAAATTCAAGTAATTGATATGTAACCGCTGCTATGAAAAATCAATCCACCACAATGATATTCAATAAAACACCCTCACAATTATGATAAAGACATGCAATTTATCATCACTTGAAAATTTTCCAAAGTTGAAATAAACAATTAATTATCGATTTCAAGTAATTTAAAATCACAATTAAAGCTAGCTCAATGATCATCAAGCACATCTAAGCACCAACAATTTAAATTTGAAACAAAAATGTTATCATGAGGGAACCATCAAAGTTAAATGGCAGATATTTCTAATATTTCCGGATTTATGATATTCCAAATAATTCCACTTCAGAAATCTATAGTCAAAATTTAGATAGAAAATTAAATCTTACCTTGACTATGTAAAATTTTTTGAATTTTTGAGCATATTCTAGAGTTAAAAAATTAAAACTTTTTGGGCCTTTTTTAATCTTTCAATATATATATATATATATATATATATTCCCTTTAAATCTAAAGTTAATGGAACTAAAATAAAAATAACTAAAACTAAAGTTCTAAAAATGAAAAAGGTAAAACTTTTATAATTTTTTATTTTTTTTATTTTTATATCTTTGAACTTTTCAAAAATAATCTAAAACTAAAAAGTTAAATCCTAGAATTAAGATACTAACTAAACTAACTAGAAAATCGAAAGGCTAGAAAATAAAACTAAGAATAAAAGTTCTAATGAAAATCTAAACTTTAATTAAAACTAAAACTAACGTAAATTTTAAAAAATCTAAAGTCTAAACTAAGACTAAAACTAAAAAAAAATAAAACTAAGGCTAAAACTAACGCAATTTTAAAAAAAAAAAAAAAAAAAAAAAAAAAAAATCTAAAATCTAAAGGAAGTCAAAAATCTTAAATTTAAAACCTAAGGCCAGAACCTAAACTAAAATCAAATAATTTAAATTTAAAACTAAAAATAACACAAAACTTTAAAAAAAAATCTGAAATCTAAAATTTAAAACATCGAAAATCTAGAATCGGATTGAATCTGTCGTATGATTTTTTTTTTTGTGTTTGTTTCTTACGTTAATGTTTTGCAGGTTGAGGAGGCTAGAAGTGAGGAAAAAGTAAGGATAGCAGGAATGAGGGATCAACGTGAGGAAGGATGGACAGTGTATGGACAGGGATGCTACAACAAGGCAAAGGAAGGAAAATGCAGTGGATGAATCGCAAATTTGGATGGAAATGAGGAAGGTGTAAGGGCATCATTTAAAACAAAAATGGGAAGGAAATGCGTGAGAAGGGAAGGAAAGAAAAGCCGATAGCGTAGAGGATAGAGGGTTGCGTACAATTTAGGAAAATGGCAGTGACTACAGGAATCAGATGTATGGATTTAAGCAAGGAATGTTTATTTCAGATAGACCCAGTACACATGAAACTCCCTCTCACCCAGTAATTAAATTTTTTCCAACATAACTCATATTTTTAATATACTGATTTAGATGCACCTGAGATTTACTCATTTGCAGCAAAAATATCTCGGGATCTATAGGTGGAATTGATCATGAGTCTAGATCTTACCCTCTAGGGCCTATATCTGGCTCAGATCTAAAAATTTTTTTGAGGATCTCCCTGTAAACCTGCACAAAACTATAAAACAAACCAAAAACTATGCGAAAATAAACCCTTAAACCCTAAAGAAAAATTTGCAAATTTACAGTGTTAATTTATAGATCAAAGGCCCTCATGGCTGGATTTAAAACCATTTTTGCACAATTAATAAAAAGAGATATTAAGAGAGGCACAAGCATGAGAAGACCTTGTAAAAACAAAATTTCGTAAGATAAGTTTAGGAATTACGAAACAATGAGATTTTTCAGATTTATGAAATCTGAGAGTCGGCTGGTCTAACTGAAGACTTCCCCAAACACTCAAACCTTGAAAATGATCTCTACACACTTAGATTTAAATTTTAGATTGATAGAAATTAAAAAATAAACATGAGACCTTTCAGAAAAATAGATAAATAATATTTCCATTAAATCAAAATGCTATTTTAGAAACCCAGAAAACTGCACAAGATACCTTTATGCAGATTAATCCATAGAGGCCATCAACCATCAAAAGCCAATATAAGTAGAAGAGTTTAGAGACAACATCACCACATAGATCTGGAAAAGGAACACCAAAGTTTGTAACCCCAAAGTCTTTATTCTTTATTCATAAAAAAATCACAAGAGCTTCCAAGAACAAGTGCACGATTCAAAGATCGGATGACTGAAAGACTGACAAAGACCTCTAATTTATAAGATAAAATCTCCAACGGCTAGTTCAGTTGATCCTTGTCAAAATAATCTCGACCGTCGAAAATATTTAATTATCTTTTAATATGGACTGTCAAAATTATAATTTTGAGGAAATTCGAATTTATCATTTAATTCCATTTTAATTAACTCAAAAATAATATTTTTGAGTTAATTACCTCAAAATTTTGACTTTAACTTAACCACCAAGGCCCAAGGGTCCAAAATTTCTTGAAATTCTCAATATTCCCTTGGCCTGGGACCTTTAAAAATTTATTTTTTAAGGACCCACGAATTTTTCCTTTGAAGGATTTTAACTCACCTAGGACTTAAAATTAATTAAATTTATGGCTTAGGATTTTAATTAATTTATCCAGAAAATTTAATTAATTGACTGAGAGTGGATTTAATTATTTTTTCCAAGCCTTTTTACATAAGGTAAACACATTTAGACACATAAAGGGGGATACCCATTCGTATACTCCCTCAAGTAGCTACCCAATTTTGCGACTCAAAACATGATCTAGTAAACCAAGTAGCTTGTAATAAAATAATCTAGCCAATTAGCTAGGATCATTCCCAAACTAATTTTACAAAGGCTCGATAGAAAACACTAGGACTCACTTAACATATTGATGACAAAATTCACCCTAGCTTTGGGGTGAAGTTGGAGGAGAAAACTCTACAGATCACTTGTGTCAAGAACCACAAGCAAAATAGTGAGACAAAAACCTCCTAGGATAGAAATCGTCACCAAAATACTAAGCTTACCTAGGTTGTTACATACATGATGGTCTTACTTAGATCATTTACATCATAAACATGTAGAATGGGTTTACATTGTTTATAAAACTATCAACTGATGATGGAATCTGAATGATGCGATCATGTCAAACATTATGAATCCCATTTGAAAAAATGGGGGTATACTGCTATGGGGTTGTTGACAAAGTGCGGTCAACATTTGGCTCTACTTGGGGACACGTTGCTTCACCAGAGGAATGTGAGAATCTGGAATCTGTATCCAAGCAACACACAAAATTACATAAGTAGCGTCCATCCAAATATCATCATATAACATTAAGCACATGAAAAATAGAATCTCTTCTTTCTTTTATTATTCTACTTAACATGAAAAGTAAATCTACTCTAACTACAAAATGAAATGCTAAAAGGACAAGGAGTAAGGTTAGAAATACAATACAAAGGATGCCCAATGGCATCAGATTTCATATCTGAAGAACAACTTGAGCAGTTGGCCATTCGCAGGTAACTGAAGTGGTTCGCCTTCCAACGTGCTCAAGTGGAATGAGTTTGGTCCAGCAATGTCCCTGTTAATATAAGGTCCCAACCACAAACTGTCAAATTTATTGTGTTTTCCGAGATTTTCATTCTTTCAGTCCCAAAATAATACCATGTCTCCAACCTGCAAATATCTAGATCGAGATGATTTATCAAAGCTTTTCTTAATGTTAGATTGATTCTTACACATATTATCTAAGGCTTTCCTACGAGTTTTTTCCAACTCCACAATCTGATCAATTCTATTTTGAACAACATCTTTTTCAGTGGAAAAATGTTGAAGGAGTTGGTAAGATAGTAATTTAAGGTGCACAGGCAAGGTTACATCCAAGCCATAAACTAATTCAAAAGGACTTTTACTAGTAGCTTTCTTTTTAGTAATTCTATCTGCCTACAAAGCATACTTGATTTTTCTATCCCAAGAGCGCTTATTATCTCCTACTATCTTCTTGATAATGGTTATAAGATTTTTATTACTTGAATCAACTAGGCCATTACCCTAAGGAGAGTAGTTAGATGAATGAGATAAAGTAATGCCATACTTAAAACAAAAAGATGAAAATTCAAAAGAACTAAAAGCCTTGGCATTATCTTGGCAGGGACACCAAATCTAGTAATTATTTGATTTTCAATAAAGTCCATAATGACCTTTTCATTGGCATTCTTAGCCAGAATGGCTTCAACCCATTTAGTAAAATAATCAGTCGCAGTTAAGATCAAGGAGTAGCCATTGCTAGAATTTTCATGGAATTGCTCGATGAAATCCAGACCCCAATGCTGACAAGGCACCTCAACAACCACAGGTTGTAGGGGTAGGGCAGCTAGCTTATTCTTCCCAGTGAATAGTTGATAGGCTTGGCAACTTCTGACAAAATTATGCACATCTAAAAAAATTGAAGGCCAATAATAACCAGCTCTCAGAATTTTGTGGGCGGTAGTTCTAGCAGCATAATGACCACCAATAAATCTTGAATGAAACTCAGAAATCAACTTCTTAGAATCAATATCATCAACACACCTAAGTATTATCCCCTCAGGATTTCTTCATCCAAATCCATCCTTCATGAGGCAATACTTAGTGGATTTTAATCTAAGAGCCCTTCTTCTATGAATAACTAAATGGTCAGGACATGTAAGATTTAACAAATAATAAATAATTTCCCTATACCATTCATTCTCTCCTAACCTTTGTAGCTCAGGTGAAGAGGCATCATTAAGACAAATCAAACCAAGTGCTTTCTCATTACCTTCGATCATCATTTCAGCCAAGACTTGACCCTTGACTAACTTGGTGGGCTTAATCTCTAAATCATACTCTTGGATTTTAGTAACCCACCTAGCATGAGTCCCTAAGCAATCAGTTTTAGTTAAGATATCTTTAATCGCAGAATGCGGGACGAAAGCAATGATTTTAGAATAACCCACATAAGTCCTAAAATGCTTAAGAGACTTAACCAAAGCATAGGCTTGCTTTTCCATAGTAGTATAATTTAATTCAGAATTTTGAAGCAATCTACTCATGAAAGCAATAGACTATTCATGACCTTCCTTATTCTTTTGTAATAAGACACCAACAATGGTATCTTCATAAGTGAAAGAGAAAATCATGAAATCCTTAGAATAATCAGGACTTGCCAAAACAGGAGATTTGGCAATGGCACCCTTAATTCCTTGAAAAGCCTTTTTACCATCTTCTTTCCAAAAAAAATTTACATCTTTTTTTAGAATACTTTGAATAGCCTTAGCTATTTCTACGTAATTTGGAGTAAATATTCTAATAAAATTAGTTTTTCCTAGAAAAGACTGAAGGGATTTAAGATTATGAGGTAGAGGAATCTTTTGGATTGCCTCAACTCTTTCAGGATCAATGTTGATCCCATATTTGGAGATGATGTGACCAAGTAATTTCCCTTCAGTTACTCCAAAAATAGACTTAGTTAGATTCAAGGAAATCCCAAATTCTCTACACCTATCAAAGACCTGCTTAAGATGACATATGTGACTAATACCATCTTTAGAAAAAATAGTAATATCATCTTCATAAATTTCAATAATTTTTCCAATTAAACCTTTAAAAGCATAATCCATAGCCCTTTGAAAGGTAGCCCCAGCATTAGTCAACCCAAAAGGCATTCTAATGTATTCGAAAGTACCCCATGGTGTGGTGAATGTAGTTTTGTGACGATCTTCTTTTTTAACCCAAACTTGATTGTATCTAGAAAAACCATCTAGCAATGACATCATTCTTGAACCTGTTACTCTTTGCAACATAGTCTCCATGTTGGGCAAAGGGTAATTATCCTTTTTACATGCTAGATTAAGGTTTCTAAAATCAACACAAAGTCTAATGGTACCATTCTTCTTCCTAACAATAACCAGGTTGGAACACCATGTTGAATGTCTAGTTTGAGCAATGATTCCAGTTGTGAGCATTTTTGAAAGATATTTCTGAACCAAAGGGGCTAACTTAGGATTTATTTGCCTAAGCTTTTGACAAAAAGGTTTAGCATTCTCATCTTTCAAAGGGATAATGTGTTGCATGAGGTCTTCCCTATATCCTTTTAATTCATCATACGAAAATGCTAAAACATCCCTATATTCATGAAGTAAATTTCTCAACTTTTTCCTTTCTCCTTCATTAGTACCTTTACCAATTTTGACAATCTTAGGGTCCTCAGAGACACTATTTTCCTCTTTCATTTTTGTGGCATCATGTCGATCAAAGTGCTGCTCTAAAGCAAAAATATTCCCAGGAGTAGGATTTATAATATCATTACGATCATCAGATCCATCCTCCTTAGAACTTATCCGAAAATTTTCAAACTCATCCAAATTATTAAGAAAACGAATGACCTGCTTTTCATCATTAAAAACTTGCCAATGTTTTGAGTTATCTGGGACCGAAGGTTTGAAAATAATTTCCATTTTTATCTTATCCTTAATTAATTCATCAGATAATTGTAAAGTAGAAGAAGCCACAACAAGCTCATTCGCTAAGCTATTCTTTTCTCTTGGAATAGCTTGAAGGTTGATGGCATCAAAGTGTTCCATAACATCCCACACAACATTTCAATAATTCCTTAACCTTTGATTTTTACATGTAAATTTATTCTTAACTTGCATGATAACCAAATCAGAGTCCCCCTTAATACTAAGTAACTTAATTATTAAATCTTTTGCCAACTCAAAACCCAACAAGAAGGCTTCATATTTAGCCACATTATTGGTTGCATCAAACTCAAGTCTATAGGCAAACTTAAAAATATGACCAATGGGATACTTCAATACCATTCCAACACCCTTACCATACCTAGATGTTGCACCATCAAAATGCATGTGCCACACTTGAGCCCCTAGGTCCTCAAACTTCTCATCAACATTGTCATCTAAAGGAACTATGAAATTAGACATAATAGCATAATTTCCCATGTCAAGTTGTTTCTTAATTATTTCATTCTGAGGTCTCTTAGGATCTTCCACATGGAATCTTCTTTCAGGCTCTTTATTTAGCTTGACAAACCCTTCACCTCTAGGGGAAAGAATCATAGCATAAGACCAATTCATATGAATACTTCTTCCTAGATCAGAGGCCCACTTTCTAGATAACAACATACCCCATGCATCTGGAACATCAACTACAACTATGTCCATAACAATCATTATGACAAGGTAAACTGATAAATGAATTTGCAAATCCTTGATTAACCCATGAACTTCAATTTTCTTAGAATCCATGGCACATATGTTGTAGTATGGTCCAGAAACTCTTAAATTAAGTTGTTCCATGACCCTCTTGGTCATGACACAAGATGAAGCACCAGAATCTAGCATACAATTATTCAATTTATAACCATTAACCATCAAAGCAATAAAAAATGGTTGATGTTCCTTGTTATTCGACTCCATTTTTTGCAGATATATAGGGGCATCTTGATAAGAAACTTTAGGAGTCTTATCTTGAGTAACATTAACATGTGAAACTCCTAGAACATCTAAAAAATTAGCCCTCTGAGTGGGAAGCTTTAACATCTCAGTGACAGGCACCAATATCTTAGCATTATTCAACCATGCGCCCAAATCAATATTCAAACCAGGACTAGGATTAAAAATTCAAGGGGGATTTAGATTATTACCTTGCTCTTTATCCCTTCTTTGATAAGTTAATCCTTTTTCCTTATCAATCTCCAAAACTTGATCAAGAGAAGGCTTTTCACCAAATAATTCAATCATTAGATCCCTCTCATGATCAAAATTATTGGTACTATGCGAAGATGTAAAAGGCCTAACATCTTAACTATTTTTCTTAACTTCCATCCAATCTTCCATAGAAAAAGCAAAATCCTGACCAACAACATTTATCTAATTACTTTCCCCAAACATTCCACTATTCATGATTCTTTTAACAGTGGGACAGGTAACCTCCTCATGAAGAGCATCACAAGCTCTACAATAAGGTGGAGCTTCATCAACCATATTAGTAGATTCAAGTGGATTAGGAGGTCTCTTCTCACTAGGCTGACCCTTTTTCTGCCAAGTATGATTACCTCGATTATTTTTATTATGATTCTTAGGTTGGGAATTTTGTGCTTGACCCCTTTCCATTTGGACCAACCTAGACTGCAAAGTGCTTATTTCCTTAGCATGGTCAGAGATTAATTTCGTTTGGTTAAGCTCCACGAATTCAAGCTTTTGCATTAAATTTTTCATAGGGTCATCATCATTTTACAAAGGCTCTTTACCTTTAGGTCCCTTCAACTTAGTTGCAGCCCTATCAAAACTAGGAATTTCAGATTTTATCGATGCCCTTTTTTCCTTTTCAAGCTCTTCAGCTAAGGTTTGGCAAGCTCTATAATAAACAGTCTTAGCACATCTCATCTCATATGAAGTATCAGATTCAAAATCATCAATGTAAAAAATTAGAAGAGATCCATTAGGAGGCTTATGAGTTTGAGATATTTCCTTAAGAATACCATTAAATCTCTTGTTAAATTCTTCCATTGTTTCATTTTCTTTCTTTTTTATGGTACTGATATCTTTCACCAAATGCATATCTTCCCTTTTATCACCAAACTTATCCTTGAAGGCTGCTAGAATTGACTGAAAAGTATCAAATGAATTATCAGGCCTTTCAGTAAACCAATCCATAACATCCTGTTCAAGGGTAAGAATAAAACAACACATCTTTACATCCTCGAAATTATTACTTCTAGCCCATTTATTCCACCACCCAGTGAAAGTGTTTAAATGATATTTGACAATAACTACATTATTTCCTTGAAAAAAAGGTAACTTATCCATTCCATGTTGAGGGAAATCATGGGGATGACCTTGAATATTAGCAAAATTGCACGGGGCATATCAATCCATGATATCGGGCTAAAGAGGATCACAAAAAAGAGAATGGATATCAGAGAGAGCTTACTGGCCGAGATTAACAAGAAGTGTATGAGAAGAGAGCTTATGTAATTGGACTCTTAGAACCTTTTTAGGATCTGGAGTAGGATTAATCAAGCTACCTGGATCTCTTCTGGTACAAATTCTTGTGGAAGATGAAGCTAATGGGGTCGCCACTAGGACATGAAGCTAACTCAAATATCTGACATGAAAGACAAAGAAACATATGAATGTCATAAAGCCAAAGTCCAATAAATTGTTCCCCGGCAACGGCGCCAAAAATTTTTGTCACACAGAATGTCTAGGCACTGTGACAACGATTCAGATTGGGGGCTGTCACCTTGATCCCCAATCTCTCTATCTAATATGTCTCCTTGCAAGCTAAGGGAGGTAGACCCTAAAGAAAATGAAGAAGGAGAACTGGTTGAAAACCAACAAATTCAGGAGACATAGTTAAATGACCACATACTTGTTAAGATTAACGAAATTAAATAGATTCAAATAGTCTTGATGTTTAAAACCAACACCTTGTGGAGTCAAAATATCCCATTATGAAATCAAAGTCAAGTAATTGATATGTAACTGCTGGTATGAAAAATCAATCCACCACAATGATATTCAATAAAACACCCTCACAAATATGATAAAGGCATGCAATTTATCATCACTTGAAAATTTTCCAAAGTTGACTTAAACAATTAATTACCGATTTCAAGTAATTTAAAATCACAATTAAAGCTAGCTCAATGATCACCAACCGCAGCTAAGCACCAACAATTTAAATTTGAAAAAAAAATGTTATCATGAGGGAACCATCAAATTTAAATGCCAGATATTTCCAATATTTCTGGATTTATGATATTCCAAATAATTCCACTTCAGAAATCTATAGTCGAACTTTAGATAGAAAATTAAAGCTTACCTTGACTATGTAAAATTTTTTAAGTTTTTGAGAATTTTCTAGAGTTAAAAATTTAAAACTTTTTGGGCCTTTTTTAATCTTTTAGTTTATATATATATATATATATATATATATATATATATATATATATATATATATATATATATATATATATATATATTCCCTTTAAATATAAATTTTAATGGAATTAAAAGAAAAATAACTAAAACTAAAGTTCTAAAAATGAAAAAGGTAAAAATTTTATAATTTTTTTTTTTTTTTATATCTTTGAACTTTTCAAAAATAATCTAAAACAAAAAAATTAAATCCTAGAATTAAGACACTAATTAAACTAACTAAAAAATCGAAAGGCTAGAAATTAAAACTAAGAATACAAGTTTTAATGAAAATCCAAAATTTAATTAAAACTAAAACTAATGTAAAGTTTAAAAAATCTAAAGTCTAAACTAAGACTAAAACTAAAAATAAAATAAAACTAAGGCTAAAACTAATGCTCTAAAATCTAAAGGAAGTGGAAAATCTTAAATTTAAAACCTAAGGCCATAACCTAAACTAAAATCAAATGATTTAAATTTAAAACTAAAACCAAAGAAAACTTAAAAGAAAAAATATAAAATCTAAAATTTAAAAATCGAAAATCTAGAATCAAATTGAATCTGTCGTACAATTTTTTTGTTTGCTTGTTTGTTTCATGCGTTAATGTTTTGCAGGTTGAGGAGGTTGGACGTGAGGAAAACGTACGGATAGCAGGAATGAGGGATCAACGTGAGGAAGGCTGGACGATGTAAGGACAGGGATGCCAAAACAAGGGAGAGGAAGGAAAATGCAACGGATGAATTGCAGATTCAGACGGAAATGAGGAAGGTGTAAGGGTAGCGTTTAAAACAAAAAAGGGAAGGAAATGCATGAGAAGGGAAGGAAAGAAAATCCGACAGTGTAGAGGATAGAGGTTTGCGTATAGGTTAGGAAAATGGTAGTGACTACAGGAATCGGATTTAGAGATTTAAGCAAGGAATATGTGTTTTAGGAAGACCCAGTACACATGAAACACCCTCTCACCCAGTAATTAAAATTTTTCCAATATAAATCAAATTTTTAAAATATTGATTTATATGCACCTGAGATTTACTCTTTTGCAGCAAAACTATGCCCGAATCTATAGGCGGAACTGATCATGAGGCTAGATCTTACCCTCCAAGGCCTAGATGTGGCTCAGATCTAAAAAAATTTCTCAGGATCTCCCTGTAAAACTGCACAAAACCAGAAAAAAAACCAAAAATTATGCACAAAAAAATAACCCTTAAACCCATGGAAAAATTTGCAAATTTATAGTGCTAATTTACATATCAGAGGCCCTCATGGCCGGATTTAAAACCATTTTTTCACAATTAATAAAAAGAGAGATTAAGAGAGGCACAAGCCCGAGAAGACCCTCTAAAAACAAAATTTTGTAAGATAACTTTGGGAATTAGGAAACAATGAGATTTTTCAGATTTATGAAATATGAGAGTCGACTGGTCTAACTAAAGACTTCCCGAAACACTCAAACCTTGAAACTGATCTTTGCACACTTAGATCTGAATTTTAGATTGATAGAGATTAAAAGATAAGCATGAGACCTTTCAGAAAAATAGATAACTAATATTTTTGCTAAATCAAAATGCTATTTTAGAAACCCAGAAAACTACACAAGATACCTGTATGCAGATTAATCCATAGAGGCCATCAACCATCAAAAACCAATAGAAGTAGTAGAGTTTAGAGACAACATCACCACATAGATCTGGAAAAGGAACACCAAAGTTTGTAACCCCAAAGTCTTTATGCTTTATTGATCAAAAAATCACAAAAGCTTCCAAGAACAAGTGCACGATTCAAAGATCGGATGACTAAAAGTCTGACAAAGACTTCTAATTTATAAGATAAAATCTCCAATTGCTAGGTCAGTTCATCCTTGTCAAAATAATCTCAACCGTCGAAAAGATTTAATTATCTTTTAATCTGGACCGTCGAAATTATAATTTTGAGGAAATTCGAATTTATCATTTAATTCCATTTTAATTAACTCAAAAATAATATTTTTGAGTTAATTACCTCAAAATTTTGACTTTGACTTAACCACCAAGGCCCAAGGGTCCAAAATTTCTTGAAATTCTCAATATTCTCTTGGCCTAGGACCTTTAAAAATTTATTTTTTAAGGACCCACGAATTTTGCCTTTGAAGAATTTTAACTCACCTAGGACTTAAAATTAATTAAATTTCTGGCTTAGGATTTTTAATTAATTTGGCCAGAAAATTTAATTAATTGACTGAGAGGGGATTTAATTATTTTTTCCAACCCTCTATACATAAGATAAATACATTTAGACACATGAAGGGGGAATACCCATTCGTATAGACCCTCAAATAGCTACCCAATTCTACGATTCAAAACATGATCTAATAGACCAAGTAGCTTGTAATAAAATAATCTAACCAATTAGCTGGGATTATTCCCAAACTACTTTTACAAAGACTCGATAGAAAACACTAGGACTCACTTAGCACCTTGATGACAAAATCCACCCTAGCTTTGGGGTGAGGCTGGAAGGGAAAACTCTGTCGATCACTTGTGTCGAAAAACACAAGCAAATCAGTGAGACAAAAAACCTCCTAGGATAGAAATCGTCACCAAAATACTAGGCTTACCTAGGTTGTTACATACATGATGGTCTTACTTAGATCATTTACATCATAAACATGCAGAAAGGGTTTACATTGTTTATAAAACTGTCGACTGATGATGGAATCTGAATGGCGCGAATACGTTGAACATGATGAATCCCATTTGAAAAAATGGGGGTGTATTGCTATGGGGTCGTTGACAAAGTGCAGTCAACAGGTCGCTACCCTCTTGTATAAATAAACATGTAGAAGAGCTCATTAGGATTCAAGTTTTGATTTCAGGTAGGTAGCTATTGAGCTAAGGCATTGTTATTTTTTCATTGTTATGTGATCTATTAGACCTTGATTCAATGATAATGAGAAGTTAATATTTGATTTATTACTGAGTTAGTTTCATAGGGATGAGGCTCTTGGTTTCGGCCCAACCTAGTGGCTTAGGTCCCTCTGGTGTACTTGTATATTTCTCTTCGTTCCATGGTTTTGTCTTGTTTCTTGCATATTAATAGAAGAATACTCCATTAAATTATGTGATTTCAGCCTCTACCACATCTCTCTCATGGGAGCATGAGTAGAAGGAATTCCAACCACAACCCAAAATAATTTTGTTTATCTTTTATTGGAAACATATTCTTGTTGTTATCTTGTTTTGCATAAGCTTGTTCTAGCTTAGGATTTGGTTTGTTAATTAGATAATAGTTTTGGCATAACATAGATGAAATTTAAATTCAATTAATCTTTTCCACTACTAGTTGTTTTTCTTTTTCAATGATAAATGAATGTATGTGTTATCACTAAATTGAGGCTGATGGGTTGCTTCAAAAATTAATTCAGAGTAACTATTTCAAACCTACTTTTAGATCGAACTTAGCCTTTCCAAACTCAGAGGTCTCTCTCAAGGATAAATATGATATTAATTAAATAAAGGTCAACATATGCCTAACTCTGAAATTTTATTTAAATGTAATTTTGTGGAGGTGAAATATGCAAAAAAAACTACCATTGGGAATATGGAGTCAATATGAAAACTCAGTGACATATGAAACTTCTCTCATGGAAGTTGAGGCATGTGTATTCTAATGAAACATAACATTTACAACATGATAGATGCACAAAGGAAGTTGGAGCATGTTGACCATGAATTCCAAGTAATCACACAACTAGAATATTGAAGATAGAGTAACAAAACATATAAGACAAATACATATAATAATACCAATGAATCTCACGTAAGAAAAGAAGTCTACGACCACTCTATATTACTGATAAAAAATATTTACAATAGTAGTCTGCAATATAACATCCATCAACCCTCTCTCCATCTATCATCTGCCTATTTATAAACTTAGGTACCTTTACAATGAGTCTTCCAGCAAGGCCAGACCTTCGAATACCTATAATAACACCTTGACTAACCGAAAAGCAAATTACAAGGAGAGAAATAGAGATTTTATATTTTTAGGAATTTGAAACCTAATAGGACTCTAATACACTTTTTTACATTTAAAAAGCTTTAAAAGACCCATGATTTATGATATACATCAAAAATATCATGTGCCTGAGGTGGAAATGATTGTGATTGAACAATAAACATGCCCACCAATATACGAGGTTTGTCCTCCGATGTTTGAGGAGGTGACATCATATTTGTTGATGTGGTTGCCATGATGAACTAGTAGCTTTATGAACTTGTTCGATGAGTGTGTCTTCAACCAAAAACTCTACTAATGATTTATGACCATTCCAAGTGGTTGACCTATTCCAAAAAAAAATTAAGGCTTGAAAAATTTCAAATTTCCTCCTCACTACAAAAACAAAGGACTTCAAGCAAAGTCCGTAGCAAAAGTTTGTAGCATTTACTAGTTTGGCCATCTCTACAAATTGTTTGCCATCTTTTCTGATTGGAGGATTTCTGGTGGGTCTAAACACTTAAACATATGCATTCACCTATCTTCTTTGTGACAAAACCTAACATATATTCCCAAAAAACACATCTTCAGCGAGTTCGTAGCATTTCCTCATCTTTAAGCTTGGAGTACGCTATGAGTTTGCCTGATAGACAACAAGCTTGAAATTTTTCCAGTTTATTCTTTAAAATTGCTCATGGCTATGTAAATGATGAGGTATAATGAGGAAAAAAAATTGAATTTTATCCCCCTTCAAGCAATAGTGGCTTCACCCTCGGCATTAGTTGTTTCACCTTCAATAGGTTCATTCACCACTATCATCTTCAAGCCTTTTTTCTTGGGTTTTGTTTGCACCATTTCCATCTGCACCTCGAACTCCTTCACTTGGCCTTTGAGCTTCTTCCTCTCTACCTATAGCCAGATGATCCTTTTCCTTGTGTGATTCATCACTCCATGTAAAGGGAGAGTTCTCTTCAGCAGTTTCTTAGCACTTTATAGGGCTTCATCATAATAGATAATTTTCTGATTCACTTTCTCCTTGAACTCCTCTACCATCTTCCTTTCTTTCTTAGCCTCTTCCAACTCCATATTTGTTTCAATGACCTCTTTCCTAGCTTTCCTCAACTATTCCCTTAGAAGCTCCACTTCATATTTTTCAGTGACCTTCTCCTTGCTTTTCCTCTACTTGATAATTTCTTCGTTTTTTGGGGATAGGTCGATCATTTCTTCTACCATAGTTTTTTTTCCCTTTTCTATCTCTTCGGGATTCTTATCAACCTTAATATCTTTGGCAAGATTCAATCTAGTGAGATGATTTCTTGGTTTAAAGACAAAACCTGCATCTTCACTAGATAAGTCAAATTTCTTGGCAATGAGGCCTTTATTCTTCTTCTTACCTCCTTTGGCCTCGACAGGTTTAACCACAAGGGTTTCTTCTATATCTGTGGCTTGTAAAATATCTTCAAGATTACCTTTTCCCACTGTCTAGATCCTAGTGGTTCTCTCATGACTCTTTTTTATAGGTTTAGGCTTGCTACTTGTAGGTGTGGGCTGAGGTATCTTTCTCTTCTTCAAATGTTCCATTTCAACCTCCATGGGCTCTGTACTTCGTTGGATTTCTCCTTCATGTCCACCTTATGCTTCAGTTATGGGCTCAAATTCCTACTAGAAGGGTTGGTATTTGGTTTGGTTGTTTTCTTAGGGGTCAACACATCCACTTCATAACCATTTAAAAAAAGAAATGTATCTCAGTCCCTATTTATTTTATCCAAATCTTCCATAACAAGCAACTTAATTAATCCATGATGGAGGATAGGGGTTTCACTACTCTCAAGCCTAGATTGTACTTTATCTGACATTTTTCCTAAGCTTATGAATATAAAAAATGGAAGGTCCAAAACCTGCTTACTAGTGAAATAGAGTAAAATTATGATGTGGTACTGATATATCATGTGAAACCTCTCTTTGCATGTGAAATAATTTTGAATCACCAACAAGAGTTTGGGGTAATTATCTTTGAGACAACTTCTTGGTATCCCTGAGGTCATGTCCACTCATATGTGCTCAGGGTTCAAGAACTCATCACAATTCTGAAATCTGAATTTGGTGACTTTAAACCACCCTTCCCTTATGCTTGGAATTTCTATTGCTTGGGAAATGGTCTCAGGAGAAACAATGAAATATAGTATGCCCACCTTTGATGCATTACCAACAAAATTGACTGCAAAATCCTTGGAAACTTGGGCATGATAACCCTATAACTTTTGAAAAAACCTCATGCAACCAACATTGGTGAAGGCTGATGCAAAACTTGGATCTTCCATGACCAATTTGAGGTACATTGGCTCATATGTGACCACTGTGCCTCCTTTTTTGGTATTCTTATGTGTGGCCATTCCTTTCAAAACAATGTTGGCCTCCTTGGAAATGTGACACCTGCAAAAGATAATTACGCATAGAAAGTAACTTGCAAATAGAGGTTGAACCTTCTTTATGAAAACAACAATAACTATACTCATACAAAAGGGAAAAGGTGGCAGAAAGAAGCTCACAAGGATTATTTGAAATGATAAGTTTGAATGCAAGAGAAAAGAGGTAAAATAAGGAAAGAAAAATGGAATGATGGCATGGTAATGATGACCAAGCATGAACCATGACTCCAAACAACTCAACACATGACCTCATACTGGCCCCTATCCATTTTAAAATTGACACCTCATCCATTACCTTGCCAGTGAAAAAAAACAGGAGTTCCTAGCATTTTATGTTATGAGTATGGAAAATTCACTACGGAACTATGAGGTGAGTCTGTAGTGAAAAGAACTCGTTTTCCACATAATTCACTGTGGGCTCAGGAAAAAATGGAGAAGTGGCTTAAGAATCAATTTGAACCAATGCATGCATATTCTTTGCAATATATTTTTATTGACATGAATTTAATGAGATGACATGTGAGGACTCTAAAGACTTAGGAATATAACCAAATCATCAAATTTCATCAATTTTTATGAATTAATTCATCAACACACTAAAACCTATACAAAATGACTTTCCTAACCAAACTGAATGTTATTAATCATAATAGTGGCTCCACTTGGGATGATTTTCCCTTGTGGTACATCAAAGAACGAGCAAATCCAATGCTTTATTCATTGGGAAGTTCCCAACCACTTGTCATATTCTTTAGACTGTATTCTATCCTTGATATTCCCTTGAAGCAAAAACACTTGTACAAACTGAAACTTGCAACTACAATCTTCGAAATAAATGCTGGAAGAGATGCTTGCCCAACAAGCTTATTTATGTACATACCAATCCTACTATAACAAATGAAGAACAAACTTTCAATTCAAGCAATATGAAACCTCTAGTATAACCAGTCAAAGAGGTGATCCAACACCTGGGCTTCTTGATTGTTCTTGAGTGGACCATATATTAGCAACTCAAAATAAAAATTGAATCCATAACCTAAAATTATAAATGAAATAATCTCCACCTTCACTGATGTCTGAAATAGGCTTACCAAAGGATCTTGATAATCATGAAAAATTTCCTCTTTTGATGAAATCAACAAATCAGCAATAGGATCCTTGAAAACACTAAAAAGTATTATGTCTTGATGATCCAAAGGATAATTTTCATTCATAACTGCATGTTGTCTCTGCTTTATGTCTCCATTAGCAACATCATTCTTGAGACAAGGCTTTGATTGTTCATGAAAATGTTCAATGGGAGGAACCATATCATGTGATACATGGATGTTTAAAAATGAATTTTCATGCATTACAATTAGAACTTAATGTATATCATCATGCAAAAAAAACAATTTTTTATCATTTAAATCTGTAGTAGGAAATTTTGGGACTACAAATTGTAGATCAAAAACTTGTTGATTATTCTCCATTAGTGCTTCCTCATGACATCCTTTAAGCATAGTCAAGGAATCAACCTCCTCCTCATGATAAAAAGAAACATGTTTCACATAATCTTATCTTCACTCCTACCCATTTTCATGTTGCTCAACATTCAAAGGTTTAGAATACGAACAAAGTGAAGAGCCTTGTAACTCACCATATTTATGTTCCTCTTTATCACCTAAAGATTGGGAAATTTGCTACAAATTTTCACAAATTTCATAGGATATAACTTGGTTGTAAAAGTGTTGATCCATTTCATCTTCAAGCAAAGAGGACACATATATTTGTTGGAAACCTTCTTTATTATCATGAAAACTAACATGAGAAGAGAAATCATAATGTGCCTCTAACATATCCTCATCCGTGCACTCTCCATTATCACCAAGACTTTTAAGATATGGAATGAAAAAATCAAAAAAAATGAAACATTCTTGTAATAGTGATAAATAAGAATGAGTTTTATCATAATGTTCTAAGAAAGTCCTATGGAAATCTCTTAGAGATAACAAGCTTCCCGGTTGCAATACTTCATACCATGTTCTAGCTTTATCCTCTAGGGTGGCCATAAACATTTTCATGAGACAATCCTCTGGAAACTCAACTTGAAACTTAAGTACATGCATATGGAATCTAACCAAGTGAAGAGCAGCATCATATTTATTTTCATATTTAAAAATAGGAAGATAAATCAACCAATTAACTCTTGGCATAAGATTTGGAAAACTAGGGATGTGAGACTGACTCATAAGGGCATACATGGCATTCTTTCTTGTAATAGAACTCATCTTGGAACTTCATCAAGCTACTGATATTCAAGAAATGGAGTCACCATGAAGCTATGAATCTAAGAATTCTTTAAGAATGGAGTCGCCAAGGTAGAATGCAACCTTGAATGCTTCTGAGATCCTGCTACCTTCAAGAGTTAATTATTTCTTCTTGAGGACAAAATTTCGAGAAAATGAATCTTCAGTCTCCCGAAAGATGCACCAAAGTTTTATCACTAAATTGATGGTGATGGGATGCTTAAACAGTCAATTTAGAGTAACTATTTCAAACCTAATTTTGGTTTGAACTTAGCCTTTCCAACCTGAGAGGGATCCCTCAAGGATAAATATGATATTAAGTAAATAAAAAACAATAGACGGCTAACTCTGAAATTGGATTTAAATGTATTTTTGTGTAGGTGAAATATGCAAACAAATAACTACCATTTGGAATATAGAGTCACTATGAAAACTTAGTGACATATGAAACTTCTCTCATGGAAGGTGAGGCATGTGTATTCTAATGAAACATAACATTTACAACAGAGTAGATGCATAAAGGAAGTTGGAGCATGTTGACCATGAATTCCAAGCAATCACACAACTATAATACTAAAGATAGAGTAACAGAACATATAATACAAATACATATAAGAATACCAATTAATCTCAAGTAAGAAAAGATTTTTTTTGCCACCCTCTATTACTGATACAAAAGATTTACAATAGTAGTCTGCAATATAACATCCATCAACCCTCTCTCCATCTATCATCTGGCCATTTATAAGTTTAGGTATCTTTATAGTGATTCTGCCAGCAAGGCTAAACCTTTGAATACCTCTAATGACACCTTGACAAATGAAAAAACAGATTACAAGGAGAGAAAATAGAAGTCTGTTATTTTTTAGGAATTTTAAACCTAATAGGACTCTAATACACTTTATTAAATTTAAAAAACTTTAAAAGCCACATGCTTGCTGATATACATCAAAAATATCTTGTTCTTGAGGTGGAAATTACCATGACTGAACAATAAACAACCCCACCAAGATAGTAGGTTTGTCTTCCGAGCTTTGAAGAGGTGGTGTCATATTTGCTTATGTGGTTGCCATGTTGAGCTAACCGCTTGATCATCTTTGTCGATGAGTGTGTCTTCAACCAAAAACTCTAGTAATGATTTCTAACCTTCCAGGTGGCTGACCCATTCCAAAAAATAATTAAGGCTTGAAAATTTTCAAAATTCCTCATCGCTAAAAAAACAGAGGTCTTCTTGGAAAGTCTGTAGCAAGAGTTCGTAACGTTTTCTACTTTGGCCATCTCTGCAAATTGTTTTCCCTCTTTTTTGTTTGGAGGATGTATAGTTGGTCTAAACACTTAAACACATGCCTTCACCTACCTTATTTTTGACAAAACCTGACATATATTCCAAAAAAAAACATCTTCAGAAATTTTGTAGTGTTTTCTCATCTTTAAGCCTAGAGTACGTTACGAACTTACCTGATAGACAAAAGACCTGAAAATTTTCCAATTTCTTCTTCAAAATTTCTCATGGCTATGTAAATGATGAGCTATAATGAGGAAAAAAAAAATTATTTTACCCCCCTTCAAGCAATAGTGGCTTCACCCTCGGTAGCAGTGGTTTCAACTTAAACATGTTCATTCACCACTGTCATCTTCAAGCCTTTTTTCTTGAGTTCTGTTTGCACCATTTCCATCTGTACCTTCAGCTCCTTCGCTTGGCCTTTGAGCTTCTTCCTCTCTTCCTGTAGCCAGATGTTCCTTTTCCTTGTGTGATTCATCACTCTGCGTAAAGAGAGGGTTGTCTTCAGTTTTTTCATAGCACTTTATAGGGATTCATCCTAATGGATAATTTTATCATTCACTTCTCCTTGAACTCCTCTATCATCTTTCTTTCTTTATTAGCCTCATCCAAATCTAGCTTTTCTTCAATGACCTCTTCCCTAGCTTCCCTCAACTATTCCCTTAGAAGCTCTACTTTAGATTTTTCACTGACCTTCTCCTTCCCTTTCCTCTTCTTGATAATTTATTATTTTTTTGGGGATAGGTCGATGATTTCTTCTACCATGGGTTTTTTTCCATTTTCTATATCTTCAGGCTTCTTATCATCCTTAATACCTTTGGATAGCTGCAATATAGTTAGAGGCTTTCTTGGTTTAAAGACAAAACCTACATCTTCATTGGAAAAGTCTAGTTTCTTTGCAGTGAGGCATTTCTTCTTCTTCTTACCTCCTTTGGCCTCGACAGGTTTAACCACAGGGCTTTCTTCTATATATATGGCTTATAAAATATCTTTAATATTATCTTTTCCCACTGTCTGGCTCCCATGAAACTTTTTTCTAGGTTTAGGCTTACTGCTTGTAGGTGTGGGCTAAGGTATCTATGTCTTCTACAAATTCTCCATTTCAACCTCCATGGGCTCTATAATTGGTTGCATTTATTCTTCCTTTTCACCTTCGACTTCAGGTATGGGCTCATCATTTTTACTAGGAGGCTTGGTCTTTGATTTGGGTGATTTCTTAGGAGTCAACACATCCACTTCATAACCACTTAAAAACAGAAATGTAGCCCAGTACCTATTTAATTTTATCAACTCTACCTTAACCAACAAATTAATTAATCCATGATGGAAGATAGAGGTTTCACTACTCTAAGGCCTAGCTTGTACTTTATCTGAAATTTTTCCTAAGCTTCTGAATAGAAAAAATGGAAGGTCCAAAAGTTTCTTAACAGTGCAATGAAGTAAAGTCTGAAGTGGTACTGATATATCATGTGAAACCTCCCTTAACATGTGAAATACTTTTGAATCACCAAAAATAATTTGGAGTAACTATATTCGAGACATTCTTGGTATCCCTGAGGTCATGTCCACTCCTATGTGCTTAAGCTTTGGGAACTCATCACAATTATGCAATCTGAATTTGGCGGCTTTAAACCATGCTTCTGTTGGACAGATAAGTTGTTCTTGTGGATAAGACAGACCTCCCAAGTGTCCTATGGATAGCTAGCAACAAACGGACAAACAAAACTATCTTTCTCTAGATATATTGCGATTCATAATTAAATGCTATAAAGGTTTAACAATCTTACCTTTGATCCAACACTTGTTTGTAGTAGTATTCCTTCAATCACACGAAATATTTATCTTTGTAGATATGTGATCACAAACAAATAAACATCAAATAGCGCCTGCATAGCATATATTCATAAATCATATCCATTATGGTGATCAAGGAATCCATAAAATAAACAATCAATTGACAGCTTATTGAGAAAAATGGATTTATTTGTCTTAACTTACAACCATGTCCACCTTGATGTTGTACAGGTCTTCTTGGGGTTGGAGTAGGTATTTCCTTTACTCAGATCAGCCTTACACTCTTACAACCGAGATACATACAAGTATGTAATCCTTCCCACATGAAATCTCAGCTAAAAGGGTCTAAGTTTCAATAGCACTTCGCCTCCAACAATACTAAAACTTCAACCCATCAATTGGTTAATTAATAGTAACCCCTTGAGGCTGCCCTATGCCTCCTTTTATAGTGGATAAGAGGAGGTTACAGCTCCATACAAGAAGGGATAGAATCGTCCTTCAAAGGGATTAGTTCCTTACATCAAGGGGTTAGCTCCTTATTGGATGGGATGCATGAACATGAAAGGAGCGTACTTTCCACCATAGGAATGTTTCCAGAAGCTTCTAAAAATGACTTTAACTAAGATTTTAGATTTTACTTGCACATTTTCTAATATTTTACAGTGGTCCGCACTCTTAAAAAGTAGAAAGTGCGCTTAGCTACGCAGGATTTATAGCCAAAAAGTGCGGGTCCGCAGGAAAAACTAGGAGAAAGTGCAGTACCATAGTTTTAAGGCTTTAATGAGATTTTCTCTTAGTTTCAAGGCTTGATTTTGGGAGCTTTGATATTGTAGGCTTTCAAGGGAGTACTAAAATTTCATGGTGACAAATTTCAATGTAACAAATTGCCCCCTAAAGTGCGAATTCTAAGAATATTCGAAGAGTGATGTGCTTTATCATTTCAAGGATTAGCCTATGGACACCCCAGTTGGAACCCTGTAAAAACATTCAATGCACACACACACATATATATATATATCATCACTGAGGTAGGCATTCCCATACTTAGATCAAAAACTAACTAAACTTGTTCTGATATAGAAATGATTTTAATATCACATCAATCATGTAGACACAGCATGGACGCAACCATCTGTAATTAATTGTCTACTGCATAATGAATAATAAAACTCCTTGCAGCCTAGATGGTGGAAACTAGATCCAAGGTCTTGATTTCTGCTTCCCGAACTAATACGATTCTAACCATGCGATTAAATGTGTTGAAGTTGAACATGGTAGAAACCACTTGATTACTAGTCAATGATTTGAACTGTTAACAAGTGTGAGAGAAACCACCAATAATGATAATGGTTCTCAAATTACTCAGTACAATCCATGAAATGCGAATATGTGATCTGAAGTCGAACATTTCACGGAATCGTTCCATCGAAGGTCAATGATGTAACCTATCGTCGAAGATGAGAAACTTGCCATTAAGGCATGCAGATTCCAAGGTACTGACAGATTCTAGATCAACTTCCTAGATGATGAGCTACCGTCAATAGAAAGTGATCCGTCGTAAGCAAGATCATGACATGAAACCATAGATCAAGTTTTGAAGAAATTTTTTGCAAGGACTGAATCAAGGATGGTCAACACGAATGGAGACAAGTGTTTACAAATGAATGGTTTGTTTGACTATCCTCTTGAACACATAATGACACTACAGATGGTTTGGTGACAGTTTCCCTAAGATAATACCCATAAATTGGCTGAAGACTTTCAAATGTGCTTTGATTAACTGATAGGCAAAGGATTTCCCAACCTAGGTAGAAGTGCAACAAAAAGTGTCATGTTCAAGAGTGGTGTAATGCTTTTACAAATTAAAGTGCAACGAACGAATCTATTTTTCTCTCTTTTCCCCCACCATTTTTGGCAAGTACCTCTTTATTTTTGACAAGCTTGAGGAGGATAACATTTTCTTGTTTATAAGCTCATCCTTCGGATGAGTCCAAATTAGTTTAAAATCAAACCCTAAGAAGGAGTGGTCTATTCCTGTTTGTAATCGACAGGCCCTTTACTGTTAAATTTTAACGAGTCCAGTATAGGAGAAACTTGGTGTTTTTCATTTTTAGGGAGTGAGAAGAAAAAACTTAAGAAAACTCCATGGGTGTTATTTTTCATAAATTTAGTCCCTCGGGCTCGAAAAAAGGATAAAATAATGTAAGAGAGAACTCTACTGACCATGATTAGTCAACATATACCTTTTTCGTAAATATTCCATTTCAGTCCGGAAAAGGGGTAAACTTATACTGAAAGGATGACTGTTCATTTACTTTAACGAGTTCGAATAGTCAAGTACTCAGCGATATTTTCATTTTTAGAGAGTCTGAAAAGGCCTTAAAAGAGGACTCCATGGTTTCACTTTTTTCGTAAAATTTAAAGAGCCCGAAAAAGTGATAAAAGTTTACTCTACACAAAAACTCGAAAAATTAAACATACCTATTTCAATAATAAAAATATTTTGAAAAACTGATTTTTAAAGTGAAAAATAAAAAAATTTAAAATTCATCTATTCGAAAAAACTTATAAAAAGGGGTTTCTCAAGTTCATTTTTACCGTTTTAAATTGGAGTGAAGTTTTTAGAGCTCTGGGAAAAAAAGCGCTTCGGAGAAGATTCTGGGCAAACCGATTGTCGGATTCGAAAACTGTCTGTTTCAGGTAATCCACAAACTCCTTATCTTGCATTTCATCCATTCAATTTTTTAATTTTGGGTTAGAATTTCATTTTTGGGAGGAAAATATGCCGAACAATTCGCCCTCGGGGGTCCACACCTAATGCATTAGGTACCTGAGGACCCCGAAATTTTTCTACAAACAAAAATGGTGGGGCCCCACACTTCTAACACAAGGCCCATGCATATCTACACACTGTCCCTGAGCATAAAGTGCGGAGGCATCGTGGAAAATTAAAAAACATATTTTCTTCCTAAATCATCCAAATTGTTTTCTTGAAAATGATTCTAATCCTTCATTTTACTTGTTGTAGGACATCTACAATGCTTATTTGGAAAGAATGGGAGCACGAGGAGGTAGATGAAGCAGCGATAAATCATCAACCTACTTTACAAGCTTTAAGATCATGCGAGATTTACAAATTTTGGGCTATCAGTGGCATGAGAACTCAAGTGGATCTTCTTACTTGGCTGGTAAGTAAATGGGATGTCCAGGACTAGTGTTTTGTGATCGAAGGTCACCGACTTGAGATTGAGCTGGAAGAAATCTATTTTTTGACTGGTTTGTCCAGGAGAGGTGAACCATTATCTCTATTTTGGGCTAGGCCAGGTGGCCAGTCTGTCACCAGCCTCTAATTATAGTTCTGCAATGATGAGGCCAATCCCCGGGACAAACGGATTGACATAAAAACTATCATCCATCCAGAGCTGAAAGTGATCACTTTTACCGTTGTCAAGTTGTGCAGAAGTGCAGCTTTGCATGTAGCCACTAGTTCTCAACTGCGCATAGTAGTAGATTTCTTTCGAGGCACCATATACAACTGGTGCGAGGCAGTGTTGGAAAATGTGAAATGCCAAATTACCAAAGCAAAGAATGGGAAGCTAAAAAACTTTGGATATGGGTCCATTGTAGTCACCTTTTCTCTAGAGAGGATCCCCATGTTAACCATGTAGCACATTCCTGTTGATGCCGGTTGGCCTCAAGAGCCTAGGATCGTTCGTTGGGTTGATTTGATGGCCTGCCACAGTGAGGGTGGGGAGATTGTGAGATTTCCCTCTACATATTTCCGTTGGTTGGAATGCCAACTTTTTGTTATAGAGGATTTTCCTTATGCTAGCATGGACTTTCGTGGCAACCGGGAGATACCCCTTCCTCCAGGAGCTCAGTGGGATGAGTTAGGTAAAAAATCTTTCTTGACATGTTCTAATTTCTAATTTTTATTTTGTTTTTTAATCATCCAAAACTGATAACAAAAATTTTCAAATGCAGATGTGGGTCCAAATCGACCAGCCATTCTCCGCCCCTTTGACCGGAGGCAAAGGGATGCATCACCACCACCACCACCCCCATAGGATCAGACTGCAGATATCTTGACTGACTTAGAGCACCATCTGGAGTGGCTCACTATAGATATTCCTGAGACTACTATCGATGATATCCTGCTCCATCTACAGAGATATGTCATAGGTGTTCCTGGTCCATTCAGGAGGTTTTTGACTAGGGTGGCACGAGCGGTGGTGTATTATCATGATCATCACCACGTATAGTGACTGATTGACTTGTAGACTCATTTTTGTATCACTTTTTTCTGATCATAAGGCGTTTTGAGCCTATGATCGAAGACGATGTATATTTTTTGAACACTACATTTATACTATGATATACTATTATTTCAGTTTACCTGTTCAATCATGTTATGAAATGTTGATTTGTTACTTTGTTATCGCAAATTTCTATTTATAACATTAGAAGAAATTTCATTTGCTAAAGTATTTAAATTCCTTGAAATGTGTTGATATTCAATATAATCGAATTCTCGTTCCAAGAGACGAACCCTTAAAAATAATCTTAATAATACTAGATTTCTAATGGAATATACTCGATTTAACTGTAAAAAAATGAGTTAAGAATCTAACTTAACGATCAAACTCCGAATTCCAAATGAAATGGATTCCGATAATAATTCAATAACTACACTATATTCAGCAATATTTTTCGTCGTTTGACCAAGACTTACTCCATGCATCGATACTAACTTGTCAGTGGGTGAGTAAATAACCCAAGCTGCGAAAGAGATGTTCCATGTACTATGACAAGTGGCATCAACAAAACCAATATACTTTTGAAAGGACATCGACATCTGCGATATCAAAATTATCCAGATAAGCGGGAATAATAGTAAGAGCACACTTACGCTAGGCACACATTTCTAATCTATAGCACACCAGCTAAAAAGTAACTAATATACATAGAATCTCTCCACACGAATTCAAGCGTAATATCTCTTCAGATAAAGTCCATTTCTGGGTTTACCCAAAGAGACCCCGTCTAAATCAATTAATTCATAGGCCCATTTTGCAAGCTGTGGCTTGACAATGTAAGGACCATGCGACATGGGTTCAAATTTCCCAGCCCCTAGTTTATCATTGGCTTGATCATAAATAAAAAATAAGTCTCCTTCTGAAAAATTGCGAGGGGTAACACTTCTATCATACTGAGCTTTCATTCTTTTCGCATGAGCCTCGGTAGCTAATGTAGCGGTGCGCCGATTCTCATCCAATTGAGCCAAGTAAAAAAAACATTTCTCCTCTTCAGAAGTGTCTGGTAGTAACTCTATGGCTAGTTGGAGTGATGGTATCTCGCATTCAATGGGTAATACCACTTCTAAACCGTAGACCAGTTGAAAAGGGACAAAACTTGTTGATGTTTTTGCTAAAGTTCGATATGCCCAAAGTGCTGAAAAGAGCATGGTATGCCAATTCGACTTATGAATTCCAATGATTCGTTTGATCATAGTGACTAAAAATTTATTAATCGCTTCAACTAAACCATTGGCCTGTGGATAATATGGTGTAGAACTGTCATGGCGCAGGCCAAGCTGGTCTATTAACTCGGTCATCATGATATTTCAAAAATGGCTCCCGTGATCAGTAATTATCGCCTGGGGTACACCGAAAAGAGCAATCACATGATTGAATACGAAAGTAGCTGTAGTTTTTCCATCTGCTGCAAATGTAGGCATCGCCTTGGCCCATTTGGTAAAATAGTCTACTGCTAGAATAATGTACCCATGCCCCCATCCGAGTGAGGTTTACATGTAATGAAATCGATGCCCCATTTTTAAAAAGGACCGACAACAATTATGGGGTGAAGAGGAGCAGGCGGTGCACACATTTTCCGATCAAATATTTGACAATTATGACATTTTCGAACCACGTAGACACAATCTTTAAACATAGACGGCCAAAAATATCCTACGCGCAATATATTTTGGGTTGTGGCATACCCAGACATATGACCGCCACATGCTCTGGAGTGACAATAATTTAAAACCTTTTTAGCTTCGTCATGAGTTAGACAATGTCAAAAAACTGAATCCGCACCGCGACAGTAAAGTGTGTCACTAACAATGTGATATTGTTGAGAGTGGAAACGAATTTTTCATCATTGCGACTGTGAAAGTTCAGGCTGAAAAGATTGGGTTTGAAGATATACGATGATATCTCCATACCATGGATCAATGGTACTAATAAGAAACAAGGATTCATCTGCGATCAGTTGTTCCACCACAGTTTCTGTATCAGTATGTGGGAAATCACACATAAGTTCATCAAATATCAATTATTTCTTAGATTTGGAGTTTTCAAACTCCAAATCAAACTCCTGCAAGATAACAATCCATTTGGAGTATTTGCCCCTTAGTAGTTGTTTGGTCAAGATGTACATCATAGGGTTGCAATCAGAGATCACTGTCATTTTTCGTAAAAGTATGTAGTGACGAAAACGTTGGATAGCTTGAACAACTGCCAAGGCCAATTTCTCCACATGTGAGTATTTGATCTTAGTCGGATGCAAATTTTGACTAAGATATTAAATCACATGTTCACTATGGAATTCATCTTCCTGAACTAAAACCATCCCTATCGTGGAATTGAAAGTGGAAAGGTACAAAAATTAATCTTGGTTTTAGTTGGGAGGATGCAGTAACAGTGCATGGGTCAATGCTCTTTGCAAAGCATCAAAAGATTGATCAACGATCTCGTCCCAAAAGAATGGAATGTTCTGTTTCAACAACCTAGTGAAACCTTTCGTTAACTCAACATAGTTAGGAATGAATCAATGTAAGAAGTTTTCTTTCCCCTGCAAAATTTGGAGTTAGCAAAGAGTAGAAGGAGGAGGTAAATTGATGATGGCCTCAACCTTCGATGGGTCGACACAAATGCCTACCTTTGAGACAATAAATCCCAATAATCATTGGATTCTACACAGAAAACACATTTGTGAGGATTCAAGCGAATATTATAGTGCCTACATCGTATAAATATTGCTTGTAAATGATTAATATGATCTTCTCTGCATGAAGAATGAGCAGGAAAATCATCGAGGTAGGGTTGCACAATATGTTTAATTTCATGAAATTCATAAGACATGGCCCTTTGAAAAGTGGCGCTAGCGTTCTTAAGGCCAAAAGGTAATTTGTGATAAGAAAAAGCTCCCCATGGACAGATGAAATCTATTTTAGGTTGATCTGTAGGGAGTATGTTTATTTGATTGTAGCCGGAAAATCCATTCATGAACGAGAACATTTCACTTCCAGCACGTTCGTCGATAATTTGATTGATGTAAGGGGTTGGATAATTATCTTTAGGACAAGCTCAATTTATATCCCTATAGTCGATACATACTCTTATTGTTCCTTGTTTTTTATTGACTGGAACAATATTAGATACCCAATCCATTAACGGGATTGGATAAATAAAACCTGTATGAAGTAATTTTTCAACTTATGATTTGATAACGGCAACTTTTCTCGGATGAATCTGACATAATTTCTGTCTGACTGGTTTGGCATTCGGGCATGTCTTAATTTCATGTACAACGATTGATAGATCAATTCCTAGCATTTCTTCATATGACTAGGCAAAGATGTCGCGGAATTCCTGAAACAGGGCTTTATATGCTTGAATTTCTTCAGGTGTACAAGAAGCACCTACGTAAATGTTTTCAACAATTCCAGAGGAACCGTCATAGAAATATTTTCTAAATTCAATTCAGAATCAACATGTGAGATAGGATTCTAAGGTTATTTGACGTAATCAGTGGTAAAAATGGAGGAAAAATCATTTTCAAAATGATCAAGATCAGGTAAAAATGAAGACCTGTGGTGTAGATCTTCCCATGGGAATTCATCTACCAACAAGAATTCACGAATATGCTCATTAGTATGGAAAAATTGTTGAGCAGGATCTAGAATTGATATCGAAGCTAAACTCAATCTTGAAAATGACTCCTGATTGATCACATTCACTGGATCAGATTCAGTTGAAGAGGTATCAAAAAATGACTGTACTTGCTGATATGCTAGCTCAAAAGGACTCAAATGCATCGAGCCCTCGAAAGAATCCAATTATGATTCTGAAGGTACTATCCAAGGATCATCAAAGGAAATAGTACTTGATGTAATCATATTGATATTAGCAATAGGATTTTGTACGTTAGGAGGAGGTAGGGAAAAATTTCCCAGTAAAGCTAAATCTTTAATCAAACCTACTCTGACATCCTTATAAGGGATAGTCGATTTTTCAATATGTTGGATACTATCAGTAGAGGCTGTGTCGAATGAATAATATGAGAGCTGATCTATCTTAATGATCTTTCCCTTATGAGGAAACATGATGAGATGAAAGATCGATGATACAACAATAGTCATAGCGTAAGACCAACTGCGACCGAGGAGAAGGTTGTAATCCAGAGGGGCATCAACCACCTCCACATCTAGATTAACAACTTTTCCTTTGACCTCTATTGGTAGATCTTGTAAAATACCATATGGCTGAAAACCTCTTCCATCAAATTCTTTGAGAATAGTTAGTGATTGGTTGATTGTTGGAGAACAAAGTGATTTCCAACATTTTATCGACATTATACACATAGAAGCCCCTTCATCAACAATGGTACGAAAGATATGCTTGTTTTTTACTATTACTGGAATCTGAAAATCCATTTGATGAGGCAGGTGTGTCGTAAAATTTTCTAAATCAAAGATCATGAGGTTCGAATCCTAGATATCTATAGCTCCTAAGGCTGAAAAAAGTAATTTTCTTTGGGAACGGCATGATTGCAATACTTCCAAAGCCGACATTGCTAAAGGGGAAATTGCCAAATCTTCAACAATATTGTAATTCTGAGCAGCTCTCGCATGTGGATTAAAAGCTAATTTACGAAGTACACCTTTTGCAGGCAGTTTAATCACTAATTCAGGATTTTGTTTCTCGATCTGTAATGAATCAAAAACTGAGGGAGATGTAGTCGATGCAGAATTGGATGTTTTTGCTTCTTTAACAGTATTTTTACTACCATAATCTTGTGATCGTGTCGCAACCATAAAAATATCCTCAACTGTATTAGAGGAAGATCTAACCATATTACTATCTTCAGTGGGAAAAGGATCCTTCAAGACAGTAGGTATAGGCAAACCCTTAACGAATTTTTCTACCTCGGCTCTATGCAGGCATTCTTTCGTAAAATGATCCTGGTCACAGATGAGACAAGGATATCAAGGTTTGCATTTTTTGTTAGTTGGTTCAGTTGTATCGTTTTTCTCTTTTGAATATTTCTTCTTTTTATTCTTACCTTTCTTCTTACCACCGTTCTTAGATTTGGTCGTAGATGTCTCTACAACATGAATATCGGCAGAAGTTTCTAGGGAAGAATCTCCTTTGGGTGAATTGGGTAAAGTGATAATAGGAGAAGTAGTCTTGGAAGACTTCTTCTTACTCTTACCAGTACTAATAGAACCGATTACACCATCAGCGGCATGAGAGCCAGAAGGAGTTGCAGTTAACTGACCAGGTCTTCGTAAATCGGGTATTTTATCATACAGAGTACCTAACAGAGTATAGACAAGGTCAAGTTACTGAGCCTGAGCAATAACTTTCTCTTCTGTAACAACGCCTCCTTTGGCTACATATTCAGTAATTTTGGGAAATAATGATTTAATAAACCATTCAACCAAAATTTTATCAGGAATAAAGACTTTGACTAAACGCCTTCTACGTCTCCATTCATGAATGTGATCAGATATGTACGGTAGACGTAGATTGCTTTAATGAATTCAGTAATTCTATGCCATTGTCGTATCTGAAAGGCAACTGAAAATGAGTTAAGAAATCTGTAGCTAATGCGTTAAAATTATTAAAAGAGCTATGTGGTAACTCAATATACCATTTGGCAGCTGGACCAATGAGAGTTCTCTAAAAAAGACGTAATCAAATAGAATCGTCGACTAGCGAATTGGATGTGCACCAGAGGTGATAAGTCATAACATGATTAGATGGGTCTTCTCCCGACTTACCTTCGAATTTCAGAATATCACTGGGCAACTTGTTAGGCATCAGCGACCAATATGGAAGATAAAAAATGGGATCGTTCGTAAGGTGCGATAGATCCGACAAATATAAAGTTGCAATGAATGGTAACAGATGGCTAGGGTCTTGATAACCTTGAGTGATCAAACCAGTGCCAGGAGGAGGATAGCCAGGATATCCTGGAATCAGATGTGCATTTTTAATCATGTAGCCTCCTGGGTAACCAGGATTAACCGGACCATACTGGGGTTGTTGAGGTATTTGATAAGTATACCCAAGGTACGGCTGATACAGATACACTAGATTTTGTGTAGCTTGACCAGTTTGATACTGTCCCTGGTATAGTTGATAAGTAAACTGAGGTTGACTAGAGACAATCGTACTTGTACCAACTTGTCCCATAGGCATCTGGGTTGTAGTCTTACTTGTAGGTCCCGACTGTGGTACAAAGGCTTGAGGAATTTTCACTGATGCAGGGATAGAAAAAACCAGAGCTACAGATACTCCAGAAACAGGTGCTGTAGGTTGAACAGAGGTTGTATTAGTTGCAGCAGTTTGAGGCAAAGTCTGAGGTGTACTAGCCCAGGCTGCTGAATAGAACCAGGTGCACGGATTTGAACAGTAGGCTGAATAGGTTTTTGGGTTGGACCAGAAACTAAAGGCTATCCAGGTTGATTAGGTAACTAAACATTAGGTTGCATAGTCTGTTGAACTTGCGATGGATTCCACACCATGTTCATTCCGGGGTATTGACCCGTAGATGGTTGTACATATGAAGGACCATAGCTTGGTTGAACGTAGGGTTGATAATTAAGTGGTAAATTTCCAGCTCCTTGTAAAAATTATTGACTAGAAGGCGGTTGGAAACCTTGATTTGGGTACTAACCTTGAGGTTGATAACCCTGAGGCACGTACTGAATCTGGGGTTGATAAGGACCCTAAGGAATATACTGATTCTGGGCTTGTCCTTGGGGTATGTACTGTCCTTGAGGTTGATAACCTTGAGGTATGTACTATCCTTGAGGTTGTTCTCCAGGTAAATAATATTGTCCTACAATTTTTCCTGGTAGAAAATTACCTTGAGGCTGCCCCCTAGGCGATAACTGACTACCTTGAGGTTGCCCCTCAGGTGGTAACTGACTACCTTGAGGTTGAGGATTTGGAATATTACCAGACATCATAAAAATTTGCTCTGTGTTCGACGTTTCAGTTTTAGTTCCATTCGTACCAGTTGATAATACTTGTTTAGTTGGTCGAGGAGTTGCTCCTGAGAAAGTACCAGAAAGTGGCTGGTACCTCGAAGGAATAGAAGGAACCCCATATAAAAATGTTTTCGGTGATTGGGAAAACATAAATGGCTCACTTGACATGATTGATGAAGGATAATAACCGCTTGGTGTAGGATGAAAAGGAATCTGGGGTGGTGAAAAACTAAGACCTGGGTTCTCTAAAAAATCTGTCAATGAAAAATTCCAAGCGTCACTTCTAAAAGGATTGTAGAATATAGATTCACGCTCCCTAAGATTCAAAGTCTGTTGGGTTTCGGGAAGAGTTACTTCTTCGTCCGGACTGACAAGTTCTTAAATGGAAATGAGGTTAGAAGGAAGATTTTTAGTAATAATATGTCTTGCCCTAGGTGAACCAGGATCACTAGAAGTTGGAATAACAAATCCTGAAGATGGTTCCAAAACAACAGGTTCAATGTCAAGTTCAGATATTTCAGGTTCTTTAGCGAATTCACTAGAAGGAGAAATACTACCAGTAAGCTCAGAAACTAAAATCAGTTCTTGAATATGCTCTGTTGTTTGAAGCTGATAATCAAGATGAAAAACTATAGATGACTCTCCTACTTCTATTGATCTAACTCTACTATCAGTAGGCGACACTAGAGCTCGCAGCCCTTCAAGTTGACTTTGTGTATATTCAGGGGGCTTCCCCTGAAGTCTGCGCAATTGTCTCGGTAATTCAGCCATGATTAAAACTTATTAATCACATGCAATCAAATGAAAATTTCAATGAAAACTCCTAGAGTCACTAAGGAAACAAACAAATGAATCACACACTTAAAAATATAGGAGATTAAACCACACATAAACAGTAACTTCCCACACTAAAAACACTAGTTGGTGATGAAATCCAACGTTGTAGTATTTAACGTAGAAAGGGCGGTTGGCACAGTTACCCCGACAACCTGCTTAATGAAACAGACCGGTGCAATTTTATCCACTTAAACCATCTCGAGTGAAGATAACCCTCTGGAGAGTCCAAGTGAGTCTAGTCAATGTCTGCTCCAGGTACAGTGGGATCTTTCCACCACCGTCACCTTAGGAAAAAACCATAAGATTATGGTCACTATTTCTACCAACAGGAACTAATATACCTGGGGTAATAGTCTACAGTCTGACATACGTGCAAGGGTAGAGTAAAAAAGCTCAATCCCCTTGAAGGCTCCTTGACATAATCCAAGGTATACTGACAATTGACCCGAGGCTCCTCGACAATGGTCTATCCGAGGTTTACCGTTGTTAATACGCGCAAATCTTCTATCGTTCCCAATGAGATAGAATTGATTATCCCACTAGTTCAAATATGACCTCATGCTTGAATCCTTTAAGAGGATCTTCCCAGAGCATACAAGTGACTATTGTATTTTTTCCTACCACGAGATTAACTACTTGTTTGTTTTAACTGTATTGGAGAGTTAATTACTCCCTACTCCAAGACACTAGCCTAAGCTATATTGGTGAAAAAAGCCCTAGAAATATATAAATTACTGGGTTAATTTTAATTTAAGCGTTGATTTTATAAAGTTGTTTCTTAAGAAAATAGGTGCGAAAGTGAAACTAATGACATGAAATGACCTGACTCAAATCATACTAAAAATGCATCTATAATGAGAAACAATTCATTTTCTTTCAGTGAATTCTAGCTAAAGGAAGAGTTGAGAAATGCAATATTTTAAAACAAATATTTCCTTCAAACAAGAATATATGAAAAGAAATCTAATTTCAATGAGAACTCAAAATGATCTATGCTCAATAAAAATCCCTTTTTGTTCAAGATCGAAACTGTAAACTAAGTTTTTTCTTCAAAAGACACTACAATTTCTAGAAAAGCACTCAAAGCTAAAAAATATTAAAATTGAGGTCTAACAATTCTAAGACTAAATATAAATTAAAAATTCAAATATTTTAAGGATGTATTACTTAGCTTGTGATCTAACTAAGAAATTCTTTGCTTGAATCAGAAAGAACTCAAAAAAATATCCAATTTTCGTTTTTTAGTGAAATTCCAAACTTATTAACAAAAGTTTAAACGATTTGCAAATGAGAAAAATAAAATCTAAAACTCATAAATTTTTTTTTGCTATGATGTCAGACTCAGAAATAAAACAAGAGAATACCAGTGATCTAAAGGCATACCAAGGTTTCTAATCTTTGAGAAGGATGTAAGACAAAGCAAAAATGATCATAAAATGCAAATCTTTCAGAAAATTAATCAAAAATAAAATGCTGAAAAAAACTCTTAACCAAGGCTTTCTGACAGAAGATACAGGTATGGGTAATCACTGAGAACCTAAAAAACTAATCTAGAAAATAATATTTTGAGATTTTCCAAAAATTTGACACGGTCCGCAGGCTCTACTGCAATCCAGTGCAGTCCCGCACTGTGGATACAGGAAAAGTGCGGAAATGGCTGCACTGTCTCAAAACGAAAAGAGAAGACACAAGAAAACAAGAGAAAAAACCAAAAATTCTCAAAAAATTCTCAGGGATTCTACAGAGATTAACTACCCAAGCCAATATAAATCAATAAAAATTAGGAAACATAAGTTCATAAATCAAAAGTAAAAGAAATCAAAGCTCAAATTCTTCCCCAGCGGAGTCACCATTTTGTTGGACAGATAAGTCATTCTTGCAGACAAGACAAACCTCCCAAGTGTCCTATGGACAGCTAGCAACAAAAGGACAAACAAAACTATCTTTCTCTAGATATATTGTGATTCATAATTAAATGTTATAAAGGGTTAACGATCTTACCTTTGATCCAACGCTTGTTTGTAGTAGTAGTCATTCAATCACATGAAAGAGTTATCTTTGTAGATCTGCAATCAAAAACAAACAAACATCAAATAGCACCTGCATAGCATATATTCATAAATCATATCCATTATGGTGATCAAGGAATCCATAAAATAAAAAATCAATTTACAGCTTATTGAGAAAAATGGATTTATTTGTATTAACTTAAATAAGAAGAGCCTTACAACCGTGTCCACCTTGATGTTGTATAGGTCTTCTTGGGGTCCAGAGAAGGCGTTTCCTTTACTCATATTAGAGTTTCACTCTTCCAACCGAGATACATATAGGTATGTAATCCTTCCCACATGAAATCTCAGCTAAAAGGGTCTAATTTTCAATAGCACTTCGCCTCCAACAATACTAAAACTTCAATTCATCAATTGGTTAATTGATAGTAACCTCTTGAGGCTTCCCTATGCCTCTTTTTATAGTGGAGAAGAGGAGGTTACAACTCCATACAAGAAGGGATAGAATCCTCCTTCAAAGGGATTAGTTCCTTACATCAAAGGGTTAGCTCCTTATTGGATGGGATGCATGAACATGAAAGGAGCGTACTTTCCATCACAGGAATGTTTCGAGAAGCTTCTAAAAATGACTTTAACTGAGCTTCTAGATTTTACTTGTGCCTTTTCTAATCTTTTATGGGGGTTTGCACTTTTAACAAGCAGAAAGTGTGCTTGGCTACGTAGGATTTATAGCCAAAAAGTGCGTGTCCGCAGGAAAAACTAGGAGAAAGTGCGGTACCAGAGTTTTAAGGCTTTAATGAGATTTTCTCTTAGTTTCAAGGCCTGATTTTGGGAACTTTGATATTGTAGGCTTTCAAGGGAGTACTAAAATTTCATGGTGACAAATTTTAGTGTAACAACTTCCCCTATCCTTGGAATTTCTGTTGATTGGGAAATGGTATCAGGAGAAACCATGAAATCTAGTATGCCCACCTTTGATGCAGTGCCAACAAAATTGACTGAAAAATCCTTGGAAAATTGGGCATGATACCCCTGCAATTTCCAATAAAACCTTATGTAGCCAGCACTGGTGAAGGCTACTACAAAACTTGGATCTTCCATGAACAATTTTAGGTCTATTGGATCATACCTGGCTATTGAGACTCCTTTTTTGGTGTTCTTATGCATGTCCATTCCTTGCAAAATAGCCCTGGCCTCCTAGGCAATGTGATACTTGCAAATAGAGGTTCAACCATCCTTATGACAACAAAAACAACTATACTCAAACAAAAGGGAAAAGGTGGCAACAAGCAACTCACAAGGATGATTTTACATGATCAGTTTGAATTCAAGAGGAAGGAGGCCAAATAGGGAAAAAAAAAACAGAATGATGGGATGGTAATGATGACCAAGCATGAACCACGACTCCAAAAAACTCATCACATGACCTAATACTAACCCCTATCCATTTTCAAATTGAGACCTCATCCATTACCTTGTCGGTGCAAAAAAAACACGAGTTTGTAGCATTTCTGTTATGAGTATGGCAGATTCGTTACAGAACTGTCAGGCGAGTCCGTAGTGTAAACAACCTGTTTTCCACAGAATTTGTTGCAGACATAGGAAAAAGTGGAGAAGTGGCTTAAAACTTAATTTGAATCAATGCATGTGGATTCTTTGCAGATTTTTATTGACATTAACTTAATGAGATGACATATGGGGACTCTAAATACTTAGGACTATAATCAAATTATGAAATTTCATGAATTTTCATGAATTAATACATCAACACACTAAAACCTATACAAAATGACTTTCCTAACCAAATTTAATGTTATTGATGATAAATGTATGCATGTGATGATTGCAGGGTTATTTGAGTCTTAAGGAAAGGGAACCTTCACCACCTCCACCTTGGGCTCCATCATTTCCTCTTTGAAAATCCAAATTTTATCATCAAAATTCTATTTTATGAGGTTATTTTGACATGATTTTCGAGAGCATCTATTCTAGTGAAAAATAGGCCATCAAGGGGCTCTGAGGTTTTCTATATCTGTTGGTCATCTTTTACCCATTTTCCTTCACTTCCATTCACCTTCCCACACCTTCCAACCATCTTGTTCACCTCTTGAACCTTATCGGAAACCCTCTTGTATCATTACAAGGCTTCCTATATCAATACAGGGCTTTTGTAGCATCCTCCTATAGCATACATGTAGGTCCTTATTCTCCATCTATTTTTTATCCTTTCTGAAACATGAACTTATCTTAGGATCTTATTGACCCCCAACTATGGTTTCGTGACCACTAGAAACTCCTACGACACTACAAACCCTCCCTTTCCTTTGTTGTAAAAACATAATAACATTAGTATTTTTATTTCAGATTTACAGAAAATTTATTTCTATGAAAGTGTGAGATAGCTAAATACTAGATGGAATCCTGACTTGTGGTTTGATAGGTTATGCCAGAGAAAGTAGTTCACTTTCTGTAAATATTTTTGATAGCTAGATAGGTGATTGTAAGAGAGTGTAATTTCATTTATGCAAGTAGTTTAGCTTTTTCCTATTCGTGATTCATTTCCATAGAATCTGCAAGTTGAATTTGAGATAATTTCCCTTTTCTCAGTTAGAAGTAGTTTATACAATGTGTCAGCATTAGCTAGTTTCACTCTAATTCAATAGGAGGAATGGCCTTGAAATATTATTGATCAAAATACCTAGTTGAGGGTGGCATGATTAGAATCCATCTACTGTGCATATAGCATTGTCACCTCAAATTTTATATGAACCTCGGGTTGATAAATAGATTTGAGTAGCACTTGGGAGTTGTAGCACTCTTGGTGCAACACCAGGACTCACAAATTTTTGGCGTCGTTTCTGGGGAGGTGTCTATGTATATGAATTTTTTTTATTGAGCATTTTTTTTTCATATAGTCTTGAAAAAGTGAGAAAAACCACAAAACAAATAGTCTTTCATGGCTCGTAGGAGTAGGTATAACTAAGGAAAATTTCTACTAAAATTCCACAGAACCTCACACAGTCAACCTTCACTCTTATTTAGTGACTATGAGCTTCCCTCTCTAATTGCAGGGGAGTTATAAAACCCTCTAGGGAAGAATATTTTAAGAACCTATTAGGGAAGAAGAATAACCTACTTAACGTATCCAAGTTATGGTTGGGAATAGAAACAATGAGATATATCCCATTAGAGAAAGCAATGGGGAGGCTAGGATGAAAAATATCAACCCTACTTCCCTCCCACACTTCCATGGAATAACCTTTGAAAACCTTGATACCTTCATGTTTGAATTTTTTGTTGTTTGTAGGACCTATGACTATGCTTGAAATGAAAAAAATCTGAAGTTCTTCCCCTCTACGCTTAAGGATGCAACCTTGCGCTGGTTCATGGGTCTGCCTGGAGGCATCATCACTACCTGGGACCAGATGCATAATTCCTTCAATAGCAAGCAAAAATATTATTGTAGGTTCAAATAAACCAATGAAGAAATATTTATTATAACCCTAGGGCCTAATTAATATTTAGAAGACTATGAGGAAAGGCTTCAACTTAACTACATGAGTGCCAACTGCACCCTTCATCCTGGATTACTCAAGTTATTTATTCTCCGAGGGATTAGTGAGGAAGAGTTGGATACCATCAACATTCTATATGGAGGGTATATCTACCAATTTTCCTATGATGGCATCAAAAATCTGTTCAAAAACCACTCCAGGGCATCCATGAAGAAGGCTAGAAGTAACCAAGGCTTGGCCAATACCTCTTCCTCCACCCCATCCATAAAAAAGTATATAGGGGACATGTTGGATGATTTATAGAGTGAAATTTTGCACACCTTTGCATTGGAAAAGGATACCATGCAGATCAAGAGGAACCAAGCAGAGGAAGAGAGAGACATAACTATATTTTTCCCTGAATGCACTAGGAGACAACCTAGGAATGAATGCCCAATGAATGTCATAAAAGTATTCTTAGTCTGTGAGGAAAAGAATGTAATGGTAAAATACCCTTAATTTACAGGCCTAAAATCTATATATCAAGGGGTGGAAGGTGGGCGAGAGCAACTCTACTTCATCAATCAAAGGAGGCCTCAAGGACCTCGGCCATACCAACAAGGCATGCAAGCTGCACCTTATTCTTATTAAAATCAAAATCAAACTACACCTTTGTAGCATTATTACTTTTCCACTCATCCATCATGGCCCACACCTCCTTATTGGCCTTATTCTCCTCCATATCATCCTCAACCTATCAACCATCCTTTTCATCCACTTCCTTTGGAACCTCCTCAGTGAAGGAACTTGTCACAAGGTTGGAGGCCTCAACTTAACCAACCTCCTACTTTAATACCTCCACCACAACCTCAACCACAACTCGCTTATCCTACTCCACCTAATAAACCTCATATTCTTTCTCAACCCAATCCAAACCCGAATAACAAACAGGCACATCAGGTCTATAGTGGAGAGACATCTTACCGTACCTATGTTGTGGATATCCAAGAAATTAGCCTTAGGTATCAGAGAGTGCTCCCAGATAACCATCCAAAATCTCCACCTAAATAGCTTGAAGAAGAAAAGGAGGAGAGTACCCCTCAAGTAAATCCACCTCTTTTTCCTGAGAGATTGATCCACCCCAGTCGGCACACCCTATAGGAGATGGAAATTCTGGGAGAATTGAATAATTTGTGTGTTAATATACCCCTTCTCTAGGCTATAAATGATGCTTCCATATATAATAAGCTTATCAAGGAGAAATTTTTCAAAAATCCTAGGAGGAAGAAGAGAGACACCCCCACCATCAATGTTGTTGGACAATTATCTGATCTGATATTGGGGAGAGTGATTTTTCCAAACTACCTAGACCCTGGAAGCCCAGTAGTGGACGTACACAGTGATGGAATTATTATCCCTCATACCTTGATTGATATTGGGGATGCCATCAATGTGATGACTAGAGAAACTATGCTAAAGCTAAATCTCCAAGGGGATTTGAGGAAAACAACGAAAGTGATGCAACTTGCATACATATCCATAGTAGATCCTGAGGGAGTTGTTGAGGATGTCATTATTTCCATAAAATCTTGGGAGTATCCTACTGATTTTCGAGTTCTCTAGCCAAAAAAAAAGTTTAAAGGCTACCATATTATCCTAGGAAGACCTTGCTTGGCCACTGCTGATGCCTACAATAGTTGTAGGGCTGAAAATATGACCATAAAAAACTAACTCTTATCAAAGAAACTGATATTATATCATCCTGCTGAACCTTCTATTGAATATGATCTACCTTTGTGGCTAGATGATGAGGAAGAAGATGAAGTGTATCTTGAAAGAACATACCCAATCTATACCTTAGATGATATTATGGGAGGGGGGAAACCTTATGAAAATGACCTCATTGAACATATCCTTCAGAACGAACCCCCCCCCCTACCATTCCGCTTTATGAACTTTAGAGAGAATTTGGAATAAATACTTAGAATGAGCTATGTTCGATTGGCTCAAGCCCTGAACATTTCAAAAATAAAGATTTTTTCCCATCTATAACCTTAAATATCAATCCCTCTCTATTGGCCAAACAAGGAGAACAACTATGCAAGATGTTGAGAGAAGACTTAGATGATTTTTCTTGGGACTATAAAGAAATGAAATGGGTGCATCCCTCAGTCTGTACTCACCATATTTACATCAAATATGGATGCAGGCATATGCACCAACCCTAGAGGAGAATGGACCCAACCCTTAAAGACATAGTGAAGGAAGAATTACAAAAGTTTTTGGATGAAGGGTTAGTATACCCCATCTCATATAGTGAATGGGTGACACCTCTAGTCTTATTCCCAAAGAAGAATCAGAAGTGGATGATCTGTGTTGATTACAAAGAACTGAACAATGCCACAAAGAAATACCATTTAAACTTACCCTTCATTGACCAAGTACTGGATGATCTTGGAGGAAAAAAAAAATTTCTTTCTTGGATGGATTCATTGGTTACAATCAGATCCAGATCAACCTTGAAGACCAAGACAAGACTACATTTACATGTCCTTGGGGTACCTTTTCTTATATTCTCCAATTTTCCCTATGAGATGTGATTCGGATTTATGTAGGAATGCAATAATATACATAAATAAACATAAACCTAGAGATGCAGTGGAAATAAACTTCATTTCATTAATATCATATAACATAAATATGGTTACAGACATAATGGAAATAAACTAGCTAGGGCATTGGTAGGCTTATCTCTGAGAAGATATGTGGCCGCTTCAGGCCTCTGAACTATGTTAAAATGAGGCTCAAAGGGTTATTTATTGTTGAGAAATAATGGAAAACCATAAAAATCCAAAAACCTAACCCTAGGAGATGAAGCGCCAAAACTATGGGCCGCATTTGGGTAAATTGGTACATCAACTTCTCGAGGACGTAACTTTGGCGTATGATCTCTTTTTGACGTGATCAATACCTTGTTAGAAATATCTGTTCGAGCAATACAATTTTTGACATGTAAAACATCAAAGGAACTTCTATGTTGCTCGATATTTTCCCAAAAAACGTTGTTTACAACCTCAAAACGACTTCAAAAGTTGAGGACCCGAAAAAATGCTAAAAACATAAGTTGTGCTGAAACTAAAAAACTGAAAGAACTGATGGTGGGGGTCCAAATGGAATAGGTGGGTGGACACCAATATCCACCTGGATCATTCCTCCACCCTTAGGAATCAATGGTCCCCATTGCATTGATTTCCTCCATGAGATGAGGCAAATTCTGCTAAACTTGGTATTGTATTTGTCAAAGATGTTGTGGACCTGCTGGCAGACGTGCTGGATGCGTTCAATAAATTCAGTTGATTTGTCAACCTCATATATTACATGTGCGGATTATTTTGGTGTTGTCACATGAGGTATGGCAACATCAAGCGACGACGTGCCTGGGGTCAGATCAAAGGAGTGCTTGACCTGAAACTATAGAGAAACCTTTGTGGGTGAGGAGAAAATGTCCTCGTATTCCTCCACAACTTTGTCCATATACTATTTCCATGCAAGGGGGCCCTGTTTCGAGGCTGTGGACATGATATTATTCTTTCCCTATGGGCGAATTATAATGAAAATAAATTTCCCGGTTTGGAAACCAATCTTACTGCATTGTTTTGCAGTAGTCAAAGAGATGGCAGGAGGCGGTACTACCTCTGGTATCCTGTACAATTTATTTCCCAAATTAATAACAAAAAAACTATGCCTAGAATCATACACAACATGTTGCTTCCACAAGTATGGTTGGCCCAGTAATACAATTTCCACATCAAGAGGAGCAACATAACACAGTAGCTCATCCGTGAATGGCTTGATGTTGTATGGAAGGTTGCATTGTTGGCAGACGCGGAAATATATTCCTTAGTGAAGCCACTCAATGGTATATGGTTGCGGGTGTGTATGGTCGATAGGCTGAGCCACTTCATGACCTTTTCTGAAATGAGGTTCTTTTGGCTTCCATGATTGACAAGGAATTGCAGTGGAGAACCCTTCACCCACATATGCGAATGGAGGAGGTGCTCCCCATCCTTTGGATCCTCCCTTTGGAGCTTGGTGGTGGCAACAATGGCACTAGGATATGCATCAATGATCTGCTTCCCTTTCTCATCACCCTTGTCTTAATCTGACTCAAGATCAGAACATGCATCTAATTTGGGTACCTTCAGTTCGGCCACCAACGACTGTTTGGCCCGACACTCGTTTGTACTGTGAGTGGGGATGTTATGAAATTCACACCACTTCCCTGTGTCCTTATTTTGATTTGTGGTGTTGTTATGAGTCTCCCCACTTTGGATTTACCTCTTTTTGTGTGGTTCGGGGGTGCCTTGCACTGGCTTCAGATTCACAAATCCAAAGTCTCACTTATTCTTCTTAAATTTCTTCTTAATCTTAGAGGAATGGTGATATGTCGTGCCAAGTGAGGTAATTTTTAGGAAATCCATTTCCTCCTAAATGTATATGTGCTAATAGCTACAGTACTTGAGCACCAAATATCTCTTTGAAATTTTAATACCCAACATTGTGTGCAAGGTATGGAACAAATTCATTACTTCGTGCACATCTTGATCTCTTACTGTCGCAGCATGGTGCATTGGATGTTGTTAGGTCCCTGTATTACTAGTGTAGTCCCTTATTGTTGTTAGTGTAGCCCCCTTATTGTTTTTTTTGTACCCTTGTAACCCCAATATTTTTATTATTGTGCCTTTACATTATTATAGTTAGGTCGGCCAGGATTATATTTGGACCCCATGGACTCTCATATATAGAAGGAGTTTTTGTCATTTGTATCATCCAATAATTTTTCATTTATTTAATGTAAAGGAGATTTCCCCCTCGAAGTGGCTTATTTCTAAGACATTGATCTATCTTTATTCCATTTTTGGAGATGGTTTCATAACATTTGGTATCAGAGCTTTGGATTCTAGGGTTTCAATGCTCTAAATAGGTCATTGTGGAATTTTCGCTATAACTTTTTTTATACAAAGGTTCATTTAGCATGTGAAGAGGAAATCCTGAGGAAAATCCTGTAAAACTTTCAAATCTTGTTCCAAAATATTTTTGGAGATATGATATGTGGATGTTAGGGTTTTTGCAAGCTCATGAATTTCATCTAAAATAGGTGACCATGGGAAAATCGTCATAACTGTCTCTCTAGGAATCGGATTTGAATTCTGTAAAACTGGATGCAAGTACATGGACTGTAGTTTGCTGTATATTAATTTCAGAGCCTAAGGATGAAACAGTGACATGTGGTATGTCGTACAAGTTCTCTCTACTGATCTAGTCCATAATTAGGTCATTATGGGAGATTGGGCATAAATTTCTCTTGAAGAATCCAAATTAGGTCAGACCTGTGGAATGGGAAATAAGATTCAGAAGGCTACTACAGGATTGAATTTAATATATTCAAGATCCAAAATCATAGAGATAATTCAGTTTCACTATCGAGCTCCTCAAAAGCAAGAAAAAGGTGTGTATTTTTTTTCAATTTGCATAAGTCTTGTTTGAAAAATCAGTTTGAAGTGATTCCAAGAGCATATTGAAGCATAGATATCAGTATTAGGTTCTAAAATTCCCCCTAAAAATAATTAAACACCCATTAATCCCTATGAATACTCTATTATGACTCATGACGATGAAGAAGTGCAACATGATATATAAAAAATACGAGAGATAGTGCACCAAATTTTGCTCTTGCAAAGAGAAACAAAAAAAGAAATGGATGTTTTTAAGAAAGGTGTGGAAGCTAAGATGGATGGTTTGAAGAAGGGAATGAAAGATAATATGGATGGTTTGAAGAAGGGCATGGAAGCTAATATGGATGGTTTGAAGAAAGGCGTGGAAGCTAAGATGGATGGTTTGAAGAATGGCATGGAAGACATGGAAGAAAAAATGGAAAACATGAAGAATGATATAAAAGCAGACATGGAAGGCTTGACAAAGTTGATACAAGAAATTATTCTTGATTTGAAAAGATAGTAGAGGAACCTCATGATGAGAACAAAAAAAATGTTAATCCTGATTTCATAAACTCTAATGTTGGATGGAAGACCCGCCATATTCCAAATATCAATATGAGGAAGTTTTATGGCAAGGATCTCGTAACATGGATACTACAGATGGAGCAATATTTTGATCTCAATGATGTGCAAAACACACAAAAGGTATGCATTGAAACTTTATATTTAGAAAAAAATACATTTGTATGGTATCAATGGCTTTGCTCCCATAAAAAAATTGTCACTTGGTCAATTTTTACGAAGGAAATGATAGCACATTATGAGGATACAAAAAGCAACACCTTTTTTAGCCAATTGATAAATCTCAAAAAAAAGGGTTCAGTGGTGGAGCACATTGAGGACTTCCAAAAATTGAATATAAGGGTAACTGATATTCTAGAGGAGCACAAGATTGATGTCTTCATAGTGAATTTATAGGATAACATCGAACATGAGGTTCACGTTTGGGAACCTGATTCATTACAGAAGGAATTCAGGTTGGCAACAAAAGTTGAATGTAAAATTATGGCGACAAGGAAGCCTACCCCTCACATCTGTTAGGGTCACGTGATTTGGTAGAATGGTAGACCAAATGACATGGTAACATGGAACCAAGCTTTGGAATCCTAGGACCTAGCCTTCCTGGACTCAGAGAGGGCTCTCTCTATGGGTGCAAAATATGTGCTCTTTTTGCTCTAGGGTTTATATTTTAGGCTTGTTGTTAAGTGTAGGGTTTTTTTATTGTTTTGGATGGGTAAGATGGTCATGTGTAATAGGAGTGAGAGTATTTCAAAGCCATTAGACTATGGATTCAAAATAAATTCAAGGATGTCCTAAAGATGAATCAGAGTGCAGTGCAAGGCCAATTTAGCAAGGTGAAAGGATACTTAAGGTTTATGAGTGAGGTGGAATGGACATCAAGTTTGTGAATTAGATAGGGAAAAGGGAAATCAAGAATCCTTTGTTGAATACCTAAGAACAAGGAGGTATTGAATATGATCAACACAAGATAATAAGCATGAGCTAGGGAAAACCATTTACTCTATGATAATATATTAAACCAATAAACATTCAAGATACACATTTTAGTGAAACATAGAAGCATTAGAACTCCTAACTCTTGAAACTCACCTTCAGAATTTGGGGAAAAACACACAAGATAGAACAATAGCTAAATTTATGAAGATGGAACTCCTAAACATCATAAAAAAATCCATAAGAACTCTAAAACAAGTTTGATAAGTATGGACAAAGGGCAAGATCGAACGAGACCTCTTTGACTTAACCTAGCAGACAATTATTCCAAAGAAAGGCTTCACAATTGTCAATAGGGTTTTGAAAACTTCAAACAAGCAGGGCATACCGTGAATCATATTTGTAAGAAAGCATACTAACCATTCATGAAGAAAAAACAAGTTTTAGTGAACCTAAGGAACAATGAAGAATTTCTTAAGCAGACCAAACAGAAGAAAACATCAAGGCTATAACAAACAAGAGGATTGAGGTGCCTCAAAGAGCATGTCTCAACCTATACTTTTCTAATATATAGTAGTTAAGAGAAATGAAACATAATGATAACAAGGAAAAAAATAGACAAATTAGGAAAACATCACCATTCACCAAGCTAAGGAATCCTGCAAACAAGCTTCTCCATCATCAAGCTAAACAAGCCATTCATCAACTCCACAACTCCAATTTCTTCTCCAAGCTCATAAAACCATGTATATTGCTCTCAAATCTCATCAAATACCAACAAAATACATAGGGGCCTCATGCTCTATTTATGGATCAAATGAGGACTAAAACCCTAAATGTGGTAGGAAAATGTCAAATATAACCATAAATGTCATTTATGGCCAAGAGACCATGCAAGGCCCAAGGCACATAATATCCTAAGAAATAAATTCCATAATAGCTATTTGCATCTAATTCTAGAGTGTTCTGCCCCAAAAAACTCGAAAATATCATTTTGCATTAAATGAGTGTGTTTTGTTGACTTTTGGTCCAAAACACACTAGGCAGCCTCTGTGCACAGTGCCACTTCTGCATAAAATAGGGTCTCTTGTGGCTGAGTTTTGGACCCCTTCCCGATACTGGATTTGGCTCCGTGATGGAGCGTTGGAAAGCCTGATGAGTCTAATTTCCAGAAATTCTTGAGTCTTGATGATTGGATGGTATTTACCTATCCAAAATCTATTTTTCCCAACACTTCTCTATGTACAGCCCCTGGTCTGAAAATGAGGTAGAAAGGTCAAAATTTTTATTTCTTTTACCTTTTGGGTGGTCAAAAATACTCCAAATAATTTGAAAATTGGTGAGACGACTATTGGTGATTCGAGGAGTCCAAAAATGCAAATTTTTTGAGCTGAGGATGCACCAAGTTTGTGCTTAATGCCTAGGGTGTTGCGCACAGAGGGGTCAAAATTTGAAAAAGACAAAATTTGTTTCAATTTGGCCCAAACTTGGTGGAGAGGTCCCTCAAGAGGTCTTGGACACATCCGGAGAAGCCTCAGCGAAAAATACAAGGCCATCATGCTCCTTTTCCCTTTTTAGGTTTTCTAGCTCCAGAAGGGCCTCTTTCAGTTTGGCACAAGCAAGCATGTTTTTCCTTGCATAGTGCTTGGTCATTTTCTTTTGGAGAGTAAGGTCGCTTTTCACCTTCTTGAAATGTTTGTGATCCTCCTTGTAATACTGAATGACACCTTGTGCCATGTCAAAATCTCTTTCCCACTCCCTAATCTCTGCATCTCTGTCCAAGAGAAGCAATCTAGTGGTCATCTCCTTTTCCTCATTGTCACTGTCTAGATCAATGAACTGAGGCTCTTGAGAAGGCTTCTTGATTCTTTTTCTCCTCCTTACCTTTACCTGTTGCTCACCTCTTTCTATCTTTTCCTTGCCTTTGTCCTTGGGCTTTATAGTTGGAGGGGAGATGACCCTTTTCCTTTTTGAGGCAGCAAACACATCTCTTTGTCCTCTGTGGTAGGTGTATGTGAGAGGAGTGGTGATTGTTTTAGAGGTGTTTCCATCATGGCCTTGACCTTTTCTATTTTCACCATCCTTTTCATTCTTTCCATGGATTTCATGGGCCACCTCATGCCTCATTGGGTCACTAATTTCTTGATATTTAGCATCATCATCATCATTGTCTTCCTCACTGTTTTCCATCATGTCACTTTGGCATTCAATCTTATCATTACCTTCATCACTTGCCTAACTTTGGCTCTGCCCTTCATCATTCTCAACACTGTCACTTTGATTTTCTTTGTCATGTAGAGGCTGATTAGTGTCATGACTGTCATGACTATTTTCTATGTTGTCTTGCTCATTGAATATCCTATCTGTGCCTTTGCCTTGGTCACTGCCTGCCTCCTCAAACTATGTTTCAACTTCATCATTTTCTTGTGTTTGATCTTTCATTTCCTCATCATATTCCTTTGTTTCTTCACTTTCATCATCTTCAATCATTTTATCATTTTTTTCACCATTATTGTGCTCACTGTCATGCCCATGCTCATCTTCCTTTTGGTTGTCCTTTTCATCTTCTTGCTGAATGTCATATTCATCACTGTCGTCATTTCCCTCTTGGCCCTCATCTTGTTCATAATCAACACCTTTTTCTATATTTTGGGGTGGTTCACTCATGTCATCACTATCACTGTCTTGCCCCAATTCATCACTGTCTTTGTTTTCAAGACTGCCATGTTCATCTTTCCCCTTATGGTCATCATCATCTTCCTTCATTCCGTTATTAAAATCTCTGTTTGCCTCACTGTCTTCATTATTTCCCTCATCATCTTCTTTCTCTTCATTGTTGCTGTCATCTCTTTGTTCTTCATTTAACTCTGTACTTGCCTCACTATTTCCCTCATTTTCACTGTCATTTGTTTTTCCCTCATTATTACTGCCACTTCCTTGTTCATCACTACCACTGTCATTATCTTCATTTGATGCATCAGGAGAAGAGGAAAGAGGTAGGTTTTCTTGTGTAGAAGGCACATGAGGAGGTGTCGGAGGAGTGGAGGTAAGTGAGTATGAGGTGAAGGGGAAATTTTGCTGAATGAAGGCTTGGGGATTGGAAAATACATCATGTGAGATAAAAAAAAATCCCAAGGAATTCCCTATTGGTTCAGCTGGTGCAAAACAATCATCTTAATCAAGCAGTGGTGAAAAAGACACTTCATTCGGTGGGCATAACTCCTCTTCTTGACTACTGAAGCCATCTTGTCAATGCTTCGGAAGAGCTAGTATGCTAGGTATATCAATTTAACTTTGGTGAAGTGCATCAGAAGCCTTATGTGATATGAATAAACCCTGGAGTACCTCCCCTCACAAGTGAAATATTTGATGATCTGCCTCATCAGTAGGGCATAACTCTGTAGCAAGTGGGAGAAAGGGAAAAGAGCCTTGCAGCCTTGTTGACAGCTAGGTTTCAGGAAGGGATCATAGTGGATCAAGTCCATTTTCTTCTGTTTAAACCATATCTAACCAATTTCTCGTATACATATGGCTTTAGCAACAAATTCAGATGAGAGTTAAAAATTTACTCCTGCTAGGTTGACTTGGTGGTTTTGTATGCTGAGAATAAACAACCTAGTCAATATTGAGTGGCTTTGGACCTATTTAACCTTCTCACAAAACTAGTAGCATCCAACATATTGAAAACAAGTAAGTATCATTGGAGAGGAGGTGATTTGAATGGTATCCAAGGGCTCAAACCTATTAGTCCTTCCTCCCTTTTGCTTTGGCTTGATAGGCTTTTGACCTTCACCACTGCTGGCACTGATTTCTCCCTCAGACATGGTGACTGGTCTAGAACAAAAGGATTTTTAGCTTGGTGAGGGTCCTTAGGTTTAGGGAGGGTAAATGAGTGATGTGAGGGAAAAATTTGGCAAATGAAGGAAAGATGAAGAAAATCAAGGAGTGCTTCAGATTTTAGAGGTAGGTTTGTTGGTACTGAGTTTTTTTACACTTAGGGCAACTCTCAAATTTGCAACCTCTACCCTAGAAGGTCAATAATTGTATTTTCATGCATATTAGGGTTTGGCCAGGTTTTTTAGGTTTTTGAACTTCTCTTTTGACTATGTATGCAAAAGAAAAACTTGGAGAGGAAAAAGAAGGGCCACCAACCTTGTTTAAACCTTTGCAGAAGCTTGGAGGCAAAACATTTTCTTTTGGGAAAATTTTGAGCAAATTTGACAAAAATCTGTCGGTACATAGCGCCACCCGACTGCCCATTCGGGTTGGGGCCTCCTGTGCATAGCGCTGGATCGGGTTGGGCTGGCAGGCCTTTGCGCAGTGCTTGAGGCCTTCAATGGGCGATTTGGGTTATTAAACATCCTGTCAGACCTTGTCGGAGCACAACGTAATTGTGAAAGGTGTCAGTTGGGTTGCTCTAAGTGTGTATGTAGCACTCTGTCGGTGCGTAGTACCTCCCTCCTGGTGCGTAGCGCCTCCCTCTTGGTGCATAGCGCATTGTAAATTAACACTATTGTTGCCTCCTCTGTGCGTGGCGCTGACGGCTAGGTGCGTAGCGCCTGTGTCGGTGCGCAACGCATGCAATTTTTTACCAAATTCGCACAAAACCCTAACAACTTGCTTTCAATGGCTCTCTCTTGTTCCAAAACACAAATGAGTGGGGGAGGGGGTGAAGAGGAGTCTTATATCCCATTTTAAAAAATGATTTCATGCAAAACCAACTTTCATAATGTTTATTTTCTTCTTACTTTTTTCAATGTCTTTTTGGACCTTTTAGGTCCTATAGGTGGTAGAGTTAAAAATATGGCCCTTTTTTCCTTGCTGAAGCACTCTGATGTCACCCCTCGGACTAAAAAAATTCTTGAAGAATCGAAAATTATGCCTCTTATCCAAATTTGGAAATATGAACCCTTTTCATGATTTTTAACCCTTATACACAACAAATTTGTGATTATTTAACATATTTTCCTTTGAATTACATTCTGTCATGTTTTCTCTTTAAAATAGTGAAAAACCTCCTAGTATGAAAACCCTAGTAGCAAGTATCAATAACCTCTTTAATATTTATGTGTCATCATCATTAGAAACATTTATTTCGAAATTATGTCCTTACCAATTTTTCATGTAGGTAGCCATCCTTGACAGTTTTTTAGAAATGTCATTCATGGCATAATCTATCTCTTGCAGAATATACATTTGATAAGGTGACCGTTGTTGGAGGTTTTACTGCTCTGCATTAAACCAGTGGTATATTTGTTCCTTAGAAAAATTTGACAATGATGTATGTCTAGTGAGGCAGGTGAGCTATTTAAACCATTTTTGTGTCTTTCTTGGCCACTTCTGTTCTTGCAGGTGCCTACACAACTTCTACCTTTTGATTATTGTCTCTTTTGGAGTTGGACAACTCATTTTATCAATAATGAACCTATGCTTGTCATAGTTGTCTCCTTGGGAAATTTTTCCTCATGCTTGTCTCCTTTGACAATTTGAAGAAGCCTTTGTTTGTACTTTGAAAAGTTAAGCCCTTGTACTAACATTCCTCACCCTTTTTGTCCCTTTGGTGAAGTGGGATACAATGGTTCTTCTCTACCTCCCCTGATCTTTTTAGGACTTCTGATTCTACCTTTTGAAAACTCATGCATTTGCGCTAATACCCTCTGCCTTTTTGTACCTTCGGTGTAGTGAAATCAGTCCCTCTTTCTCAAAACCCTAGAAAACAGCTTGAAACCCTTTGAAGCCATCTTCTGTTATGAAGGAGGCTTCATCATCATCTTTTGACCAGTTTGGTCATTCTTCCTAAACTCCTAAGTTTTAGGGCTATTAGAAAAAAGTAAATAGTGTTATCTCATAAGTTCTAAAAAACTTCTCAAATATCATTTATCATTTCTAAAGACCTTCAATAGTGCACTAATGGAGTGGATGTAACCTTTTTCCTTGTATCCCTTGTACTGATTCCTTGTTTTTCCAAATCAGTCACAAACCCCGATTCTCTTGAAACATGTGCTTGCTACTTTCCCTTTGCTGTGGATGGTTTTCTTGTGATGGTCTTCCCATTACCTTACCTCTTGCTAGGTTGATGGCCATTTGATTCTTTTGTAGAAATGTAAGCAAAGGGTAGTTGTCCCCTTGTAAAACTTGTGCTTTAGGCCAAATGCCTTCTTGAGTGACCTCTTTGATCAGCTTTGGAAAAAATGACTTGTCCCTTTATTCTTTGAATGCAGTTTCTTCATACAGGAAAAAACACAGAGTTTGTAGGATACCAAATCCACCCTATGACTCATGAAACCCTAGGTGACCTAGTGGACGGTTTCTTGGACTTAGCTTTTGGACTAAGACCTAGAATTTGGGATCATCAAGTGTAAGATAGAGTTTATGATAAATTGATGTATTGAAGTTCCAAAATCTAATGTACTTGATTTATCTAAAGAGCCTACACATATATTTTGGAAATCATCAATGCTTAGGGTATTTTGGGGAGACACAATAGAGTTGTTTGATTGGTGGCCTTAGGTAGCAGTGGGGGGTTTTTAGGAAAAACAAGAACAGAGGATTTGGGTCAAAGGTGACAAGATATAGACAAAATGGGTGACATGGGCTCCTAATGGGTTTTCTGAGACTGGTAGGGAAAGCTTGACATGATGGAATGATGAAATAGTGAAAAATCATCTTAAGGATAATGAAGGCAGTGAGATTTCTAGAACTCACAATGTCTAAGAAATTTGTTTTTAGAAATCTTGTGATAATCATTTACTCATCAACAAGGAAAAAAATTACTGATGACTAACAGTGGCTTCACTTAGGGAGGGCAGCTCCTTTTCAGGAGGTGTCCATAACTTCAGATCTCTGGCTTTATGGAGACCAGTGCCTCATCCATTGGGCACATTTTTACCTCTTTTCATTTGCTGATGTTTACTTGAAGCTATGATCTCAATAATCTGAAAGTCATGGTTAGCTCAAATTCATATCTACCTACCCTCCGTACTTGACTAGCATTTTTTTCTTCCTTAGGTGCATTTGGACTAGAAACCTTGACATCTTTTTATTTTGAAAACAAAACAAACTATCTACTTCTATCTTATTTCTTTCGGGAGTTCAGATTATGCTAATGAACTCCTCTTATTCACTACCTAAGCTACTCAACTGTCAAGACTAAGCTATTTGACAAGATTCATTCACTAAGCTATAAACATGAAATTGAAATCATGGTTAAATCGAGATTAGACAATCTGACTTACCATGGGTTTGTGGCATAAAAACAAGCTACACACAAATGTTATATTTGTACAAAATATGACTAGAAAAATCATGGCTAGGATACATTCTTTGCTATCCATCCCTACTTTCTCTTTGGTTCTGTTTTAAGCATGTGGAACTAGTATCTTTCTCCCTAATCTATCTTTCGACAAGTCAAGCTTGAATATTTTGACCAACTATCTTTCACTAACTTATCAACAATAAATTTAAAACATGTTTCAGCCATGATTAGGCTAGATAACTGAAACAAGACTTGTTTGTGAACTAGTAGTGGTATTTAGGCTTACACACTTTCAGTAGTTCTATTTTTTAGGCATGGGGCTTTACCTCTTTTCAAATCTGCTCTCTTTTCTATTTTTTCATGTTTTTGTGTTTTTCTCTCTATAACTTTTCATCAAACAATGGTATGTAAAATGAGTGAAAAATTCAAACTAAGAATTTAAATAGCCATGGGATTTGATTGCCCTGTCATCCCTAGGATCATCTACCAACCCTTTTTCATTCAGCTCTTGTAGGTAAGGGACATGACTATCTACTTTTGAGGGCATGGTACAGTATTTATACCAAAAATTTTCAAACATGCCAAGTTCTCCATTATATTTCTTCTTTCAGTTTTGTTTCCAAACCTTGTTTCTGTGAAAGAAACTGTTTAGGTGAAGGAGGAATTCTTCATCAGCTCCCAAACAACAGGCACTGTCATCAATGTATGTCATAGTAAAAAAATTGGTACCAGGTGACATGGCCTCTTTGAAGGTGTCTTCAACATCCCCTATTCCAGGAAAAAAATTGTTCAAGCATGTAGTCATTCCAAGGAACTTTAAAAATGTCTTTGTGTCGATTGATTTGAAGTGGTATCAACTCATGAAAACCTGAAACACTAGCATTCAATGTTACTTTGTTAGAAATTTCTATTCTTGGTTTAAGATGATTTATCTTTGGAAAAGGGTACTTGGACTCCATGGAGGCTTTTCCTAAGTGTCTAAAGTCTATACACAGTCTGCCTCCTTTGGCTTTCTTTTCTAGTGCTAGAATATGCCCAAAGGTTTCATAGTTTTTCTTGGGAAAATGCCTCTTTTGCACAATGTCTATATCATCAAGTTTTTAGCTTTTACTCCTATATACAAGAGCATCTTGAAGCTTTTTGCACAACCTTAAGTATTTAAGTTTTGTATGTAATGGAAAGGCTTTGGATAAATTAATAAGTTTGGGCCTTCTTAGGATGCCTATATTGGAATTCTCTATATTAGTTTCACCAGACTTCCCTTTAGGCTTGATGGAAATATCAGTGAGGGTTAAAAACTTTTTTGGAGGGACAAAATTTTTTGATAATGAGGTGTCTAGATAAGGTAAAAACATAAGACTCCCTTGATTCAGATTTCCCAAGCTTATTTTTTTGTGAAGGTATTTTAGTGCTTTGGGGTTGGTAAAAGGGAATATTTGTGTTTCTAAGTTTTGACCTCTCTTTGAGCAACCTGATCCATATTCCAAACTGACTCTTGGTTTTAAGATTTCATTTTTAGTTTGTAGGAAGTCAAGTTTGGTTCTTTCATCATGTGTTCGTTCAAGGCTTCTACAGTTCTGAATACTGAGTTCTTCATGTAAAGACTGGTTTGATTGTTGTAGTGTGACTTGATGTGTTTCAACTTCACATACCTGCTCATTAGTGTCTTCCTCATTATACAAGATAAAAGAATCAATATCTGAGTGAATAGAATAAAGAGGAGTATTATCTGGCTTGTCCTGACTGATAACCATATATTTCATATGTGACTCTCGGTATAATCTCCTTGTTTGGTTAAAAACAGGGATGGTAGCATAGGACATATCTAGTTGAAGGTTCCCCTGAAGCTTGGCTCCCCAAGATCTGGATAAAAGCTGTTGAATTCTTAGTTAAACTGAGAGGGGGGGGTGAATCAGTTTAACACATTCATAAGCTTTACAAATTTTTCATCAGATTATTTACAGCTTACTTTTATAATCAACCTTAGTATATGAACAATCTTAATATGCTGCAGCAAGAATTAAATTAATGTGACATCAAACTTATTATGAGAGCAGCAAACATTAAGCAGATTTGGTAAATCATCTTAGTACATAGACAACACAAATAGAGACAGCAGATGTAAGTGGAAACCCATAAAGGGAGAAAACCACATCTTATTATTGTTGTGATGCAAAGGCAAGCTCCAACTCCCTCTCACCACTATTTTTCTGCAGGCACCAACCTACAGGAGGTTCCAACCTCAGTCAGCTACAACTGACAGCTATCAAGCTTCAACTTGATAGGGAAGCTCCAACTTCTTCAACTTATCTAAATAAATGTTTGCTGATTTACTTCAGGTATTAGCTCTGTTATGTAGCATCTCCTTCTGTTCCTCTCTTCCTTATCTTTTCTGCCTCAATATTCTATACTCTGCATCCTCTATCCTTACTCTCTCTTACCCTTTATGCATATCAGGTTGATATTATATATAGATTTCATTACATGACTTTTTGTATTCCACAAGGAATTTGGAGTGAATACCCATGACTCTTTGACTTTTGCCTTCTCAATTCTTTATCCAACTTATTAAGAATATAACAATATGTACAAATTTCAATGTTACAATGGGATTTTTTTTTTTCCTCTGGACACTTGCCTTTGCATCACAAACAATAAAACAATTAAAAAATTTACATTCACATTTTCAGTTACACACTTCAATTTCACTCAGCTCCTTTTCTGGATTTTGGATTTACTTGATTTATCTTTTCTGTTGTAGTCATGCCACTGTCCTGCATACTTTGTTCATTATCTTTAACACATTTTCCTATTTTTTGTGCTTATTCACCTGTCCAACTCATTCCTGTACATATTCCCATTCACCGAATTTTCATTTCTGAATGCTCTCCTCTCTTTTTCCTTTTCCATACACAATCCTCCAACGTTACTCTCTTTTTCGTTTTCTCCTTTATTTAGTTCCCTGTTCATTGCAGTTATATAACTGTTGTATGTACAACTACCTTTTAATCAAACTTAACATAACTCTCGGCGTTTTTATAAAACCTTTTTAACAACATGGATATATCAGTACTCACAATCTTTATCATGAACCATCAACAGTATAACCTTTGGTTCCGTATTTACAGGAAATGCTTTGACTTATTTATAAAACAAATATCTGCTCCCCAGTCAAATTTATAACCTTTATAACATCAGACTGTATTTCATTTATATGCATATACAGTTAAATCCAAACTCTGAATCTAATGCACTTATAAGAATTTGGGTCAACCTTCAACTTTTATAATAAAATGTATTATATAGTGGCCACTATGTAGAATGTGATAGGCCGCTTTATAATAAATTGAATAAAGGAAACGCCATCACACATAAGTATCTGCGTTAATCCACCATTTTAAACCTTCATATCAATCATGATGCATATTATAATACATACATGTTCCGTGGAGCCCACTCGTTAATGAAATTCTCCAATCGACGGTTAATAACATATCGCGCAGCCAACACTGATCTGACGGATATCGCTTGTCATAGATGCATGAATGATAATGCACGATGAGAGTGGTTTTTGGGCCCCCACCATATGCGACATGTCAACCATTCTATGGAATTTCTCTGATTTCTTGAATATCGCTTGCCCATCGAAGGTGTTGCGATGAAAACCAAAAACCTGCCTTTACTGTTCACTCTTGCAAGGTTCCACTGCTTTCTTCCTCAGGGTTCCGTCCGCCTTCATTGTTTATGAATTCCGCTCTTCACCTTCAATGAAACTTACTTCTGTATACACATAGAAATTTCCTTAATTCTTCTGGGCTACCATCATATGACTCGGCTCAAGGTTCCATAAATTTATATTTTAACCTTTGGTTCATTAATGTTTCAACACGACTCCTCCGCATACTATAACGCGCTACTTCATTAGATTATACATTCCCCATTGTTCACTGTATCGTGGCTTTAACAACCCAATATCTATGAATCAAATGTTCAAATATCCTTCATACTGAATTCAATCAAGACTATACATATAATTCACAGAGAATTTAGAAGCAATCCCTCATCATTATATAAAAATGTAACCATTTACAAGAACATTCACTTATTCTTCTCAATTGGCCAGATTTTCTATTTGATGGCATTTTTCTCCTACTCTGTCTCTGGACAACTCTGCTTCAATTCACTGCTTCCTCTGCTCCTTGACTAATACTGCTCCTTGCTTCTCTTTTTGCTGCCTTTGCTACCTCTCTGTTGCCTTTTTGTTGTTTCAAGTGCTCCTCCTTTGCCATGTCCTTTGCCATCAATGACAATATTTCCAACAGTCTCCCCCTTTGGCATTGATGGCAATACACTTTCTCTGTTTTCCTTTTAGAATCCTTTCTCCTGTTTCTTGCTCTTCCTCCCCCTTTGATATCAATGGCAAGGGGTTGCACATCTCTTAGTGTAGATTCTGTCCTTTAATCCTTTGATCCTGAGGACCTATTTCATGCTTCCCTTGCTGGCTGATCTCCCCCTGGAATGATATTTTTGTTTCTGTTCTCCCCCTGAAACTGTGCTTTCTTTTCATATCAGAGAGTAGCATCTATAGATAATACCCCTATTCTATCTCTCATATATTCAAATGGTTCTCTAGCAAGAGGTTTGGTAAATATATCTTTTGTTTGTTCTTTTGTTGGTACATACTCCAGTTTTACTATCTTCTGAGCCACTTGTTCTCGGAGAAAATGATACTTGATTGGCATATGTTTGGTTTTTGAGTGAAGCACATGATTTTTAGATATACTTATAGCACTTGTATTATCACATTTGATTGAGATAGGTTCATTAATGCTTACCTTCATGTCTTGGAGGGTTTTGTTCATCCACATGACTTGTGTACAACATGTTGTTGCTGCTATATATTCTGCTTCTGTTGTAGACAGAGAGATAGTTGTAGACAGAGAGATAGTGTTTGTTTCTTGCTTAACCATGCCACCAGACTTTCTCCTACATAGAATGCACCTCCACTTGTGTTTTTCCTGTCATCCACACAGCTGGCCCAATATGCATCTTTGTATGCTGTCAAAGTGAAGTTTTTGCCTTTAGGATACCAAAGTCCATACTATGTTGTTCCTTGTAGATATATAAATATTCTTTTGACTGCCAGAAGGTGGTTTTGTTTAGATGCTGCTTGATATCTAGCCACTAGTCATACTGCTAGCATGATGTGTCTTGATGCTGTCAGATACAGTAGAATTCCTATCATGGATCTGTAGAGTTTTTGATCTATATCAGCAGATCCATCATCAGCACACATCTTGCATCCCGTGATCATGGGAGTTGACACAAGTTTGCAGTCCTCCATTTTGAACTTTTTCAACATTTCTTTTAAGTATTTTTTCTGTGAGATGAATGTACCTGTGTTGTTTTGCTAAATTTGAAGTCCTAAGTAGAAACTGAGTTCTCCAATCATGGACATCTCAAACTCTGATTTCATCTCCTAAAAAAACCCTTTTGCTAGTTCATCTCTATTGCTTCCAAACATAATGTCATCAACATACACTACAGCAATCAGGATTTCATTTTCATGGGCTTTTATATATAGATTGTTGTCTACTCTGCCTCTCTTAAAGCCTTGTTTTTGCAAATACTTATCTAGTCTTGAGTACCAAGCACCAGGAGCCTCTTTCAGTCCATATAGAGCCTTCTTTAGTCTGCACACATAGTCTTCTTTGTCTGTTAAAGAGAAACCTTCTGGTTGTTCCATGTAGACTTCTTCTTCTAGATCTCCATTCAGAAAAGCAGATTTTACATCCATTTGATATACCTTGAAGTCTTGATGGCATGCAAAGGCCATAAAAATTTTGATGGCTTCCATTCTGGCTACAGGGGAAAATGTTTCATCGAAATCAAGTCCTTTGATTTGTGAATATCCTTTGCAGACAAGTCTGTCTTTATTCCTGATTACCTGTCCTTCCTCATTCATTTTATTTTTGAATACCCATTTTGAGCCTATGACATTTTTCCCAGTGGGTCTAGGAACTAGTTCCCAAGCATTGTTTTTCTCAATTTGGTCCAATTATTCATTCATAGCATTCACCCAAGACTTGTCCTTGTTGGCCTCTTCAAATTTCTTTGGCTCTATCTGTGATAACATGGCTATGTATACTTCTTCTGTCTGTTCAGTTAGTTTCCTTCTTGTCTAGACCCCTTTCTTCTTATCTCCTATGATCTGATCTTCAGGATGGTTCTTTTGAGTGTATCTAGAAGGGGCTTTAGGGCTCAGTTCAACATCTTCTGATGTCTTGCTTGTTTCATCATCATCTTGGTCTTCTTCTTCATGGTTGTCTGATGGACTGCTGCAGTTTGTATCTTTTGTATTGTTTGGAAGTTCTTCATCAAATCTCACGTCAATGCTTTCTACTATTTTTCAAAGAGTCTTGTTGTAACACCTGTACCCTTTACTTTTGGAGGCATATCCTATAAATATCCCTTCATCTACTCTTGCAACAAATTTCCCAAGATTTTCATCATTATTCTTTATATAACAGTTGCTTCCAAAAATTCTAAAATGTTTGATTGAAGCTAGCTTTCCATGCCATAGTTCATAGGGAGTCTTGTCACTACTTGGCCTCAAGTGAGCTTTATTAAGGATATGAACTGTTGTGTGTACTGCTTCTACCCAGAAGGTTTGAGGAATATTACTCTCTTGCATCATGGCTCTAGCAATTTGTTGAACAGATCTATTTTGTCTCTCTACTACTCCATTCTGCTGAGGTGTCCCTGCAATATTAAATTGTTGTTTTATGCCATATTCATTGCATAGATCTGCAAATTCATAATCTATGAATTCACCTCCTCTGTCCGATCTAATGCATTTTAGTTTTCATCCTGTCTGATTTTCTGCTAATGCTTTGAATATTTTGAATTTTTCCAGAGCTTCCGATTTATTCTTGAGAAATGCAACCCATGTCATTATGGAGAAATCATCTATTATCAGCATGCAGTAGGATTCTCCACTTGGTGTTTTAGTTCTTGTAGGTCCACACAGATCCATGTGCACAAGCTGGAGTGGTCTTCTTGTTGATAACTCATCTTTGGCCTTAAAGGATGTGTGGGTCTGTTTACCCAATTGACAATATTTGCATATGGTATTAGAAGGCCTTTTTATATCTAGCATGTCTATGACCGCTTTCTTCTTGCTTAGTCTAATGATATGATCGAAGCTGAGATGTCCCAATATCTTATGCCATAACCATGACTCCTCAAGTTTTCTAAGATGGCATGCTTCATCTTCCTCTTTCACGATGTAAACATTACTCTCTGATCGAACTCCTTTGAGCAGAGTCTTACCTGCGGTGCTTGATCTGACTTCACAATCTTGTGCTCTAAAGAGAACTTCACAGCCTTTATCACAAATTTGACTGACACTCAGCAAATTTGCTTTCAGCCCATCTACAAATAGTACATCTTGAGCCTTTCCTCTACCATTGTCTATGCTGACTGAGCCTTTTCCTTTTATTTTTCCTGATTTATCATTGCCAAAAGTAACATTGCTAGATTTCCTTTCATCAAGAGTCATAAAATTACTTCTGTCTCCAGCCATTTGTTTTGAGCAGCCATTGTCCAAATACCACTGGCTTTTCAGATCTTGAGCAGTTAGAGCTAAGTCACATTTATTCACTTTCCTTATCCACTGGAAGCATCCTTTAGTTTGGTATCTTTTGTGAGATGATAAATCACATCCTCTCAGAGGACATTTGGAAGGCATATGTCCAATTTTGTTGCATACACAGCATTTGATCATTATTTTTGCAGAATTGTGAATATGGGAAAAAATTCTTTGATTCATAAACCTCCTTAAGGTATTGACCATCAATCTTTTTCCATATTTTCTACACTTAGTTATTTTATGGCCAAAATCCTTACAATAAAAACAATAACCATAGAAACTATTTGCATACCTGATGTAAGATTGTCTTCTCCATTTGTTTTCTTGAGATAGTCTCTTCACTGTTTTCATCTTTTGCTGGTTTGAATTACTCCTCCTTGCATGACAGTATGTAGAAATGTGTCCCAGCTTGTGACAGACATAGCAGGTGGCATTTTTCATACGAGGGAAGAGTCTTCTTTGATGGCTTCCAAATTTGTCATCATCTGAAGTATATGATTCTTTTTATGTTGTCTGAGTGTTTCTTTCAATTTTTGTTACTAGAGGTTTCTTCTGGATTCTATCTCCCTCCTTACATGTTTCTTCTTTTGTGGGAATTATTTGAGTTGTTTTATCATCCTTCTTTTCTTTTACAAAAATAATTTCTCTATTTTCTTTTTCTTTGCTTTTACTTGACTCTCCTTCATATCCTATTCCAGTTTTTATCATAGGAGATCTTTGAGCATCCAGAATCTCTTTCAACTTGCTAGAGCTTGTTTTTTGAGAAGAATTTGTACCCACTTTCCTTTGAGCATTTTCTAATTTCTTCCTGAGACATACTACTTCTTCTTCCAACTTCTCTTGTTCCTGAGTTTTCTCCTTGATTTACTTAAGTAATATGTCTTCTATCTTCTTAGCTTCTTCAAGCTCTATCTTTAACTGCATGAGGATTTCTGAATTATGTTCTTCTCATACATACTTGAGGAGAATGCCCTTTTGTTTTTTGTACTTCAATTTGAGTGTATCAATCTCCTCAAGGGAACTTCTCAGTTCCCCCTCTAGATCGACTTCACCTTCTTCTTCTTCATCTTCTAGTAGGAGACCTTCAAGTTCTTCTATGGCCATCAATAAAAATTCAGAGGTTCCTTCTTCACTTGAGGGTTCATCAGAGTCTTCGGATGCACTGCTGTCTTGTTGAGCATAGAAGGATTTTCTACTAAAATTATTTCCTTTCTACCAGTTCTTTGATGTGTTTTTCCCTGATTCTTGAGCCTGATTCTTTACTTTCTTGTGGAGACACTTAGCAGCATAGTGTCCAACTCTTCCACAATTAAAGAATTTGAAAGGATGTTTACCTTTGTATTTACCTGAGCCTCTATCCAGCTTCTTGACAAATTTAGCCTCTTCTTCATCTGAGCAAGAGCATATGTATTCCTTTTCTCCTTTCTTCTTTTCTATTTTAAAGGCTACCTCCCTCGTACTTGACTTCTTCTGTGGGAGTCTCATCTCATAAGCTATTAGATTTCCTAGTAGCTGGTTCATGGTCAAGGTTTCCCAATCAGTTGTTTCTTCTATTGCAGAAACCTTGTGGTTGAAACTGGGTGGAAGAGATCTTAGAATATTTTGAACAATTACAACTTATTTTATAGTTTCACCTATAGCCTTCATGTTATTTACTATTTCTGCAACCCTTATAAAGAAGATAGCAATGTCTTCATCATCATCCATTTTTAAGTTCTCAAACTGGGCTCTATAGACTTGAAGTTTGGCAATCTTTGCCTTCTTGTCTCCCTCATGAATATTCTCCAGAGTGTCCCACATTTCTTTGGCAGTGTCTTTGTGCATTACTTTGATAAAATCTGCTTCACACAACCCATTTAAGATGGCATTCATGGCTTCTGTGTTGGCTACAAAATCTTGTTTGGTTTCCTTTTCTGAGTCAGTTGCCTTTGGGGCATATCCTAATTCCATAGCACCCCAAACCTCTATTCCTAGAGACATTATGTATGTCCTCATCCTGATTTTCCAGAAAGCATATTTTTCACCTGTAAAGAAAGGGGATTTATTTGTTGAGCATCCTTCTTTACTAGCCATCCCGAGAACTTAGAATCTCCTTTCAGTTGTTAAACTGGTACAAAGGAACCTGCTCTGATACCAATTGTTGAATTCTTAGTTAAACTAAGAGGGGGGGCGGGTGAATCAGTTTGACACATTCATGAGCTTTACAAATTTTTCATCAGCTTATTTATAGCTTAATTTTATAATCAACCTTAGTATATGAACAGTATTAATATGTTGCAACAAGAATTAAATTAATGTGACATCAAACTTATTATGAGAGCAGCAAACATTAAGCAGATTTGGTAAATCATCTCGGTACATAGACAACACAGATAGAGACAGAAGATATAAGTGGAAACCCATAAAGGGAGAAAACAACATCTTATTATTATTTTGATGCAAAGGCAAGCTCCAACTCTCTCTCACCACTGTTTTTCTGCAGGCACCAACCTACAGGAGGCTCCAACCTCAGTCAGCTACAACTGACAGCTATCAAGCTTCAACTTGATAGGGAAGCTCCAACTTTTTACTCTTATCTAACCACGTTTGCTCAGCAACTTGCATCGACTCTATTATGTAGCATCCTTCGTTCATATTCCTTATATTTTCTCGCCTTCAATCTTCATATCTGCATCCTCTATCATTACTCTCTTCATCTTTTATGCATATCGTGTTGATATTATATATAGAGTTCATGACATGACTCAGACCTGCAAGGAATTTGGAGTGAACAACCATGACTCTTTGACTTCTCGCCTTCTCAATTTTATCCAAATTATTAAGAATATAACAATATGTACAAATTTCAATGTTAGAATGGGATTTTTTCTTTTTCCTTTGGACACTTGCCTTTGCATCACAAAAAATTAAACAATTAAAACATTTACATTCACATTTTCAGTTACACACTTCAATTTCACTCAGCTCCTTTTCTGGATTTTGGCTTTACTGGATTTGTCTTTTCTGCTGCAGTCATGCCACTGTCTTGCATACTTTGTTCACTTTATTTTGCACATTTTCCCATTTTCTATGCTTATTCACCTGTCCAATTCATTCCTGTACATATTCTTGTTCACCGAATTTTCATTTCTGCATGCTCTCCTCTCTTTTTCCTTTTCCATACACATTCCTCCAACCTTACTCTCTTTTTCATTTTCTCCTTTATTCAGTTCCCTATTCATTCCAGTTATACAATTGTTGTATGTACTACTGCCTTTTAATCAAACTTAACATAACTCTCAGCATTTTATAAAACCCTTTTAATAACACAGATATATCAGTACTCACAATCTTTATCATGAACCATCAACAGTATAACCTTTGGTTCGGTATTTACAGGAAATGCTTTGACTTCTTTATAAAAAAAATATCTGCTCCCCAGTCAAAAATTTATAACCTTTATAACATCAAACTGTATTTCATTTATATGCATATACAGTTAAATCCAAAATCTGAATCTAATGCACTTATAAGAATTCGGGTCAACCTTCAACTTTTATAATAAAATGTATTATATAGTGGCCACTATGTAGAATGTGATAGCCCGCTTTATAATAAATTGAATAAAGGAAACGCCATCGCACATAAGTATCTGCATTAATCCACCATATTAAACCTTCATATCAATCCCGATGCATATTATAATACATACATGTTCCATGGAGCCCACTCGTTAATGCAATTCTCTAATCGACGATTAATAACGTATTGCGCAGCCAACATTGATCCGATGGATATCGCTTGCCATAGATGCACGAACGATAATGCACGATGAGAGCAGTTTTTGGGCACCTGCTGTATGCCACGTGTCAGACATTCTATGGAATCTCTCGGATTTCTTGAATACCGCTTGCCCGTCAAAGGTGGTGCAATGAAAACTGGAAACCCGCCTTTACTGTTCACTCTTGCAAGGTTCCACTGCTTTCTTCCTTAGGGTTCCGTCTGCCTTCATTGTTTATGAATTCCACTCTTCACCTTCAATGAAACTCGCTTCTGTACACACACAGCAATTTCGTCAATTCTTCTGGGCTACCACCATATGACACAGCTCAAGGTTCCGTCAATTTATATTTTAACCTTTGGTTCATCAATGTTTCAACACAACTCCTCCGCATACTATAACACTCCGCTTCATCAGATTATACATTCCCCATTGCTCACTGTATTGTGGCCTTAGCAACCTGATATCTATGAATCAAATGTTCAAATATCTTTCCTACTGAATTCAATCAAGACTATACATATAATTCACAGAGAATTTTGAAGCAATCCCTCATCAGTATATAAAAATGTAACCATTTACAAGAACCTTCACTTATTCTTCTCAATTGGCCATATTTTCTATTCGATGGCCTTTTTCTCCTACTCTGTCTCTGGACAACTCTCGTTTCCACCCACCGCTTCCTCTCGTCCGATCGACATCGTCCTTCCTTCTTTTGCCGCCTCGCTACTCCTCTTCCGCTTGTTGTTTTAAGTGCTCCTCCTTTTCCATGTCCTTTGCCATCAATGACAATATTTCCAACAAAAGCATGCCATACTTGGGTGGAATATCTGCCACTACTATGTCCATGACTAAATTCTTAGTAGGCACTTGTGCCAGGTTGACACAAAGGTCCTTGATCAGGCCCAAACATTTGACCCTACTCGAATCGAAGGAGTACAGGCCTTTGTAAGGTTTAGTTATTTCTAGGCCTAACCTCTCCATCACAAATTTTGGCATGAGATTGTGGGAGGCACCAGAATCAAGCATGGCATTATGTAAGATTTTGTCATGTATATTCAAACTGACATAAAAAGGGGGAATGACTCCTTCCTGATACTTTCCTTCTATTTTGGGTCCAAATAACAACTTAGGTGTGTCATCAGCCAAGTGTAAGGTGTCAGCATCATTTCCAATTTTTAGTATCTTCAAAACCTGAGACCTATACATTGGTTGAGTAACCAGTTCAATGAGGGGCATATTTATCTTGATTTTGGCAATCTCTCCCTCAAAAATGAAAGGTACTAGTGTTTTGGATATATTCACATCAGCTTTATCAGCCATGATCCTTTCCACATTTTTAATCTGTTGATCCTGATTTGGATCTTTATACAAAATGGTTTTCTCAGGGGAAATTTTGGAGGTACTAGGACATCTAAGGTTTTTGTTTGGATGGCTGATTTTTCCTTTGTTTGTTTCAAATTTCTTAGCCATGGTGTTGACATTCTCTGCTGTTATCTTAGGGGTGTTTTCAGGTACTTTCTGTACATCAGCATCTATTTGGTCTTTCTTGGTTGAATCTAGGTACTTTTTTCTCCTAAGATCATATTGCTTATGGATTTCCATGATGGCATTTTCAAACCCCAAGTGGTAGTCTTTAGAATCCTCATAGTTTGTATTAGTCTGATCTGAGGAAAATAAACCTTGTTCTTCTTCGGTGAGAAAAACATCTTCTTCATTATCATAACCTATTAGATTTATATGGCTTTCTTCAGGTTCTATAATTTCTCCTTCTTTGTCATCTACACATTTTTGTTGAAAGGGAGGTCTGATTTGTTGATCACTTTCCCTTGGTTTGATTTGAGGAGTGTCTCTTCTGAAGTTCTGAGCTCTATTTCTGTTTTGGGTATTAGCTTGGTTTTCCCAAGGAGGTGTTCTTTCATTGAGAATTATCCTTTCTATCATTCTCTCCATAGTTCTCATTAGGCTGTCCATTTTGGCATCAGAAGAGGAGGTTGAGGGCATGGTTTCATCTTTGTAGGTTACTCTCTTTTTCGATTTCAACCTAGCTCTCTTTTCAATCAAGTTAACCTCTGCACTAATAACTGCCCTTTTCATTTCTTCTAAGGTTTCAGAGTCTCTTTCTCTCAGTTGGAAATTCATGTTGGGGTCAAAACCTTCAGGGAATTTCACTAGCGCTAAGCCTTGTGGAGGTTTCATGTGAGGTGGGAGGGAATTGTACACACTTTTAAACCTGGTGCAATAGTCTTGCACACTTTCATCTACATTCCTTTTAATATTTTTATATTCAGACAGGATTTGGAGGGGGTTTTTCTTGATTTCCCACTTGTTTATAAAATTTTGGTAGAGAGAAGGGAGATTATGTATTGAATTAGGAGTTAATGCTTTGAACCATTTTTTGGCCTCTCCTCCTAAACTTTGTGCAAAGATCCTCATTTTAATAGTTTCTTCTTCTATCTCCATGTAATCAAAAGCATCATTGATCCTATCTACATGTTGTTGGGTAGTGGTGGATTCAACCCCTGTGAAATGAGGGATCCTAGACTGATAGTCATTTGGCAAAGGCACTAGAGGCCAAGGTAAAACCAAGGGTGCATACCAAGCTACCATGATGGGAGCTAATGGGGGATTTATAATAGGTGTATTTGTGAGAGGGGGTGTATGATGAAATTGATTGATTTGCACAGTGGCGGTATGGATGGGTGTGGTGGAAGTGATTGGACTAACAAATTGATTTTGAGTAGATTTGGTATGGAAAGAGTTGAAGTGATGGAGAAGCTAAAAGTCAGGCGGTGTGGAAGAAGAGGTTCTCTACTAGAACTCTCCTGCAAATCTAAGGGTTCAAGGCCAGTTTGGTCAATATCAGTTTGAGACCTGTTTTTGAAGAGGTTCCTTGTATGGTGCAGGTCAAACTAGGGATCTTGCAAGGCTGTAAGGTTTTTAGTTACAGAGCTTGCTCTATGGATGGTCCTAACAGTGGTTAAGTTTCCAGATCTAGAAGTTTTCCACAAAATATTTTCTTGGTCATCAACTATGTTGGGAGGGTTTGGGTCCAGATGAGATCTGGTACTGATCCTATGTGAAGCCAGATTTCAAAATTCAAAATTCAGAGAGGTTGAAATTTTTAGGACTATTTTCTTAAGGCTGTCCTCTCCTAATGCTTGGTAAAATCTTACAATATATAAGGGGCTCAAAAACTTCTCAGGGTTGCTATGAAACAAATCTAGGAAGTCAAATGAGTGATAATGAAGTAATAGGCCTACTGGAGGCTAGTGGAGTCGCCAGGTGGAACTTTTTAGCTTTTTTGAAGGTAAACTAATATTATGGTCCACCACCAATAAGTAATAAAAACCAATCTAAGGGTTTTTTGGGGTTTTCTGAGTTTCCTATGGTTTGTGTGAGTGGCCTATAGCTGAGTCATCATTTTTCTAGGATGGTGAAACAAATAGAGTCTACTCTTTGGCTGATAGTATGAGTTCTCAATGATTTAATAAGGGTATCTGAAGTCCTAAGGGTTACTTAGTTTTTCAGAGACTCAAAATTTCTATTATGATTACCATTTTTCTAATGTGGTGATGAGGTATGAGACAAACTAGATTCTCTAAGTCAAATTGAGGGTATAAAGAGTCTATAGGAGTTTGTTAGGCTATTATGTACTCAGAAACTCCAATTGTGGCTTCCATAATGTTAGTGTGGTGATGAGGTGGAAAATAAACCACCAGATACTATCACTCAATGGTTTCTGGATCTTTTAAGGAATGTTTAAGCATGAACTTACTCAGAAGGTCCCACCGTGATCGCCAGAATGTTAGGGTCCCATGATTTGGCAGATTGGTAGACCAAATGATAGGGTAACATGGATCCAAGCTTTGGAGTCCTAAGACCTAGCCTTCCTGGACTCAGAGAAGGCTCTCTCTATGGGTGAAAATGATGTGTTCCTTTTTCTCTAGGGTTTAGATTTTAGGCTAGTTGTTAAGTGTAGGGTTTTTTATTGTTTTGGATGCGTAAGATGGTCAAGTGTAATAGGAGAAGTGAGAGTATGTCAAAGCCATTGGGCTATGAAGTCAAAAAAAATTCAAGGATGTCTTAACGATGAATCAGAGTGCAGTGCAAGGCCAATTTAGAAAGGTGAAAGGATCCTTAAGGTTTATGAGTGAGGTGGAATGGACATCAAGTTTGTGAATTAGATAGGGCAAAGGGAAATCAAGAATCCTTTGTCGAATACCTAAGAACAAGGAGGTCTTAAATATGATAAGCACAAGATAATAAGCATGAGCTAGGGAAAACCATTTAGTCTATGATAATATATTAAACCAATAAACATTCAAGATAAACATTTCAGTGAAACATAGAAGCATTAGAACTCCTAACTTTAGAAATTCACCTTCAGAATTTGGGGAAAACACAGAGTATAGCACAATAAATCAATTTATGACGAGATAACTCATGAAAATCATAAAAAAAGCCATGAGAACTCTGAAACAAGTTTGATAAGCATGGACAAAGGGCAAGATCAAACACGACCTCTTTGACTTAACCTAGTAGACAAATATTCCAAAGAAAGGCTTCACAATAGGGTTTTGAAAACATCAAACAAGCAGGGCATATCGTGAATCATATTTTTAAGAAAACATACTAACCATTCATGAAGAAAAAACAAGTTTTAGTGAACGTAAGGAGCAATGAAGAATTCCTTAAGCAGACCAACCAGAAGAAAACATCAAGGCTATAACAAACAGGAGGATTGAGGTGCCTCAAAGAGAATTTCTCAACCTATACTTTTCTGATCTATAGCAGTTAAGAGAAATGAAACATAATGATGACAAGGAAAACAATAGAAAAATTAGGAAAACATCACCATTCACCAAGCTAACAAATCTTGCAAACAAGCTTCTCCATCATCAAGCCAAACAAGCCATTCATCAACTCCACAACTACAATTTCTTCTCCAAGCTTGTAAAACCATGTATATTGTTCGCAAATCTCATAAAATACCAACAAAATACATAGGGGCCTCATGCTCTATTTACGGAGAAAATGAGGACTAAAACCCTAAATGTGTTAGGAAAATGTCAAATATAACCATAAATGTCATTTATGGCCAAGAGACCATGCAAGGCCCAAGGCACATAATATCCTAAGAAATAAATGCCATAATAACTATTTGCACCTAATTCTAGAGTGTTCTGCCCCAAAAAACTTGAAAACATCATTTTGCATTAAATGAGTGTGTTTGGTGACTTTTGGTCCAAAACACACTAGGAAGCCTCTGTGTGCAGCGCCACTTCAGCATAAATTAGGGTCTCTCATGGCTGAGTTTTGGACCCCTTCCCGATATTTGATTTGGCTCCGTGATGGTGCGTTAGAAATCCTGATTAGTCTAATTTCTAGAAATGCTTGAGTTGTGATGATTGGATGCTATTTACTTGTCCAAAATCTAGTTTTCCCAATACTGCTCTATGCGCAGCCCCTAGTCTGAAAATGAGGCAGAAAGGTCAAAATTTTGATTTTTTTGACCTTTTGCGGGGTCAAAAATGCTCCAAATGATCTAAAAATTGGTGAGTCGACTGTTGGTGATGTGTAGAATCCAAAAATGAAAATTTTGTGAGCTGAGGATGCACCAATTTTGTGCGTAGCACCTAGGGTGTTACGCACAGAGGGGTAAAAAATTGAAAAGGGCAAAATTTGCTTCAATTTGGCCCAAACTTGGTGGAGAGGTCCCTCAAGAGGTCTTGGACACTTGTGGAGAAGCCTCAACCAAAAATCCAAGGCCATCATGCTCCTTTTCCCTTTTTAGGTTTTCTAGCTTCATAAGGGCCTCTTCAGTTTGGCATAAGCAAGCATGTTTTTCCTTGCATAGTGCTTGGTAATTTTCTTTTGGAGAGCAAGGTCCCTTTTCACCTTCTTAAAATGTTTGTGATCCTCCTTGTAATATTGAATGACACCTTGTGCCATGTAAAAATCTCTTTCCCACTCCATAAGTTGTGCATCTTTGTCCAAGAGAAGCAATCTAGTGGTCATCTCCTTGTCCTCATTTCCACTATGTAGATCAATGAATTGAGGCTCTTGAGAAGTCTTCTTGATTCTTTTGCTCCTCCTTACCTTTACCTACTGCTCACCTCTTTCTATATTTTCCTTGCCTTTGTCCTTGGGCTTGATAGCTGGAGGGGATATGGCCCTTTACCTTTTTGAGGCAGCAAACAAATATCTTTGTCCTCTGTGGTAGCTGTATCTAAGAGGAGTGGTGATGGTTTTGGAGGTGTTTCCATCATGGCCTTGACCTTTGGTGTTGTCACAAGCCTTTTCACTTTTTCTATGGCTTCCATGAGTCACTTCATGCCTCATTGGGTCACTACTTTCTTGATCCTTAGAATCATCATCATCATTGTCTTCCTCACTTTTTTCTATGCTGTCACTTTGGCCTTTAAATTGATCATTACCTTCTTTACTTGCCTCACTTTGGCTCTGTTCTTCATTATTGTCCTCTTCCTTATCATTCCATGCACTATCACTTTGATTTTCTTTGTCTTTTGGAGGCTGATTAGTGTCATGACAGTCATGACAGCTGTCATGACTGTCATGACTATTTCCCTGGTTGCCTTGTTCATCATTGACTATTTTGTCTGTGTTATTGCCTTGGTCACTGCCTACCTCTTCAAACTTTATTTCAGCCTCATCATCTGCTTGTTCTTGATCTTATATTTCCTCATCATCTCCCTCTGTGTCTTTATCTTCATCATCTTCATTCATATGGTCATTGTTTTCAATATGAGTGTGCTCACTGTCATTCCCATGCTCATTTTTCTCTTGGTTGTCATGTGAACCTTCTTGCTGGCTGCCATATTCATCATTCTCTTCATTACCCTCTTCGTCTTCATCTTGTTCATCATCAATACCCTTTTCTGCCCTTGGGAGTGATTCCTTTGTATCATCACCATCACTGCCTTGTTCCAAGTGTTCACTTTCTTTACCTTTATGGCTGCCATGTTCATCTCCCTCTTCCTTTTCATAATCATATTTCTGCTCTTTATCATCAGACTCTATTTCTGCCCCACTGTCTTCATCACTTCCATTATCATATTCTTGTCCCTTATTGCTGCTGTCACCTCCTTGTTCCTCATCAAACTCTGTATTTGCCTCACTGTTTTCCTCATTCCCATCATCATCTGTTTGCTCTTCATAGCTACTACCACCTCCCTGCCCATCATTACCACTGTCATCATATTCACTTGATGCATCAGGAGAAGAGGAAAGAGATATGTTTCTTTGTGGAGAAGGCATAGGAGGAGCTGATGGAGGAGTGGAGGGGAAATTTTGCTAAATGAAGGCTTGGGGATTTGCAAATATATCATGTGAGATAAAAAATTCCCAAGGGATTCCCTGCTACTCCAGCTGGTGCAAAACAATCATATTAACCAAGGAGTGGTGAAAAAGGCTCTACATTTGGTGGGCATAACTCCTCTTCTTGACTACTAAATCCATCTTTTCAATGCTCCGGAACAAATAGTATGGTAGGTTTAGAAATTTAACCTTGGTGAAGTGCATTAGCAGCCTTATATGATATGAATAAACCCTGGAGTACCTCCCCTTACAATTGAAGTATTTGATGATATGCCTCATCAGTAGGGCATATCTCTCTAGCTGGTGGGAGAAGGGGAAAACAACCTTGCAGCCTTATTGACAACTAGGTTTGAGGAAGGGCTCATAGTAGCTCAAGGCCAATTTCTTTTGTTTGAAGCATCTCTCACCAATGTCTGGTATACCTGTGTCTTTAGTAATGGATCAGATGAGAGGTAAAAATTAACTCCTACTACGTTTACCTGATGGTTTTGTAGGCTGAGGATGAACAACCTAGTCAAAACTGAGTGGTGTTGGACTTGTTTGATCTTCTCACAAAACTAATAGCATCCAACATCTTGAAAATAGGTAAGTATCATTAGAGAAGAGGTGATTTGAATGGTATCTAGGGGCTCAAATATATTAGTCCTTCCTCCCTTGTGCTTTGGCTTGAAAGGCCTTTGGCCTTCATCATTGCTGGTACTGATTTCTCCCTCAGACATGGTGACTGTTTATAGGAAAAAATGATTTTTAGCTTGGTGAGAGCCTTTAGGTTTAGGGAGGGAAAATGAGTGTTGTGATGGAATATTTTAGAAAATGAGGGCAATATGAAGCAATCAAGGAGTGCTTCAGAGTTTAGAAGTAGGTTTGTTGGCACTGAGTGTCTTTACACCTATGACAACTCTCAAATTTGTAAACCCTTCCCTAGAAAGGTCAAATATTTGGTTTTCATGAAGATTAAGGTTTGGGAAAATTTGGTTTTTAATGTTCTCCTTGATTATGAAAAATACCACTTGGAAGGTAAGGAAGAAAGACCACCAACCTTGCTTAACTGATGCAGGAGCTTTGGAGGCAAAAAATTTGGATTTAGGCAAATTTTGAGCAAATTGGACCAAAATCTGTATGTGCGCAGCGCCACCCGACTGGCCATTCAGGTAGGGCCCTTTTTGCGTAGCGTCAGTTCGGGTCGAGCTCGTGACCGGTCTGTGCGTAGCGCCGGGTTTGTGGTGGGTGAGTCGGGCAATGAAAAAGGCCTGTTGGGCCCTGTCGGAGCGCAGCGCTGCTGAACTTGGCGGGCAAGTCAGGCCTATCTGAGCCTGTGCGCAACGCCTTCATAGGTGCATAGCACCGCCCTCCCAGTACACAGCGGAGTGTAATTAACACTGCATCTACCTCCTTTGTGCACAGTGTTGACGTCCAGGGGCGTAGTGCCTCCGTCGGTGCGTAGCGCCTGAAATTTTTTTAACCACAGTTGCAGAAACCCTAAAGACTTGCTTTCAACGACTTTTTTCTTATTTGAAAATATGAATATGAGGTGGGAGAGAGGGAATGGAAACTTTATAATCCTTTTGGAAAAGTATTTCATGACCAAAACCCTCTTTCTAAGGTTTATTTCTTTTCTTACTTTTTACTGTCTTTTTGGCCTTTTTTGGTCCTGTAGGTGGAAAAGTCCCTAAAAATGGTTTTTTGTCTTACTAGATCATCATGATGTCTCCCTCTAAGACTGAAAAACTCTTCAACCAACTCAAAATGTGCTCTTTATCCTCATTTTTAAAACATGAACTAATCCTTGAAAGCAAAGGTCTTTTGGAAAAGTTTTGAGGAAAAGATAGATAGTGAAATTAGTGTTTTTTGAAGGTCTTCCTTCACTTTTCCTTCTCATGAACTTCAAAACTTATAAACAGTAAGCTTGTGACCATTTTGGAACTTTTTTCTTGGAACCTTAGTCATTTATTCCTAATGCCTTTAATTTTCTTGGTGGATAGACTGAAAGAAGAATTTTTCCTTCTTTCTGTTAACCCCCTCTGAATTTTTTGACAAGCAAACAGGGGGCTAAAATGTTTTTTGAGCCTTCAAGGAATGCATTTCCTCTAAAAACACATCATCCTTGAAGCCTCCTTGTGCCTTTTTCCTTTTATAAATCCTCACTATTGTTTCCATGAGAAAAGCCTCTCTGTTTGTGAAGAAGAATGTCAAAAAGGCCTCCATTTTCCCTTATTTCATTCCCACTAAACCTCTATTTTCATCACCTTTTTCCCTTTACAAAGTCCTCCAAATTCCATTTTTAACCTTTTAAATCATCCTAAATTCCCTTTTAAACCTTTCAAATACTTTTTTTTGGCTTAAAACCCCTTATTCCCTTTACGGAATGCCTCCTTCTCGCCTTAAAACGCATTGAAATTACGCCAAAAACCCACTTTTTACTTTATAACAGGCTAAGTCCCTTTCGGCCAGCCCCTTAACCACATCCCCACATGACCCGCACCTAGAACCGAGCACTAAAGGCCTGGGCGCTAATCACAATCGGAATAAACATGTGGGCACATTCCTTTGTAAACTTGTTTTTTCCCGATGCGAGGTCTTTACACTATATGACCGTGGGAGTGTTCTGGACTGTCGATATTTTAAAGATTCGACAGTCAGCGCTTATCCTGCGGCGCACCCATTTCCTCTCTCCTATCACCCTTCGATTACATCAGAGTCGTCGATCTGTCTCTAGATCGGATAGTGGTCGCTCAATCACACCATCGCAATCACCCAATCCCGTATCGTTGGTCCTCCTGATTAGCACGCCCCAATTGGATCATAACCGTCCATCCCGCTTGATTCAATGGTCCAGATTCTTCCTCACTCCACCCCTGTGCCCTCGATTGGTCATCCCTGATCCAATCACCACCGTCGATTTCCTTAGATCGGACGGCTAGAATCAAACCTACCATTGACTATTCGCCACTTAACCGACCGCGCGCCTCCCCTCATCGTGCTCCATCTCCCACCGTCCGATCTTCCTGCTCCAAATCCAAAGGCCAGCGTGCATATCGCATTGTTTTGATGTCCAAACTTTAACGCCTGAAATTTACACGATATAAGCAGTTTTAAAAGGCCACGTGTCGCTTAGCGACGTATATCGCATTTTTTCAGGCGGATTTCAAAACCATTTTTCGGTAGCGCGATACCGGCAGTTTTCCTTCCTGAAACCACCTTCCTCCTTTGTCACCACAACCTCCATCAGCCAATCTCAGCCGTCCATTGATCTAGATCAACGGCCTACATTGCATCTCGCACCCCATTCATATTTTCTCATCACGCGACCATAGCATTCCATCGGATCATTTGAGCCATTGATCTCCTCTTAAGATCTAACGGTCCGTGTTAAATCGCCCTCCGCCCATGACTGGGTCCCACCATTAAAGGCCCAACTTCATTCATTTCCCATGATTTCCTTTGTATTGTGCCCGAAACTTAAAACTTTGGGCTTTACACTAAACATTGTTTCTTCGCCTAACTTCGTGTTAACATCTCCGTTCATGAATCCTAGCCGCTGATATCCATTTATATATCTGATCGGATGACCCACGACTCATCTTCACGCCAAACCTCCATTAGGTCATTTCTTCACCATTATGCAGTGTTTTCGCCTGTTTTTCACCATTCCTCCACTACGTCCACTGTTTCCACAGTTGCGCCACCATTTCGCAGGCCTCCACAACATTTCTTCCACCAGTCCCTGAATTTTTTAATTGGTTTATTTTATTGCGCAAGGTTTCACAAGAGTGATGAAATTCACTCTGTTTTCCATAATCACAGCCACGGTGATTCAGAACACAAATAGGGCATTACAGTAGCGGCAGAGAGTAACAGTAGAGACAAATTAGAGGATTTAAGCCCGTAATTGAAGATTAAATTTTTTAATCCTTATTCAAAGGAAGAAGACACAGTTTGAAGACTAATGCACATGAAACAAGCCATATCTGTGTATATGTAAGCAAAACTGATTTTCTCAGAAAGTACACCTCCCTACAGAAGTCTCCATGCCTCCTCGAGTTCCTAAAGGCCATTTCACTGATAGAAAACTTCCAAAGACTGTCAGGATAGCAATAATGGAAGCATGGAAACCAAGAAGACCTTACATCACCTTACTTGCTTCAGAAGACAGAACAGAGTGCCTTCTAGCCATAAAGGACTTTAAAGAACACATCCGATGGTCAAATATCGACTTGATAGAGACTCCGAACCAGACTACAGAGTACAGTGCAGAGCTATTAAGTAGAGTGGGCGTGGATACTTCCTCCACTCTATCTTAATGGATCCATTTAATTTATATCTACTTCCAAAGTTACTCACTCTCCTATAAGAACCCTCAAAGAACGTATTGTAAGGTTTTTGTTGCTGTTAGTGAGGGGACTCATTTGAATGTTAGAACAGTTGTTGAGGGAGAGTAGCTGAGTAGTTTGTAATGTAGTAGGTTGGGAGGAGAAATTTTGGACTGTAATAAGCCATTAAGCTCAGTGTATGTGACTAGTTTTTCACATCTATTGATCAAGCAAATTTCACAGGATCCTGGTCTATATTATGGGTGATGTTTCTCTTATTGCATTGTTTTATTACATTATTCATGCTGTCCATTTATTGTCCAATAGGAATTAGTAAATCAGTCTTAGGATATACCCCCACATGGTACCCTAAAGCCCACTGCTCTTCTTGTCTTTGATGTTTTCTTCTTAATGTGAATTTAAGAGAAAATTCATGTAATTTAACCAGTTAAAGATGTTGGTTCAGCCCATGCTTACGGATGTGTGAGTTCGGGATTTGCTGCTTAGATGTTCTAGTTGGGTTTGGGCAGGAAGAATTGGGATACTGGGGATTTAGTGTGAGCCCTGTCCACTG
>CM076579.1:1333257033-1333445572 GCA_034641835.2 Pinus albicaulis
GAGAGAAATATTCTTTCTGTTGACAATTCACTGAGCAGAGCTTCAGAAACCCCTGTTTTTGCCTTGGCGCGAGTAGCCAGTTCTGCCCTCACGCCAATGAAGGAGATTAACACTGGACCACACGCCAGTGGGTGCTCTGTCCCAGTTAGCCTCCCATGCCAAGCTGTTTATGGAATGTTTTTTTAAAATAGAGGTGGAGATTCCACTCTAACAACTCCGAGGATGAGTCATTGGGAGCGGTTGGACTGAATAACCATGAACTCCCTCCTTTAGTTTATGGTTTCCACCTATTGTGGGAACCTCCTAAAGGATAGGCCTCCCTTCCACCTTTGTAGGGATCCCAACCTCCTCCTTTTCCTCTATAAAAAGAAGCTATCTCTCCTTGCATAAGATAGTTGAACATGGAGAATTGAGTTTACTATAGCTGAACTATTGAAGAGATAGAACAATAAGGAACTTCGTTGAGAGAGCTTAAGTCCATGCCCTCATCCCGTCTGAATCCCCTGATGAGCATCTGAGACGTGCTTCGACTGAACCCCGTTGGAGGAGATTGCGACGTCAAAGCTTTGGTTGTAACTCTTCCTTCTATCGATACATATACATGACTATTGTTTGGTTCCAATTTTGTGTTATGTTATATGTTTAATGCAATATGATTAGCCCTCTTTGACTGGCTAGTAGTTATGAATGAAGTTATTATGTCATATGCTGTTCTTGTTTGCTGATCTATGTGCAGGTATCCGAGCATGACTATAGAAGGATTGTGACTTGCCGAGGCATGAGCGAGAGGCCACCACCACTACAGTCGTGACAACAACATTGGATTCTAGGTGGGTCGATCTACCGTGTCCTCGTTTCATTTAGTAATTAGGAATCAACACTTTAGCATGTCTCTTTGTTTCTAGACCCACTCTAGGGCTAGAGGGATCGCCTCTGTCCGTAGAGAGGATTTACCTGCTTAATAGAAGGGTCTAAAATTCACAAGGAAGGAGAGGGATATTCGGGAGGAAAGAAAGATGAAGATAAGTCAAAGAAGGGTAACAGAGGGAATGGAGATCCACCATCCTCATCCTCATCCTCATCATCCTCTACTTCGGTGAATCAATCTCACAAGTCAAAGAACACTGGTAAAAGTCCCTTTTTAAAACTTGATGTTGAGTTTGAATTGCCAATGTTTAATGGTGAAGTAAATGCAAAAAAAATTGACAATTGGATTAGGAAATTGGATGTTTACTTGAGAATCCAGAACCTTCATGATGACGACACTAAAATTCAGCTAGCTTCTTTGAGAATGGAAGGTGCAACACTTGTTTGGTGGGAAGCCAAGAGAAAGGAGGAGATTAAAAAACATGGTAAGATTATTTTATCACGGGCTGATTTCATTACTGCAATAAAACAAAAATTTTATCCATTAGTTCATTTACAGAAAGCTATCACGAATTAGCAAAATTTCAGACAACTTTAGGGACAAAATTTACAAGACTACACCTAAGAATTTAGGAGAAGAGATCTCTTATTAGGGGTAGATTTTCAGAGTCAAGACACTTTGCTAAAGTATGTAGGAGGCTTACATAGCTACCTAAAACACACTATCCTTATGTTCAATCCTACTAGTCTAGATGAGGTTTGTGTTAAAGCCACACATTTAGAGGCTAGAGGGAAAAACACTTTTGAAGAGGGTAGGAACAAGCCTTTCAATGGGAAGGACAAAGACAAAACCTCAAAAGGAGAAGGAAAAGAGAATGCATCTGTCAAAAAAGAGGGAGAGAAAGTGGTTTATAAACACCATTCAAGAGAAGGCCACGAAGAGAAAAACCATTGGAAGTTACATCCTGAAAAAAGAACCCAATTTAGCAAAAACAAAGGGAAGCATAAAATTGCAGCTACTACACAACAAGACTTAGGTGATGATTCAGGTGATGAAACTAAAATTACAACCATGGGTTTGATGAACATGAAGGTAAAATAAACTGAAACTAAACCAAGTACTAGTACTTCAAACTGTCATGTACAAGCTCCAAATGAAGAAGAAAGAATTGAATGGTTTCATGTGAGGGTTATTTGAAAACATACAAAAATTGACACATTGTTTGACAGTGGGTCACAAATGAACCTTATCTCTGAAGACTTAGTCAAGCAACTAAAATTTGAGACCATTCCACATCCAAAACCATATCCACTTAGTTGGATTTGTAAGGATGCAAATTTACAGGTTTCAAAGAAGTGTATATTGTGCTTTGCAATTACTGCACATTTTATTGACACGATTGAATTAGATGTTGTTCCACTTGATATTTCAGGAATTGTTTTGGGAAGTCCTTAATTATATGATAGGAAAGATATCTTCTATCACCATGAGAACAAGTATCATCTATTCAAATATGGAAAGGATTTTATTGTTAGAGCACATCGCAAGAAGACAAACATTACGATGGTAAATGCTGGACAGGTAAAAAGACTAGTGAAATCTAGTAGAGTTTCGTACTTATTATGATTAAGCCTAAAGCTGATGTGAATCATGAGTCATTTGAAGATTGTGATCCTAAGTTAAAATCAGATTTATATGATGTAGTTGATGCACATCATGAGACGTTTCAGGAGCCAATAGGTTTTCTTCCTAAATGGGAGATTCAACATGAGATTTAGTTGCAACAAGATGGTCCTCTTCCTAACATAGGCATGTACCGCATGTCTATCACAGAGAATGCTGAAATAAAGAGTAAAATTAAAGACTTGTTGGACAAGGGACTCATAAGACCAAGCACTTGGCCATGTGCGTCACCAATAGTGTTGATTCCAAAGAAAGATGGAACTTGGTGTATGTGTGTGGACTTCAGAGCTTTGAACAAGATTACAGTAAAAAATCATTACCCACTCCCAAGGATAGATGATTTGTTAGAACAGCTAAAATATGCTAAATTTTTCACTAAGTTAGACTTACATAGTGGGTACCATCAAGTTAGAATTGCAGAAAGTGATATTTGGAAGATTGAATTCAAAACCAAACAAGGACTCTTTGAGTGGCTAGTTATGCCTTTTGGTTTGTGTAATGCACCTGCAACTTTCATGTTTGTCATGGATGATGTTTTGCGTCCATTCCTTGATTATTTTTTTATAGTCTACTTAGATGACATCTTGATTTTCAGCAATACTAGAGAAGAACACGTCATGCATGTTAAGAAAGTACTTTATGTTTTGAGGAAAGAGCAATTATTTCTTAAGATGTCTAAGTGTGAATTTGGAAAGACTTATTTGGTTTATTTGGGACATATTGTAGGGGAAGGTGCATTGAGAATTGATCCTTCTAAGGTAGAAGCCATTGTGAATTGGCCTACTCCCAAATCCATTACAGAGGTAAGAAGTTTTTTGGGTGCAGCTCAATATTGGAGAAAGTTTATTGCTAACTTTTCTACCATAGCAACTCTTATGCATGCAGTGACAAGTGTGAAACGTGCTTTCCAATGGGGAGGAAAACTACAGAAAGATTTTGAATCTTTGAAAGATAAGATCAGTTCAGCTCTAGCCCTTGATTTATCGAACTTGAGATAGTCATTCGAGATACAGACTGATGCTAGTGATTATGCCATGGGTACAGTTCTCTTACAGCATGGTAAGCCTATCACTTTTCATTCTGAGACATTTAATGGTGTTGTAGTTAATTATCCTACATATGATAAGGAGTTGTATGCATTGGTTCAAAGTGTCAAAAAGTGGAAACACTATTTTATGGGTAAAGAGACAGTTGTAAATACTGATCACCAACCATTACAGTACTTGCAGTCGCAAAGTAAATTGTAGCAATCACTTCATTTCAGATGGATGGATTTCCTACAACAATTTCACTTGTTAATAAGGTACAGGAAAGTTATTTTCAATAAATTTGTTGACATGATTTGAAGGCCTATTATTAGTGTTTCTACTTTGCTTAATATTGATTCTATAGTACATGAGAGTTACATAGAACAATATGCATCTGATGTTTATTTTAAGGATGTGTATGCTAACTTGAGTGAAGGGAATCAAGTTGAAGAGAATGATTATCACATGCATGAAAATTTGTTGTTTCATTTGGGAAAGTTGTGTATATCACAAGGAGAGAGACTAAGTGTCATGAGAGAAGCTCATTCTTCTCTTGTTGCTGGACATTTCGGGGTAAGAAAAACGGTGACACATTATCATAGGTATTGTTATTGGCCTCGCATGGTAGATAGTGTTTCACATTCCATTAGAGGTTGTTCATTATGTGCTACAACCAAGCCTAGAAATATGAAGCTTGGGTTGTACATGCCATCACCGGTACCATCAAGGCCATGGAAAAGTGTTTCTATGGACTTTTTTGGAGGTCTACCTATGTCTAGAAAGCAACATGATTATCTTTATGTAGTAGTTGATAGATTCAACAAGATGTGTATTTTTATGCCATGTAAGAAATCTATTATTGCTGAAAAAACTGCTGAATTATATTTTCAACATGTATGGGTTCATTATGGTTTGCCTACTTCTATTGTTAGTGATAGGGATTCCATATTTGTTGGGAATTTTTGGTCCAATCTATGGAAGATGATGGACGCCAAGTTGAAAAAGAGTACTGATTTTCATCTGCAAACATATGGCCAAACCGAGGTAGTGAACATAACCATTGTGCATATTTTGAGAGGTTATTGCAGCAAGCATCCTAAGTTTTGGGATGATCATTTGCATTACATTCAACATGCTTACAACCGGGCCAAGCACTCTGCTACAAATACTTCACCTTTTGAAGCCTGTTTTGGGTTTTTACCAATGTCACCTCTAGATTTCATTCTTGAGAAGGATGTTTCCATTGATGGGCATAGTGACATTGATAAAGCTTGCATGTTCACTGAGCGAATTTAGCTTATTCATCAAAAAGTTCAAGAAAAACTTGAAAAAAGTCAAAGCAAATACAAGGAGAGGCATGCCAAACATAGAGTTGATCACAAGTTTCAAGAAGGTGATGAGGTATGGTTGAACATTAGCAAAGAAAGGCTGCAAGGAGAAGGTGAAAAGTTGAAGCCTATTCGTTATGGTCCATTCAATATCATTAAACAAGTTGGTAATAATGCATTTCAGCTTGACTTGCCTTCATATATGCAAATGCATTTCGTTGTCAATGTGGAGAATTTACGTTTATATGAGCCTCCATTGATTGCTGATCAAGGGAGTGACATTTAACTGTCGTCAAAAGAATATTTCTCACCAGAATTTCTGGATGAGCTCAAGGAGGATGCCATCCTTGACAGGAGGACACACACTTCTAAGAGAGGAAGTGTCGATTATCTTTGGATTGGGCTTAAGGGCAGTAAAATAAGTAAGGAAAGATGGATGGAAGTGGAAAAAGTGAGGGAGATGTACCCTTATCTTCTGAACAGGTAATTTAAGGCTTTTGGGGTCCAAAAGCTTCCCAATGGGGAGGTGTGATTAGGAGATCATGTCTATTGTTCAAAAATGCTCAAAAATGAAAGTTCTCAAAAGCGTTTACAACCGGAGCGACCAGAAAGGTCTCGTGACTAAAATATTTCGGTGAAAATCACATCAAAATAGATTAGGTCAAAGGTCTCGTTGCTGTGATTCTGGCACTGTGAACGGTTCTCAAAACAGAGGCCATATGTAGAAGTTATGAAGGTTTCAAAGACCTAGTAAACTCCAAAAAAATGACAGTTTGACTCAATTTGACTTTGTAAATTTTTTTATATATATATATATATATTTTAATTATTATTTTTTTAAAGTTTTTGGGCCTATCAACGGGCGCCATGTGGCCTGCCCGGAGGCTGCCATGTGGCCCCATGGCAGAGGGTAAACAACATTGTAAAATTTTGGGAGTTTGGAGGTTTGAACACGGGACCTGCCCGCAAGCACTGCACGCGCCCACTGCTACGCCACGGGTTAGTTCTTAACCCCTTAGTGCTTCAGGCCTATTTGAACGTTAAATGTTTTTGCAGAGGGGGTTGGGGAGGCCAGCCCCCCACCATACGTCTGTCTGTCTGCCGTGACCAAGACCCACACTTTAACCCGGTGGAGATTCCAAACTGTAACCTCGGTGGTTAGCACGGTGTTGACATGGTAGGTGTTAAGTTAAATGTTACGACTAACGGTGGCGGAGTTCTAACGGTTAGTGCAAAACCCGATCACATGCGGAGGTGACGTTAAATGTAACCACCATTAAACTGACAATCGACGGTTATCTCGGCGGTCAGAGCAGGAGTGGTCACATGCACCCTCCAAAATTTATTATAACTAGAATTCCGTCCGACGGTTCTGCTGGTGGACCACCAAATCAAGCGGGAATTGCCAGATTAGTCGCGCTATCAGGAGTTCCTCCACACTTAGTAGAGTTTTTTAAGGGATATTGGGTAGTTTACTGTTTTGGCCATAAATCCTTGGATATTCAACCAATTTTGATGAATGAATAGTCAATTTTTGGTATTAGAAACATTATGAACACATTGGCAGAGGTTTGAGAGCCATCAGAGGTCATATTATGTAGGTTTATCTTCATGAGAGGTCAAGGAGCCACCAGGGCCACTAGGGTGTTTTTAGTGTATTGAGCATCCATTCTATGTTTTCTGCATATGAATAGTCATTCCTAACTAATTCAAGAATTTTGAAGCTGTTTTTATAAAGAGAATAGAAATTTTAGGATTTTATTCACATGCAATTACCATTTTTGAGCAATAATATATGAGGGACATGCCATTGGAAGCTGGGCCAGCAGATGTAGCCCAGGAGGGGTGAACTGCTTCATCAAATTTGCTGAGTATTACAGGTGATGTTTATTTCTCTATTATTTGCTGCTATACAATGTTATACAAGTAACTTACATGCTTTAACCTCACACATAAATCGGTTTAACTAAGATAAAACCTTTTGTTTCACCTGCAAACTTCAGTAAACCTTATGCAAACAATTTAATTATTGTTTGGATAATTAGCACAACAAAACTAATACATTCCATTCAGATCAAGTGTGGGTTTACTCTGGATAAAATCATGCCCATATATCAATTGAATTTCATTCCCTTCTTCTTCTTTTTTCCCTTATTACCTGTCAAAATTTCTTTGTAGTTTGGGATGTGATGTAATATCAAAGGATATTTAAATTTATTCCAATCCATTGTAGTCCCTTAGTTTTTAGTGATTGCACATATAGTTTGGTTTTGTAAATTTTCGTATGAAGATTTAGAAGCGAATGGGGTTCCTTTGCTTTCATTGTGTCATCTAATTCCTCCCATATTTGTTGACATGTAGTCAAGGTCACCATCTCTGGTTGTTCCTGAAGTTTGTAAAATCTTCAATTATCTCATTTTGTAGCCTCTACATAACTCTTCTGATTTTCATATCATGTATCTTTCAACCATGTTATTTAAGAGTATCCATAATGGAATCTCATTTTTCTCCTACCCTTAAAGGTGTAGTAAGTTCTTCTATCTTGCATAACGCTAATTCATTAGATATCTTCAATTCATTTGCCATCCACGATCGGAGAACTCTTAGATTGATGTCTCCATTGTAATGATTTGGATTCCAATTTGAACTTATGGAAATTAGATAACTATTTAAATGAAATTTACACACCAGATTTATCCTCTTAGGAATACTAGACAAATAAAGTGAACATATATTGCTACCTCAAGGTCTAATTTCCACACGCAAATGTGAAATGAGTTATTTGATTTGAAATGGAATCCAATATTCTTTCAAATATAAAGTATATATCGGTGATGGAGGTTGACACAATATCAGTTCAAAATTTAACTTTCCAGCTTGTTAATTATGGTCTTCAATTCCTGAATTTCCTCTTCTTCTTTTTTTCTTGCAGTTCTTCATCATAATTTTGTGTAGTTGTTGCAAGTTCTTTGCATAGTTGTTTGTTTTTCTCTTGTTGATTCCAAATGGTTTTTCCCTGACCAAATCGTTCTTTTTCTTCATGAATTTGTTTGTGAAAAGTTTTAATGGGAATGTATTCTTCAAGATTAAATGATGCATTTAAACTTTTACATGTGTCTCACTCAATATTGAGCCCTTTTACTTCTCAATTTTTCAATTTTATCCATTAAGTGAATATCAACACTTATATGTTGTTGGGATGTCCTGTTAGCTTCGTTAGGGGATGCCTTCATCTCTGAGTCTTCTATATGCATTTCATCATAAGAAACTTCTATATTTATCTTACTAATGGATGAATCCGTAATTTCCCTATGTTTCTTTGACCTTCTTCCCAATGGTTCTTATGTTTCATTGGTAGAACCCTATTGTTGTTTTTCGAGAAGTTGTTTGGGGTGGTTCATACTCATACACTTGTGAATCTAAATTTCCAATAAATGATCCCCAAATGGAAGTTGGTATTTTTTCAGTAAATGCAGTTTTTTCCAAAAGATAAATTAGCCCATGGTGTGCTAATTGGTCATATTTACCCTTTTGAAAATGGCTCACCATGGCTTGTAGGGATTTTAATAGGAAGTATCGAACATTAATTCTTCTATTTATTTTGAGATATGCCAGGAAATAGAAATGATAAGTCATACAAAGAGAGGCTCTACCTTCACAAGGTAAGTACCTGATTATGTGCTGAAGTACTTAGACCCAAGATTTTGGAAATGAGAGGCATATTACTCCTTGTATAATATCTTCTAGTACTTATCTTTCCTTGGGGAATGCTCCTACCATAGTAATTGACTCTAATTGTTCCTTAAACCACCTTTTTACCTTCAGAGATATTTCTGTTACTCAATTTATCATTTCTTTAGAGATGGTAATGCTTTAGATTGCAATCTGAGTTGTATTTGTTCAAAGGTCGAAATATAGAGTGAAATGCTTTGCTAGGGGTACACTGATGTTCTCAATTCTTTGGAAAAGTGTTAAACGTGTTGCTCTTATAAATATCTCTACCACTTCTAGATTGTGCATTACCATACTCATTAAAATGTGCTCCTGTTTAAACAAATTACCGCTCATTTTGATGTTCTTTTGCACAATTCTACTGCTACCACCATGCTTCTGAAACTTATTATGGACTTAATTTCAAATTTCCAGCTACATAATGGTTCTAGAGTGAGTGAAAAAACAATTATTGATTTTTTAACACCCCGTGTTGCATAAATTAGTTGCATTTCGCGGCTTTTACCAATCTGTGGTTTCTGATTATCATTAATTGTCATGCATGTAGAATACATGTGAAATGTGTTCCTCTATCCCATACAATATCTCTGGGCACTCCATATTTGTTGAAAACTTTGTCATACAAAAATCTTGCCACTCTCTTTTATTTTGTATTTTTCAATGGTTTCACTTCGACCCATTGAGTTACATAGACCATACATATTAATATGTATTGATATTGATTTGAAGGTGGATTTAATGGTACCAAAAAATCAATTCCCCATTTTTCAAATGTATCCAATGAAATCATAGGATGAAAATACATTTATTCTATTTTAGTAGGTTGTCCCATTCTTTAACATACATCACAATGTCTCACATTATCTTTTGCATCTCTATGCAACGTTGGGCAACAATATTCTATAGAGTACTTTACTTGCAATCCTTGTGGTTTCAAAATGACCACCACATGTCTGATCATGACAAGATTTCAGGATGTCATATACTTCATATTCTCTAATGCATCTTCTAAGAATTTGTTATGGTCCCATCTTGAATAAATATCTCTTTATTCAAATATAAGGTGCACTTTTTCTAATCAAAGAATTTTTTTGCCTATATGAAAAATGTTGAGGTAGCTTGTGTGCCACCAAATAGTTTTCTATATCTACAATCCAAGGTGTCATCACTGAAACTGCAAATAAATGCTAATCCAAAAATGAATCATATAATGGTTCATTTGCTTTCTCACTAGTAATTCTTGAAAGGAAATATGCAACTACATTCTCACGACTAGGTTTATCAAGTATAGTTATAACAAATTATTAAAGAAGTAAAATCCAAAGAATTATTCTGCCACTAATAATAGGTTTATTCATTACATATTTATTGGATGAATGATATGTATGTACAAAAGTAGGATATCCTATGATGTAGTGTCTAAATTTATTAATTGCATACACTATTCCCAAAAACTCCTTTTCGGTCATGATATAATTCAACCTTGCATGCATGAGATTTTTGTTTATATAGGAAATAACATGCATTGCTGCATCTTCTTTTTGTCCTAAAACACACCCATTTTTTAATTAATTAATTAATTTTATTTTATTTTGTGGGAAAATCAATAATTTTTTATTTAAAATAAAATAAAAGTTACATTGTAATAGATGCACAATAAAATAAAAGTTACATTGTAATAGAAACAATTTCCAACTCATTATTTATTGGAAGGTTTTGGAGTTCTTTATTTGAATCTGAGCTCTCAGATATGTGAGATTGCTTAGTTCCCCCTAGTCCTTGAATGCTTCTCTTTTCCACATGTTGGTTCTCACTAGTCGAGATCACTGCTGAGTTGTTGGGAATCTTTGCCTATTTATTCTAGTTCTTCTGATTCTTTTCTCCCTCCTTTTGATAGCCTTAATGATTTTGTGTCTCTGGATGTTGTTGGGTTTCATCCATTTCTTCATCCTAGTCCTTTGAATATGGAGGATCTGGGAATTTCCATCCTCTTTGCTTTGGCGATATTTTCTTTGACCTTTTCCTTGCTTGATTGCATGCATTTTGCAAGTGCCCTATTTTATGGCATATCCTGCACTTAAATGTGGTATTTTCAAAGTCTAACCACTGTGTCCACCTAAAATATTGATGCCTCAGATGATTACGATAAGGAATTCCTTTGCTTAAATCCATCTCCACACAACGCGTGCGGAATGAACATACCTTTGTCCATTCTTTCACAATCCATCTTTAAGGAACCTTCCCAAAGAGTTCTTGATTCCTTCTAGAACCTGACAGTGCCAATAGGGAAGTGGGAGGTTATGAAGTCTTACCCAGACCAACATTTTTGTTACCACCATTGTGTTAGCATGAAATCCTAGAAACCATGGGGTTACAAAGAGACACACCCTTCCCCAAAACCATGGTCCTTCATTTATGACATGATCAAAATATTTTTGTTTGTCAAACTAAACCACACAAAAATTTTGCACATAGATCACTGCTACATTTGGCGGAAATTCCGACACTTGGTTCCGACGCTTTTGACCAAATGTCGGAAATTTCCCCAAATTTTTTCCATCCCACCCGAAACCGTCGCTATACCGACGTTTATAGAAAAGTGTCGCAATACCGACACTTAGAAAAGTGTCGCAATTGCGACGTTTGGAGGAAGATGTCGCAATTGCGACACTATGGCCCAAAGCATCACTATTGCAACGAATGCCTCCAAACGTCGCAAGTGTGACACAATGTCTAAGTGTCGCAATTGTGACGTTTGGAGGCACTTGTCGCAATAGCGATGCTTTTTCCGCCGTCGGTATAACGACACTTATATGTACACTACATAAAAATACGAAACTTATATGCGCGCTACATAAACATGATTTTATTGTTTCGTATCCGTCGCAATAGATACATTAACGTCTGATATCACGTGCGCATTCACCCTCCGCTCTTGCAGAATAGCATTCGCCCTCAGCTCTTGCAGAACAACATTTTCCCTCAGCATTCGCCCTCAGCTCTTGCAGAACAACATTCACCCTCAAATCTTGCAAAATGGTAAGTTCTTAATGCAGTCCCTTCCTCCTATAGTAGGGTTGACTCTATTTGGGTTTTTTTGGTCAATTCCATTGGATTGTGTTAGGTTGTAGGGTCCTCTCTAGATGTCAAGAATCAAGATTCAATACCCTCTATTATCTTCATCACCCAATACAAGATTTAAATTTTTCCCAAAGAAACGCTTATTAATTTGGCATCCATTATTTCTCCCTGCTTTAAAAACCCTACATTTAAATGAAAACAAGCATTGCATTTCAACTACAAAAATCTATTAGTGTTCAAATGTACATGTGTGCTACATTAACGTCTGATATCACGCGCGCATTCGCCCTCCGCTCTTGCAAAACAACATTCGCCCTCAGCTCTTGCAAAACAGCATTCGCCCTGAGCTCTTGCAGAACAACATTCGCCCTCAGCATTCGCCTTGAGCTCTTGCAGAACAACATTCGCCCTGCATTCGCCCTTAGCTCTTGCTACACATCATTCGCCCTGCATTCGCCCTCAGCTCTTGCAGAACAGCATTCGCCCTCAGCTCTTGCAAAATGGTAAGTTCTTACTGCATGCCCTTCCTCCTATAGTAGGGTTGACTCTATTTGGGTTTTTTGGTCAATTCCATTGGATTGTGTTAGGCTGTAAGGTTCTCTCTAGATGTCAAGAATCAAGATTCAATACCCTCTATTATCTTCATAACCCAATACAAGATTTAAATTTTTCCCAAAGAAACGCTTATTAATTTGGCAGCCATTATTTCTCCCTGCTTTAAAAACCCTACATTTAAATGAAAACAAGCATTGCATTTCAACTACAAAATCTATTAGTGTTCAAATGTACATGTGTACATCACTTGTGTAGGGTATTCCTTTTCCATTTTCACATTATCCAAGAATGTGTGCAGTATAGTTCATATTTTTTGTGATTTAGATTATCTTGAAAAAGGAAAGGTAAATTATTTCCCATGGAAAAAGAAGGTTTTCCCTTTTTACTACTGGAAATGGTACAACAAAGTTCCATTTCTACCCAAAACTCCTATGAAACATGAACCAAATAAATGCCATGTCCTTAATGGACATCATTTGGCTTTGAAAATGGCCATTGCACCATGTTGTTTCTTATATTACATCACGATGGTTTCTTAGGTCATTTCTTGTTTCTTGAGATGAAAAACAACCAAAGAAATTGTGAAGATCCTTTCAAGAAATAAATGACCATTTCTCAATCATATCTCAACTATTTTTTATTTTATTCGGTGGTTGCTTACTTTGAGAGAAATTTGACACTTTTATAAGGAATATAACATAAAAACACAAAATGGGAAGGAATTGATGAGGTAGATGACCTTTAGTTGTTGTCAATTAAGAACTGATAATACACGATGCATGTTCTGTACTACAAACTAGATTCCTTCCTGGAGTTAGGACACAGAGTATTGAATCAAAGTTGTAGTTTCTAACTTCTTGTATTCGTTCATCAATCTTGAAATTCAGACATTGCATGTCTTCATTGCTTCATGTTTGAATAATTTGCATCATATCGTACAATAGGAAATTAGGAATTATGATTATTATTACTTTATGGATTTGTTAAGTTACTTTTAAGTTTGCATGGTTTAGTGTGAAATTATTCTAGTGTGCCCCTAGGCCCAGGTGAAGGAATGCCAAGGACTGAGAACCCTATTTTTTAAATGGTATTGTTTCTTATACCCAAAAACCCCTCAACATCACTTATTATTAGTTCTTAACAATAGTGTTGTAAACAATTTGAGAATTGATATAGCAAAACCTCGCACTTCTCAAGATAAAGTCCTAAAGCTAAAGTGTGATACCATGTGTAATTCAATAGCCCCATTGTCACCTCACCAACCTCTTTTCACTTCGGGCTAGCTCTCCTCCAACTCAAGGGGGTTCTCCCTAGTAGATGTTAGGGATCTAATGGCCCAACCAAACCAAGTCAAGAGCCCCCTAACTCTCTATGTTTACTACTATCAATCAAAATATTGAACAATAGGGTCAGACATGCATCTTGAAGATAAAATTGCCAGGGTATTTTTGGGCAATTTCAAAGGGAAAGTCCCCAAACACATATAATCAAGGAATTATAACTTGATTTCAAACATTAAATATCAACAAAATTGTTTAAAGGATATTGAAAGGAAAAAGGTGATGGAAGATAGAAAGTGCCTTACTTAAATGCTCTAAGGATTTTTCAATAGTTGCTCCAAAAGCTTCACTTCAAGGCCCTTCAAGATCGTCTCCAACAATGCTATACCATCAGCTTCAACAATGTTGCTCCAAAAAAGTCCTCAAGGTCTTCACAACAAGTTTACTAGAATTTGCTCCAACAATATATTCAATAAGGTCTTCATTGTCAACTCGTCTCTTGTTTGGGTGCCTTAATGTGCAATGACATGTTTCCAAGACTGAATTCAACGCAAGGCATGTTTGAAACTCTAACTATGTTGTCTGGTGTCTTATTAGAAATTATTTCAGTTTTCATTTTGTGTTTTCAAGTTAGATATTGTTTTCAAGTTTTTACATTTATAATTTTATTGCAATGTGGCAGACTGATCAGAGCAGTGCAGGAACAACCCCGAGACGGGATGATCGCGGAAAGAGGCCAGCGGAAGAACATATAAAGTGCCAGCATTTCTCTATCTTCAGGTATTTTAGTTATTTACATAATTGAAATAATATTAATTTTGTTCAAATATGCAGACACCTAGCCATGGTACGCCCGATGATTCCCTCTTTGAGGAAGAGCTTTCTTCATCCCTATCTCCAGTGTTCTTGTTGCAAAAAAAGGCACGAGATGCAAGGTCGAAATTTAATACTTTGATAGACGCGCCTCAAACACCTGAAACAGAAGAGAGGATACAACATCTTATGAGGCAGCTAGAAAGATATCAGGTAATAATAAAAAGTCAAAAGGATATTTTTTTTGTTTTGCATGAGATGAATTGTGATAGTTTGATTTTTAATTTTTACATTGACTAAACTAACAAAAAGTTATTTTGTATGTAGCGTTTTCTGGCACTTGATGAACCCGGTGTTGGTGTTAGTGGGACACAAGGGCAAGAGATTGCCCAACAACCCTCTCGTACACCTTCTACTCCTTTAGATGCCAGCCAAGAAACACACCCTGCCCAAGCAGACACCCAACCAACCGCTGAACGTGTTGGCAATGATGAGGCTGATATGGCCAACTACATTATTACGTTTCCTGGAGCTACACATGTCAGCTCCACAGGGACCATTAATGGCACGTTGTTGGTGAACGATGAAGGTGTCCCTATAAAGCATGTACAACTCCCAGGTAAATTTTAAAATTTTAACTATTTCATGTACTTTATCTAAAACATATTTATCATGATTTTTATTTTTAAATTAATGATAATATCTTTTTTTTTATTTATTTATTTATTTATTTTTATTTTTATTTTTTATTTTTTTTATTTTATTTTCTGTGTAGGAAACAATGAGTTCTACAGGTATCTGGAGAGCCATGCGTTGGTAATTTTTGGCCCAACCATACGCCTGCATTCTAACATGAAAAAGAACTTCTAGATCATTCAGAAGCTTTGGGGTCGGCACATTTGACAAAACAACGGTGGCTCGGGTAGCCGGAAAATATTTGAAATATACCAGGGACACCTATAGGACCCAATTGAAATTTAACCCTAGATATGAGCATCCTCTCACAGTTCCAGAGAGTGAGTGGAGAGCACTCATCCATGACAGAAAGAAAAGGGCAAAGAAAGAAGGAAAATGCCAACTGACCTGCATAAATTACAACTTTAATTCAATAGCTTTAATTTTCTCTATGTCTAAAATAAAGTGTGTTACGTCATATCCGACTTCAATATTTTGATGCTAGGTTGCCTGACACACCTCAAAGGCAACCAAAGCTAGGATTGAAAAAAAGGGCCATCACAAGCTAGGCCAGGGCGACTACTTGAAATTAGCCGCAAGAATTGTAATTAAGTAGCTAAACATCTTATAATTAATTGTATCACCTTCCAACGTTTTTGTAATCCTATCAAATATGATTAAAAACACACAATCATATGTAATGTAGGGTGATGACTTCGCAACAGAAAATACAAAGGAAGATAAAAATATCACTTTCCATTTCGGCTATCAAGCCGTAGTTGAACGTCGCAGAAGCTTGGGGCAAGTTCCAAGATCCAGAATGCATAATAAGGTAAAAAATTAACCTTTCAATATGTTTGTTTTCGTCCATAAATTTAATGTCTAACAACTTTGTTTAAATCAGGGGAGCAACACTACCGACGAGGCAAATAACCCAGTTTTAGATCCAGATGTAGATGATCCTCACGTGCAACCTGATCATTGTAGTGGGGACCAGGCCGACAATGCTACTATCAGTGAGGGCCGTGATGGTAATTAATTTCCACTTATATTTTTTTCTAATTATACCTTGATGGTTGTCCTTATAAAGTTTTTTGTTTAAATGACAGAGAATGTTTCCCTTGAGGATCTTACCACCAGAGAGGAAGACAGGGCAACAGTCCCAACGACGACAATTGGTGCACCAGGTAAATAATCTCATTGCAATTTTTTTTATTAATATTACCGAACTAGCTCAATGATATTTAAAAAATGACAATTAAAATTTAAATTATCTGTTTTTGTAGGCGATGCCCCGTCACTGGATGAGACCAGACATCGTGACTACTTAACTAGGTCAGCGGCGACAACTGGTGCACCAGGTAAATAATCTCATTGCAATTTTTTTTATTAATATTACCAAAGTAGTTCAATGATATTTAAAAACTGACAATTAAAATTTAATATTACCTGTTTTTGTAGGCGATGCCCCATCACTGGATGAGACCAGACATCGTGACTACGCAACTAGGTCAACGACGACAACTGGTGCACCAGGTAAATAATCTCATTGCAATTTTTTTTATTAATATTACCGAACTAGTTCAATGATATTTAAAAATTGACAATTAAAATTTAATATTATCTGTTTTTGTAGGCGATGCCCCGTCACTAGATGAGACCAGACATCGTGACTACGAAACTAGGTCAGCAGTGCGGGTCGAAAGGCACAAAACAGGAGCAAAGCACGATGATATTGATGATGTAATTAGGAGCTTTAGAAATAGGAAGAAGAAAAAGAAAAATTGATAATGTAAAATATTGTATTATTATAAGACAAACGTTACCATACTTGGAACGTTTTTTGCATTATATAAAAAACTCATTTATCATACTATTTTTATGTCAAGCATTAATTGCAATGTTTCCTTTCATACTTTTTGTTGAATTGTTTTTTTATTAGTTATTGAATATTTTTTTTTATGCTCATGAAAGTAAAAAATGAAATATAGATTGGGTATTAGGGAATTGAGAGTGATGTGAGGGGGGGGGGAGGGGCCATAAGAGCTTCCACCTTCACGTGGTTGGCCCTGTTTAGTAGAGAATAATTTATTGGAGCGATTTAATCTTGGAGCAAACCTCCCTTGATCCAGCGTAGCAAGAAAAAAGTCACTGTTGACTTAGTTGCTACTCTTTCAGATCGTGGGAGGCTTGTTCCAAGTTCATGCGACTCCAATAAATTGTTCTTGAAACGAAGAGGAGCTTATTCAGGTATGTTTTGACATTTTCAACATATTTTCTAACATTATCATCAGAATGCATCTTAGAGTAAAAAATACTACATCAATTACTTGTATTTATTGTATAGATAATGATGGATTTTGATTGACTTGGCAGTGCAGGTACAAATCCTCTTGCATCATGAGTAATACAACTTGTCAACCAGGGTCATGTCTAGGATATTTTTGCTTGTGCGCTTGACCAGGTTCGTAATGTCACATTTTGTAAGTTCCTTTACAGTTCATAATTCAATATTAAGCTTGTTCACGATTATTATCTAGGTTTTTTGTATGTGTTTTTTCATCTATTCGATTGTAAGCAACTATGCATGTTTCCTGTTGTTCACTATGATTTCTCCCATTACCACTCCCAGGATGAATCCGACTTTATTGTTACATAGGTTACTTTATTGTTACTATGATTTCTCCATTTACGATTTCATAAGTTACATCATGTAAAGTTGTCAATCTCAGGTTGGTGATGAGCTTTAGTTCTCCAGATTTGGGGCTTTTCTGATATTTTCTCCCTCATGTCATTCCCGCATCACCTCATTGTTTGAGCATGCCAATTGTCTACCACTTGTACCAATTGGCACATGTCAATCTCTGAGTGGTGCCACATTTCACCTATTTTCAGTGAGAGTTTAGGTTTTCTCTAACATAGCTTCAGAAATCCGATTCAGTGCCTGCTTGAATATTGTCACATAATACTCATGGTTTGGATTGATGAGCATGTTCTGAATGGTTGGCTGATTCATAAGAACCACCCATATAGTCATCTTGAGATATTTCAGAAGGTTTCTCGGGTTTCCTTTTTCACCGTTTCTAGTGGGTGGGATGGTGTGGGGTGATCCATCAATACTGGTGCTTTTGTAGTAGGGAATTTGTTTTTGGGGATATAAAGGAGCATTTGATGTAGATATCCCATTGGATGCATTCATAGATGGGCACGAGAGGTCAAGAATTTAAATTAAAAATATGCAACCTCTAGCATGGTAACCTGAAGGCCGCGAGAGACACTGGTTAAAGATTGTTTTGTGCTGGCCTTAATATAGTCGTGATTTCTTTCTATTATCTTAATGCAAATATATAGTCCGGTCTCATTAAAATGAGGATTGTGGTTGTATTTGTCTTTGGTTGTTTCTCTCTTAATGCTCCAGAAGTTGCCAAAAGTTGCGATAGTTGTTTAGTTTGCCTGTTACAACTTAAAAGTGGGTTTTAGCAATGGGAGTCATGTTTTTTAAGGTTCATACTAATATGAAGATCTTGTAATTCTATATTCAGGATAAGAGAAGATGGCCTCTACTTTGGGCAATATGACAACAATTGCCACATCTACCTCATTGGGTAACAATGGAAAGGGGAAGAAGTTGGGTGCAATGTTTGATAATTATGGCAGACAATTGTCTTCTCTTTCACTTTTTTCACCCATTTCCTTTAATCGCTCAAGCAGAAGAGGGACTCTGAGATTACGCGACAGAGAGAAGGTAGTTAATACAAGAGCTATGGAAAAGGAGTTGTACTTCAACAAGGATGGCTTAGTGACAAAAAAATTGCAGGTCAGAGAAAAAATTATGTTTAAAGGAAGGTCACCTGCACGTGAAACTTCATTGCGGTGGATCTTTCCTTGTCCACTTATATTCGATTTTAATGTGTTATTTTAATTTTTCATGGAGGGTTGTTTTGGCATATGGTCTGGCATTCAATTGCACACTTACTTAAAGCATTGTCAATTTGTCTTGCAGGCGGTGTGAACAAACTTGCTGATCTTGTTGGAGTCACCCTTGGGGCGAAGGGAAAAATGTTGTCTTGGAGAGCAAGCATGGTTCTCCGAAAAATAGTTAATGATGGTGTGACAGTAGCTAAGGAGGTAATTTGTAGATGTGTGCTCTGGTTTTCTTTTTAACGTTGTATTAGTTCCCCCTCTTAAATGTCTTAGATTTGGTAGGCATAATTTGAAAACTTAAAGGTGAAAGGAAACATATTTGTTACCTAGTGGTCTACTTGGCCTATGGACTAGCCACATTAGAGTAATGCATAAATCTTTTCACAACAATAAAAGGAAAGGGTTATGGCTGAGTCAAATTTTATTGTTATTGACAGTGTAATGAAATGTATCTCAATGCTATGGTTTTGGCCTTTTTATTGGTTGAATTAGAGGACCCAGTTGAAAATATTGGGGCCAAGTTAGTAAGGCAAGCTGCGGAAAAGACAAATGATTTAGCTGGGGATGGAACCACAACATCTGTTGTTCTTGCACATGTTGGAATATTGAAAAATTCCAGAACAATGAATGGAGAATAAATTTCCCTTCCTCTAACACAGAGAAAATAAAAATTTCTTTGACAGGAGACAGAGTTTCAATACTTTGAAAACAAACTTCTATTCCCTTCAATAACTCAAAAAAAAACTATTACACTTCTTCTTCACTGAGAGGGATTACAAAATTATGACTGCTACAAAACGCAGTGCATAAAACCAACTCACTGTCTGTTCAAAACAAACATACTCTGTCTCTAAAACACTTTGTTGTGTTTTTCACTTTCGCACTGCTGTGCATACACACTTCAAAAGTTACACTCAGTCTTTCACTTTTTACACTCTTGTGTTTAAAAAAAATTTTACGTACTGTCTATAAAAAAAACTACCAAGCTTTTTTGTCCTTTTTATTTTTATATGCCGTAACATATAAAACATATTATATTAAACCCTCTTTAAAAAAAAAAAAAATTAAAACTAAATTCTATGGCCCACCTTTCATTTCGCATATGATATATATATAACATATGTTTAAAACATATGTATATATTAAAGAATATATAAAATTAAATTATCAAAACATTAAAGAACCCTTTCCGTCGGACTTCAAAAGTCTGAATAGATTTAATTTCAAACCAAATTCGTGTTCCAAAATGGGATGCTGACGTCTGCCTAATTTGTAACGCGAATTCTCAATCCAATGTGCCTTATAAAAAATTCGGGTCCGGTTTTCAGGTTTTCAGATTCCCTTCAATTTCATGCGATCCAATATTAATGCTCCACATGTCCTCCTTTTGAATTTACAAAACTAGGGGGTAAATTTCTGTTTGTTTAATTGCTGGTTGGTGAATTGCATTAATGCTGGTTGTTGTGTTTAAATACAATCCTATACAGAAATATGGCTGCGGCCGTCTACAAAAAAAAACTTGCAGGAATTTTAAATGCTGAATTAAATTTTTGGATGGTGTGCAAGCAACCTCCAAAAAAAATGTTGCTGCTGCATCCGTCCTTCTGCTGCAGCAGTTGAAGTTAAAATTCAACAGCACTGGGTTTAATAAGTGAGGGTGTAAAGGTAACTTTTTGTCAATAGTACTGGATTAAGATCATCTATTCATTTTTGTAGGGTCTTCTGGTGTTTGGTTTTTTAGTTTTGGGTTGGGCTTATTGAGTCTAAGATAGTTTTTGAGTGAAAAAATTGCTATCAGGTATTAAAAAATTTTGGTTCTTTTGTCAAAATTTATGAGCTTGTTAAGAAATACAAAACTGACAATGGTTGTATCTTAATTTTGTGGAAAATAATTTGAGATGAAACCTTTTTGTTTAGGTTGTTGCAGCAGGTGCAAACCCCGTTCAAATTACTAGGGGCATTGACAAGACAATAAAGGCCCTTGTTTCGGAACTCAAAATTTTGTCAAAGGAGGTAAACGCCTGCCTTTTGAGTAGGCTGGTTTTCCTTTTTGCTGATGGTTTGGTGTATCTAATTGAATTAGTTGCCTAAGGTATTTTTGGTTGCAAACTCCTTTTCATTTTTTCATACAGTATTGGCCTTGTGGAATACATTTGATTGTGTGGTCTTGTTAGATCTACAACATTTGTAGTTGTTTAGTCTTATGGCCGAGGTGCACTTTTATTATGGAAATAGTTGATGCAATATTGTCATTTAATCCTTACTGCAGGGTAGCATGTTGAGAAGTTTCTTGTGAAACATTTGGTATTCAAATGACACTTGATCCTATACAGCATCATTCACTTGACTTCAAAATTCATATTCAAAGTGTGCCAGACAATTCTTGCAAAATTTCAAATATTTATGTTGTTTTAAACCATTATCTTTTTCATGTATTGGATGCTGAAAATGAGAAAAGACTTTGGTATGAAACCAACTGGTGAATAATTTCCAGCAAAAAAACCACTTCCAAGACATGATTTAGAAGTTGAACATATGTACTTATGAAGCATAGAAATATATCCTTGATGCATTGTCAATGTTTGGCTAGGGTTATTTTTGGAGAAAATAACTCCTTATTCCTAGAATAGTGATCTTCAATACAAGTAAATTCCAGAGAAGAGAGATCATCGTGTGACATAAACCTATTAACAAAAGTGAACAGGGAATGATTATTAATTATGGTATACTAAGTTGTCAGTGATTTTGACTATTTGTCTTTAACATGTAAAAATGTTAAATTCCAAACTTACATCATCATGGTTTGGCATCATGAGCTTGACTAATTGTCCACCATGCTCATAATTTCATTGTTGTATTCATATCTATAAACAACATTTCAAATAATAATAATAAAGTTCTATAAGAAAAATCCAGACCTCCATGTTGCTGCTCCTTGTGAGACAAAGTCAAAATTGCATTACACAATCTGACACATAAGAATATCCTATATCCCGATGGTATGTATCCAAATTCTTATAATAGTGTCTTCAAGACTTATGTTGACATTGCCAATGAGATATTTAAGCAATGAAAGATGGAGCCTTCTTCATTGTTGTATATGTAACAGTCTTTTATTAATATAAAGATCGATGGTTTTGTCTTTCTGAAAATGAAATGTAAAAATAATTTATTGTGGTCAATTGAAAAGTTTTTTTTTTAAAGCTTTTCATTATGGAAGGGCGACATAGATATATGCCCTTCTAATTGAAATTCGGACCCGCCCTTCAAATTTGATCACTGTGTGGGACCTTAACAAACAATAAAACTATTCCGCCGCGCGTTATATAAAACATATAACAAAACCTTTGTCAAAACTTCAAACTAACCCTTTAGCCGTGGGTATTTCATCACGAATTGATCATTTTACCATGTACCTTATTCTAGAGGAATATTCTTCCACTTGATTAGGTACTTCATAATGGTTATATGTCAAAGAGATACATAATGTTTATCTATAACTTTTTGTGGTTCAAGAATCAACTTTCATTCTTCATCTAATTTTTGAAGTTCTATTTACATTGGCATATTTTTTCCCAAAACCTTTTTTAGGCAAGATACATGAAAAACCTTATGAATGCAAGAAGAAGGAAAATATAAATTCTCTACAACTTGTGAAATCCTATGAATAATTATTTAGGCCATAACATTTTTGAGCTAATTCTTTATTCTTATTTTTCTTGAATGAAGATTGCTTATAATGCTATAATTTAAAAAATACCCAATTACCCTCCTCAAATTATCTTTCATTTCAATGTTGTTCCCCTTGTTGTTTTATCATTTTTCATGTCATTTGAAGGTTTTCCATAATAATTTTCAAATTTTCTTTAGTATTTTCCATATGTGACTCTGTTTCTTATACTTTGGACTTATCTTGCAAAAAGTATGAGATACTAGGAGTTGGATATCCATAAAGGGCCTTAAATGGGGAAATTTTAGTAGATGTGTGATAGGTAGTATCATATTACCATTCTTCCTTGATGAACCCACTTCATCCATTAAGATTGCTTTTCTAAAGAGTAACATTGTAGATAACCCTAAAAACATTTGTTAACTATTTTTGTTTGACCATTTGATTGTGTTTGATATGTAGAACTCATGGTAGCTAGTGTTTCTCCACTCATATTAAATAATTATTTCCAAAAGTTTCTTGTTACTATTACTTTAGGAAAACCATGAAGACTATGAATTTCTTTCACAGAGACTTCTGCCACTTGGCTTGTTGTTTATGTACTTTGAGGTCTACAAAAAAAATCTACGAAATTTGTCTATATAAATGACCACAAAAATGTAATACTTACCTTTATATTTCAGTAACCCTGTAATAAATTCTATTGATATATCTTCTATTCTTTGAATATGTATGTGGAATGGTTGAAGTAACCCTAGAGATTTTACTATCTCTCTTTTATTTATTATGCAAACCTGACCTTCTCTTACAAAATTTTGAATATCTTTCTTCATTCCTTCCAAAAATATATTTTTTGATCCTTTGAGATGTTTTAAGGAACCCTGCGTCCTACCATCATAGAGACATGGGACTCCCTTAATATTTGTTTATTAAAATATGCTTGCGTGCATAAAAATATTCTACATTGGCACCAAATTATATTTCTCTTTCACTCCCAATGCTCCATAGAGTTCATTCCATCCTTTATAAATTTTAGTTTTTGTTTAGTACTATTGTCATTTTTCCATTATGGAAAGCTTATTCTATCCACCTAGGAATAGAAAATATAATTGGATATAAATTTGAGGCCTCTTCTATTTTAGAAAGAGCATCATGTACTAAATTTTCCTTACCCTTTTTGCAGATTATCTCAAAATTAAAACTTTGCATTTTTTCTCCTCATTTTTGTTAATTCCAATGAAATCCATAGCTTCAAAAAATATGCTATCATGGTATATCTTGACTTTAAAGTACCTCTCAATGATATACTATCCCCATTTTTTATTGCATGTAATATTGCTTCCATTTATTTTTCATACGTAGATTTCACCAAATATTTTCTTTGAATTCCTTGCTTTTAAAAGCCAATGATATCACTTATTGTGTTAATGTTACGTAAATTCCTTGTCCTAGTGCCTCACACTCTACTATGAATGTTTTACCAAAATTAGGTGCAACCGATGTTGGTGTAGAAGACATGGCATCCATCAAAAGAGAGAATGCCAAAGTAGCCTCATCATTCCATATAAATGATATTTTCTTCAAGAGATATGTGAGTGGACTTGAAATGCATGCATAATTCTTAACAAATGATCAATAATATCATGTAAGTCTAAGAAATCTTCTAAGAACCTTGATTTTCTTAGGAATAGGTCATTTTGTAATAGCTTGCATCTTTTGAGGCTCCAACTTCACTCCTTCCTTTAAAACAATATGAACCAAATACTCGAATTCTTATTTCCCAAAAGCACATTTGGATATTTTTACATAAAAATGATTGTTCTCAAAAATTTATATAACTTTTCCACACGTTTAGTGTGGTATTCCCATGATTTATTCTAAATATGTGTATTATCAAAGAAAACCAACACAAATTTTATAAGATGGGATCAAACAAAATTGTTCTTAAGTCAAGCCCGCCAGACTTCAAATGGTGATAAACCATAACTCAAACCAAATTCGCGTTCCAAAATAGCCTGCTGACGTCGGAAAATTTTGTGACGCGAAAACCAAATGAATTTCGCCCTAATCCTTTTCGGGTCTGAAGTTGGGCTGGCATATGGAGGGAGAGTTGTGACGCAAATTTCTTATCAAATTCGCCCTAATATTTTTCGGGTCCGGATTTCCACTGCGCGAGTAGCCCAAACAAAGACCCGCTCCAATCAATTTCTGTCACGTGTCCTCAATCAAAACTTTTCGTGCTCCCAGCTACGGGTGCATTCGATGGCGTTTAAGGCGATGGGACATGGATGTCGCGATTTCATATCAATCGCATTAAGTTTTAACGTTGTTCAATTAAGTTCCAAGGTTTTCACATCAAATCTGCATTAATTAAGTTTTAACACTATTCAAGATCAGACCTCCACTCCTGTTAGCGATTCCGAATGCTCCAATATGATCTGGCCTTCGGCTCTCATTAATGATCAGAGATTAATTATGACAGGCATCCTTCGATTGCATTGCAGTTGGGTAGATAAAATGGCTTTTCGCTATGGTTTTTCAAACGAGCCGGTTGCTGGGTTACATTGCCTTCTCACTGTGACGAGAAGGAGAAGTGGCCAGCTGAACTGCTGCTTAGACATTACTGCATCTCTTCATTTCTCTCGGTCTCGTCTATGTCTGTCTTCCTCTGTTTCTTGGAATTATGCTTCTCCGTCTCCTCTTGTGCCCACTGCTAGTGAGACTGCACCCATGCCTCACCAGCGTCAAAGGATGCGTTGCCGCAGGGGGAGCACTAGAGGTCAACCACTGCGCGCTCCCTCCAGCCCCTCAATCGAGTCGTCTTCCAGCCAGTCCAGTGATTATTACACAGGTCGCTATCCAAATACTAGGAGTGGGCGGGGTCAGGTTGTAGGATCTGGCCACCGTATGGATTCCCCTGCTCCTCGTTTCCCCACCACTAGTTCACCTTCTCCCACGACGTGCACTGCACAATTTTCCTTTAATTTCTCTCTCAATTTCCCATGAATCACAGCTTCAGTCACTATGGTTTTCTGCGAGGAGGCCCAAACGAAGGAATAATGTACCCGTCCGGCGGGTGTGAGCTCGGAAAAAGCCGGCTAACATTTGGGCCTTCAGGAGGGGAACTGTGGCATGAATGTGGAGGTAGCACCTAGTGATCCTAGACCTTCCGAAGGATGGTGCCGAATCGTCAAGGAGCCGGAGGAGTAGTTTGGTTAATTTTTTTTTCTTGCTTTGCGGCCCACTTAATTGGGCTGCTTTTAGATTATTTTACTGTGATGGACCTTTGTAATATTTTTGAATTCTGTAAATTAAATGTTCAAGACTGGTTTCCCCGTATGAGGGCAGTCTTCTTAATTTTTTGATTTCTTGATGACAAATTTGCCATGAGTCTAGGCAATGATTTTGACTTCGGTGTAATTTTATTCCCACTATTAATAGATTAACTTTACTTAGAAAAAAAATGTTGCCCTGTTTATATTTTAAACCTGTTTTTTGAAATACAGTGCCATGTTTATATGGTCTACGTATTATACTCTTTCTCTGTATATCTACATGAACCTTTTTGCTATGAACAGGGTGGATGCTGTAGCAGGCTACTAATGGAAACAAGCGAGCCTGAACCTTACATCTCGGATGCAACAGATGGTTACCAATTTTGGAATCAAGCGAGCCTGATCTTACAAGCGAGCCTAGGTTTCTGCAGATGGTTTTTATTTTCGGGAACAAGCAAGCCAGAACATACAATCGACCCTGGGTTTATACATATTTTTTCTCTATCATGGATGCTTTTTGTGTGAGGTGTATGTCAACAGTACATGTCTCTGCACATTTCCTGTATCCTCTTTATGATACTATTTTATGTGTTGACAAGTTATCACTCTGCCTTCAAAACTAGCGATGCTGGTTTATTGATATGGTCTTATGGTGTTTTTATATTTTTGACATATCACACTCCTCACATGATTAGTGTTTTTCTATGTTCAAGGATTTTGGGTACTTTAATTTGTATTTGGAATAATGGACGTCGGTACTCTATCTATTGCTTTACTATTCTACATACTATTATTTCACTTTCTTATAGATGCCTCGGGCATATTTGGATGCTTTCTCAGATTTTTCGATAATCTCCATGTGGACCGTTACTGGGTTTTATATCATGTCCCTATATGTGACATGGGGTATTTTTCTATCATTGTCTGGGGTGGGACTTCCACTTTTCTGGATGGATATTTGGGTTCCAATCTTCAGATGTGAAAATGTAATGACTTCATGGACTGTTTTACTTCATATAATATATTCAAAACAACATTTTTTCTCTTGTGAAAAAAATGATTAATGTTTATCACCCTGCCTTCAAAACTAGCGATGCTGGTTTATTGATATGGTCTGATGGTATTTTTATATTTTGGACATATCACACTCCTCACATGATTAGCGTTTTTCTCTGTTCAAGGATTTTGGGTACTTTAATTTGTATTTGGAACAATGGACGTCGGTACTCTATCTGTTGCTTTACTATTCTACATACTGCCATTTCACTTTCTTATATATGCCTTGGGAATATTTGGATGCTTTCTCAGATTGTCGATAATCTCCATGTGGACCGTTACTGGGTTTTATATCAATTCCCTGTATGTGACATGGGGTATTTTTCTATCACTGTCTGGGGTGGGACTTCCACTTTTCTGGATGGATATTTGGGTTCCAATCTTCAGATGTGAAAATGTAATGACTTCATGGACTGTTTTACTTCATATAATATATTCAAAACAACATTTTTTCTCTTGTGAAAAAAAAATGATTAATGTTTATCACTCTTCCTTCAAAACTAGCGATGCTGGTTTATTGATATGGTCTGATGGTATTTTTATATTTTGGACATATCACACTCCTCACATGATTAGCGTTTTTCTCTGTTCAAGGATTTTGGGTACTTTAATTTGTATTTGGAACAATGGATGTTAGTACTCTATCTGTTGTTTTACTATTCTACATACTACTATTTCACTTTCTTATAGATGCCTCGGGCATATTTGGATGTTTTCTCATATTTTTCGATAATCTCGATGTGGACCGTTACTGGGTTTTATATCAAGTCCCTGTATGTGACATGGGGTATTTTTCTATCATTTTCTGGGGTGGGACTTCCACTTTTCTAGATGGATATTTGGGTTCCAAACTTCAGATGTGAAAATGTAATGACTTCATGGACTGTTTTACTTCATATAATATATTCAAAACAACGTTTTTTCTCTTGTGAAAAAAAAAAGATTAATGTTTATCACTCTACCTTTAAAACTAGCGATGCTGGTTTATTGATATGGTCTGATGGTCTTTTTATATTTTGGACATATCACACTCCTCACATGATTTGCATTTTTCTCTGTTCAAGGATTTTGGGTACTTTAATTTGTATTTGGAACAATGGACGTCGGTACTCTATCTATTGCTTTACTATTCTACATACTGCTATTTCACTTTCTTATCTATTGCTTTCTCAGATTGCTTTCTCAGATTGTCGATAATCTCCATGTGGAACGTTAATGGGTTTTATATCAAGTACCTGTATGTGACATGGGGTATTTTTCTATCAATGTCTGGGGTGGGACTTCCACTTTTCTGGATGGATATTTTGGTTCCAATCTTCAGATGTGAAAATGCAATGACTTCATGGACTGTTTTACTTCATATAATATATTCAAAACAACGTTTTTCCTCTTTTAAAGTTTCATTTTTTTTTTTAAATTGAACCCGCCATCGATATACCGACGCCTCGTAAGCGTCGAAATTGCGACAGCTTAAAAACGTCGGAAGAGCGACAGTATAAAAACGTCGGACGAGCAACGTTCAAAACGTCGGACCACATTTCGTCGGAATTGCAACAGTTTACAAACATCGGAAGAGCGACATTCAAAACATCATACCACATTTCGTCAGAATTGCGACAATTTACAAAAGTCAGAAGAGCGACGTCGAAAACGTCGGACCACATTGCGTCGGAATTGCGACCGTTTACAAACGTCAGAAGAGCGACATTAAAAACGTCGGACCACATTTCGTCGGAAGTGCGACAGTTTACAAACGTCGGAAGCGCGATGGTTCGGGAAACATCAAAAGAGCGACGCTTGTTTGGAAGCGACGGAAAAAGTGTCGATAGTGCGACACTTTTTAAGTGCGTTGGAACTATGACGGTATGGAAAACCACGTTTTTCCTACCCTCGAACTGTCGCTCTTGCGACGACTATGTGTCGGAATAGCAACGAATTGGCCGTCGGAAATTCCGCCAAATTTTCTAGTGTTTCATGAATCATTTCATGTTTGTCATAAATGAGTTAAAAATTTAAGGTGAAGAAATTAAAGATCAAACAATGATTGAAAAGGTCCTTAGATATTTGTCTACCAAGTTTGATGTTGTGGTAGCGGTCATAGAAGAAGCCAAGGATTTGGCAATAATGAAATTTGATGAGTTGATGGGATAGATTCTATCGCATGAGGCAAGGATAGAAAAAAATAAGGATTCCACTTTAGAAACTGCTTTCAAAAGTCAATTTTCTATTTCAAGAGGCTGAGGTAGAGGTAGATCGAGAGGCAAAGGATGAGGCGGAAGACATGGGGGTTAGAGAGATGACCAAGAAGATCATGAACATGAAAGTGGAAGAAAAATAAAAGACCTGAACAATAATCAAATATTTTACAAATAAACGGTGAGATTTTATTATTGCAATAAATTTGGTAACTATGCCCTTGATTGCAGGAAGAAGATAGCTTTTCAAGGAAACCAGAGAGGTAATGTTAGTACAGAGAATACAAACTCCATGTTCCTAGCTTGAAACACCATCCACGAACCTTCTGATAATGTGTGGCTATTAGAAAATGGTTTCAGTAACCACATGAGAGGCAACAAGGGTTTGGTTGCAATTTTGCATCAATCTGTGAAGATAGAGGTAAATTTGGGGATTGACAAGACTGTGGATGTAGATGGAAAAGGAGTGGTCAACATTCTGACCAATAAGGGAGAGCCAAAGAAAATCTTAGAGGTATATTATGTTCCTAGTCTCAAACACAATTTGATAAGTGTTGGTCGATTGACGGAGAAAGGAAATAAAGTTATCTTTTAGGGACAAGAGTCTAATATTTATAACAAACCCCTAAGCAAGCACCTAGTAGCAAAGGTGAAGATGACGAGGAACATAATATTTAATCTTATTATGAGTTACAGTGGTTAGGTCAATTCTTTTATAGTTGCATATTCTAATGATTATTGGTTATGAAACTCTCGGTTTGGACACTTGCACTTTTCTGGTTTAAGATTGTTGCAGCAGAAAAAATGGTCAGAGGATCATTAGGGGAATTTTGAGGTCTAAAATGGACCTCCTAAGAAAAATGTACAACCAAAATAAACTTTATGAGAACCAATAGGATTCAAGATGATGATGTCAACCATGGGGGATGATTCACCATTTTTGGAGTAAAAAGGTAAAACGATTAAAAAATAATAAAATAATAAAAACTACTTTTTCAACTCGTATTTTCAACTTATCTCCCTAAGGGAATACTCAAATTTCGAGCCGGAGTACTCATTGGATGAAAAATTTAACTCCTCATCCAAGGAGTACCCATGTTTCATACTTTTGATAGACCATTCTACACAAAAAGTGAGAAATACATGGAAAAACATGATTGCAATCACATTTTTCATGTATTTCTCATTTTTCGTGTAGTAGAGTCCATAAAAAGTGTGAAACATGGGTACTCCTTGGATGGGGAATTAAATTTTGCATCTAATGAGTATTCCTGTTCAAAATTTGAGTAAAATCTTAGGGAGATAAGTTCAAAATGCGAGTTGAAAAAGTAGTTTTTTTTTTCCCTATAAAATTTGATGATGTAATCAAATCTTATTTTATTATTTCCACTATTATTTTATAATTTCCTTAGGAGGCCCATTTTAGACCTCAAAATTCCCCTAATGTACCTTCCATCAAATAATATACTATTACTTGTGAGTGTTGCATCTTGGGAAAGAAACATCGTGAAATATTTCCAAAGGGAGTTGCATACAGAGCAAGACAACCACTTGAGTTAGTGCATAGAGACTTGTGTGGAACTATGAGGACACAATCAATTGGTGTAATTTGTTACTTCCTCATTTTTATTGATGACTATAACAGAAAGACTTGGGCTTACTTATTGAAGGAGAAGTCTAAAACTTTTGCAAAGTTAAAAGAATTCGAAGCCTTAGTAGAGAACCAAAGTGATCGACAGATTAAAGTATTGAGGTAATATTGTAGTGGAGAATATGATTCAAAGGATTTCCATGATTACTGCAAAAAACATGGAATCAAAATACATTTTACAACTAGGTACACATTGCAACAGAATGGTGTAGCAGAGATAAAGAACATAACCATTATGAATATGACAAGGAGCATGTTGAAAGGAAGAAACATGTATAATAAGTATTAGGCAAAAGCAGTTGCATGTGTTGTTTATGTGATAAACAGATCACCTACAAAGAGGGTGATGAACAGAGTACCAGAAGAAGCATGGTCATGCATGTCATGCAGTGTATCTCATCTCATATTTTTTGGATGTGTAGCCGATTCACATGTACCTAAGAAGGTAAGAGGGAAATTGTATGATAAAAGTGAAAAATACATATCTACTGGTTATAGCGAGAAATCAAAAGCTTACAAACTATATAACCTTGTCACCAAGAAGACCATAATTAGCGGAGATGTTGTTTTCAAAGAACAAGTGTGATGGAATGGGACTGTATAGAAAACAGTTGATGCACAAGTACCATTGATGGAAGAGGATGATGTAGAAGATAAGGAATAACCAGAATCAAAAGAGCAAACAACAAACATAGTCACACCAACAAGGACTCCAATATTTTCAAAGAAGCATGATTTTCAAGTAGATTAATATATCAGAATTCTCCTAGTAGCCAATCAGGTGATGAATCAAGCAATGGTAAGAGAAATATGAGAAGTTTGAAATATATTTATGATGATTTGGATGTTAGTTCAAATTTTGCATTTTTTTCATTCCAAAATTCTTTGTTTGAAGAAACAATCAAAGATGAAAATTGGGTGCAATCTATGGATGAAGAATTTGAAGCTATTGAAAATAATGATACATGGGATTTGGTTAATTTTCAAAAGGATAAAAACATTATTGGTGTCAAGTGAGTGTACAAGAAAAATTTGAATGAGAAAAGGTGAAATTGACATATTTAAATCAAGACTTGTAGAAAAATGATTCTCACAACATCCTAAAATATATTTTGGAGAAACGTTTGCTCCAGTAGTGATATTGGATACTGTAAGAGTAGTTCTAGCCACAACAACTCAGAACAAATGGAAAGTATATCAGATAGATGTCAAATAAGCCATCTTGAATGGTATTCTAGAAGAATAAATTTATGTGCAGCAACCACCAGGTTATGAATTTGAAGGTAAAGAGGATAAAGTTTATAGGTTGAATAAAGTGCTCTATGGACTAAACCAAGCACCTAGAGAGTGGTATATCAGAATCAATAGCTACATGATTAAGAATGGATTTTGTATAAGAAACATTGATCCTACCTTATACATAAAGGTAAATGAGCATGGACAATTATTGATTGTTTTCTTATATGTTGAAGACATGCTTTTTACAGGTAATCTTGAGATAGATGAATTTAAAGAAGCCATGATGAAATAATATGAGATGAAAGATCTTAGTCTCATCATATTTTTTCTTGGCATAGATGCTGAGAAATCTGAAAAATGAATTTTTATTTGCCAAAATAAGTATGCTAGATATTTGCAGAAAATATTCAAGATGGATAGTTGCAAACCTATACCTACAGTAGTTGCAACAATCATAAAATTAAGGATGATGAAGGATCAGATGTTAATCCAACTCTATTCAAAATATTGGTTGGAAGTCTCATGTATCTCACAGCTACACGACCATATATTATGCAAGGAGTGAATTTGATTCCTAGATTTATGGAGAATCTAAAAGACACACATTGGAGTGAAGGAAAAATAATTCTCAGATACATAGCAGGAACTAGAGATTGTGGCATAATGTATAGAAGTACAGAAAATAAATATTTGATTGGATTTATAGATAGTGATTTTGCAAATATTTTGGATGGTAGGAAGAGAAATTTTGGTTAAGTGTTCCATCTTGGTTCAGGTGTGATTTCATGGGCATCTAAGAATCAAAATATTGTGACATTATCATCGCAGAAGCAAAATATGTAGCAACAACAGCAGCAGCATGTCAAGCAGTATGCTTCAGAAGAGTATTGGATGGAGTCAAGTAGAAAAAACAATATATTGTGACAACACCTTAATGATTGCATTATCTAAGACTAATGCTCTTCCATTAGGGGAATTTTGAGGTCTAAAAGGGGCCTCCTAAGGAAATTATAAAATAATAGTGGAAATAACAAAATAAGATTTGATTACATCATCAAATTTTAGAGGGAAAAAATAAAAAACTACTTTTTTCAACTCGTATTTTTAGCTTATATCCCTAAGGTTTTACTCAAATTTTGAGTGGGAATACTCTTTGGATGAAAAAATTAATCACTCATCCAAGGAGTATCCATGTTGGATACTTTTGATGGATTTTTCTATACGAAAATGACAAATACATGAAAACGTGATTGTAATCACGTTTTTTCATATATTTCATCTTTTTCGTGTAGCAGGTTCCATGAAAAGTATGAAACATGGGTACTCCTTGGATGAGGAAATAAATTTTGCATCCAATGATTACTCCCACTCGAAATTTGAGTAAACCCTTAGGGAGATAGGTTCAAAATACAACTTGAAAAAAGTAGTTTTATTATTTTATTATTTTTTATTATTTTTTACTTTTTTACTCCAAAAATGGCGAATCACTCCCCATGGTTGACATCATCATCTTGAATCCTTTTGGTTCTTAAAAAGTTTATTTTGGTTGTACATTTTTCTTAGGAGGCCTATTTTAGACCTCAAAATTCCCCTAATGATCAAAAGAGCAAACATATTGATACTAGAGATCACTTTATTAGAGAACTTGTGAGCAATGGAGAAGTTCACTTGAAGCCTTGTAAATCTACTGATAAACTCACTGATATATTTACTAAGTCATTAGAAAAATATGGGTTTGAGTTTCACTAAAGAAACTTGGGTGTTGTAAGCCTAACTGAGACATAGACCAATAGGCATGTTTGAGTTATCATGAGTCATGTCCTAGTTTAGCTGTCGTAATTAAGGGGAAGTATTAAAAAAAATAATTGAATCTCACATGAAGAGTTAGAGAGTCAGTTACGTGAGTGTTGAGTAAGTCGAGTTATGTGATAGATGAATTTTCTAAGTGTGTGCATGTCAAGTTATATTAAGTGAATCGTTAGTCCAATAGGTTAAATACCCTTCATCAAGTTCATTGTATTCAAATTGAAGATTGAAGTTTGCGTGATCAATAGAAGAGTCACAACTTGTGTGTGAATTATTGTGTTACTTTGTGTTTATATCCTGTGTCTTTCCAACACCACAGGCTGCCAACACCAATCATTTGAAAGCTAATAGGCCACCATGATCCACGATTTACACTCCTTGATTGTTGCTTTCAGGCACCAAGCCCTTGGTGTAATTGTGGTAATGATTTTAAATGGAATTTATGATTCTTACCATTTATTAAATGATCATTTTTTATATGTACCATAACAGTTAATTGTGTTTTTAGGTCAAATTTTAATTCTCAATTGGATGAACAAGATATAATTACATTCAAATTCTGATTAATTCCAAAAATAGCAAATTGAAAGATTTTTATATTGAAAGTATTAAATTAATACATATTAACTTATCTCTATGATACTATTTAAATAACTTAAAACCAATTAATTAAAACGACATTATCGCTCTCACAGGACATGTAAATTGTTTTCCTTTACAATGTCCACGCAAATTTAAATGGATAATACTACATAGAGCGAAAATATGATTATATAAGTATTTCACACTAACTTAAAATATTACTGAAATTATTTCAAAATAAGGTAATTAGATTAAGAAAATTAAAGAATACTTTGCATTCAGTCTTCATGCAGACACTTTCAACCATTCAGCTTTGGCATAGATAAATTATACAGTCAAAGAAATTTGTTCATTGAACCATTTTTGCAAACACGTCGAGATGAAATTCAAAGTAGATTTTGAAAAATAATGCAGTGCTGTAAATACACTGAGAAAGAACTCGAAACTATAATGGAGTGAAAATTTCTTCTCATCATTAAAATTGAGTTAAATAAAACTACATATGAGACAAGGAAATATGCAAGAATAAATGACTATAGAAGGTTCCAACTAAACTCAACAAAACTTAAATACATTCAAGACTATGACACCTAGCAGACAATGAGATTAAATATTTCAACAATTCCTCCTAATCCCATCTGTTACAAGTATTGGCACTTACAATTCTCGATTTCTCTCTTCGAAATTCAAATACGTTTTTTCCCACTCGCTTTGTGAAAATATCTCCAATCTCATCTCTTGAACCAAAAAAAGAAAGTAATATGTCTCCATCATTGACAATATCATGAATGAAATGAAAACATGTGTCGATGTGCTTGATATTTTTGTGAAAGAGATGATTTTTTGATAAAGAATTTGCAAAACTTTTGTCACAGTAAATAGGAGTTGGCTCCTTTTGAATATTTGAAAGTTTTTTCAACAACATTCTCAACCACACTACTTGAATAATTGTTGAAGTGGTAGCTACATACTCTTCCTCTACAGAAGATATTGAAATTATGGGTTGTTTCCTAGATTCCCATGAGATCATATTGGTTCCAAGGTGAAAAGCATAGCTTGAGGTTCCATTGTGATCATCTAAGATTCCTGCATAATCAATGTATGTAAAGCCATAATGTTTGTAGAACAAATCATAGTCCAGCGTCCCTAAAAAATATCATAAGATCATTTTTGTAACCTTCCAATGCGAAATATTGGTTGATTGCATCAACATGGAAACAAAACTAGCTACAAACATGATATTAGGTCTAGTTCCAGTGAGATACAACAAACTATAAACTAGAATTTTATACAATGAATAATCATCTTGTGGTTTTACATCTAGTTTGCTGAGCTTCATACCTGGAACAATTGGAGTATTAGTTGGTTTACAATTGATCATTTTGAAGTTTTCGAGGATCTGAGAGGCAAATTTTGTTGTCAAACAAAAATTCCATTAGCATATTTTTGAATTTCAATGCCTAATAAGTACTTCATGAGCTCTAGATCAGTCATATCAAACATTGTTTGGATGGTTTCTTTGAACTCTTCTAACATCATATTTATTTTATAAAGAAGACCATAAACATAAAGGAAAAGTACAATGAGAATTTTACCTTCATGAGTTTTGGTATACAAAGTTGGCTCATGGATGTTTCTACAAAAACCACTTTTGATGAGATAAGTTTCAATGCAATAGTGCCAAGATCTAGGAGCTTGTTTCAATACACACAAGGCTTTCTTCAACCTGTACACCAAATTATGCTCCTATCCTAGAACTTTAAAACTAGGTGGTTGCTCCACATAAAATTCATCCTGGAATATACCATTTAAGAAAGAAGATTTTACATCAAGTTGAACACTTTTCCATTATGGGAATTTTGAGGTATAAAATGGGCCTCATAAGGAAATTATAAAACAATAGTGGAAATAACAAAATAATATTATATTACATCAACAAATTTTATAGGGAAAAAATAAAAAAATACTTTTTCAACTTGTATTTTCAACTTATCTCTCTATGGGTTTAATCAAATTTCGAGCAGGAACATGCGTTTGATGAATAATTTGGTTCCTCTTCCAAGGAGTACCCATGTTGAATACTTTTGATGGACCCTGCTACATGAAAAATGAGAAATGCATGAAAAAGGTGATTGCAATCACGTTTTTCATGTATTTATCATTTTTCGTGTAGCACAGCCCATCAAAACTATGCAACATGAGTACTCTTTGAATGAGGAATTAAATTTTGCATCCAATGAGCACTCCCACTCGAAATTTGAGTAAAAACTTAGAGAGATAAGTTGAAAATACAAGTTCAAAAAGTAGTTTTATTATTTCGTTATTTTTTAATCTTTTGACTTTTAAACCTTAAAAATTATGAATCATCCCCCATGGTTTACATCATCATCTTGAATCATATTGGTTCTTATAAAGTTTAATTTTTTTGTACATTTTTCTTAGGAGGCCTATTTTAGACGTCAAAAGTTCTCTAATTATTTTGTGTTGAGTTGTTGTCGCCAAAATATTTTTGACAATGTCTAAACTTGCTACTGGAGCAAAGGTTTCACCATAGTCGACACTAAACTATTGTGAGAATCCTTTGGAAACCAACCTTGCCTCATGTTTCATAATTTCTCCTTTTTCATTCAGCTTAGTCGTGTATACCCACTTTACACCAATTCTATTTTTGTCTCTTGGTAGATCAACCAATTCCCAAGTTTGGTCTTCACTATGGTAGAAATTTCTTGATTCATTGCATCAATCCAATATTTATATCTTACTTCCTCTTCAAAATGGCTTGGATAGCAAGAAAGAAAGGACTTTTTTTTATTTTTTGTTAAAAATCATGCTCTTGTTCATATATTTCTTTGATGCTTCTAGTTTTCTGATTGTCTTCTGAAGATGATGAATCATTTTTGGATTCACTATTGTATGATATAACATTTTCACAGTGATATGGATCTTCCTAAACCTGAGATTTTGGTAGTTGTGGTGGATGAAAAAGCTTATTTAAATCTTCATTAATTTGATCAAACCAAGATTTATTTTCAAAATATTTAACATCCTTGATTAAAACAAACTTCTTGGTGACTCGATTATAGATTCTATAGGATTTAGACTGTTTACTATAGCCTACAAAAATACGTCTTTCACTCCTATCATTAAGCCTCTTTCTTAGCTCCTCAGGAACATGTGCAAATGCTAGAGATCCAAAATATTTAAAGTGAGATACAATCACCTTCTTATCATCCCATGATTCTTGAGGAATTGCATCTTGTAAACTGGTTGTTCGCTATCTATAGATAACAGGTAATGCAGTAGAAACTGCTTCAACCCAATAGTCATTACAAAAATTCTTATGATGAAGCATACATCTCGCCATATTCATGATTTACTGGTTTTTCCTCTCTGCTACTCCATTCTACTATCGAGTGTACCCCATTTTGTTCTTCATGATGATTCCCTACTATTGAAAAAAAACTTGAATTCATTGGAATAGTATTCTCCTCCTCTGTCGGAGTTGAGTACTTTCAAATGCTTTCCACTCATCTTCCTTGATTCTGCTTTGAACTCTTTGAATCTTGAGAAAGTATCTGATTTATTTTTCATAAAATAAACTCATATCTTCCTACTATAATAATCAATGAAGGTCAAAAATAAATACTACCACAAATGGAATATGTCTGCATTGGGCCACATATATCTGAAGGAGTTTCTCAAAAGGCACTTTTTCTCTAGAGGAATATGTGGGAAAACTCTCTCTTTTATGCTTGGATAGAATACAAATTTCACAGTTACAATATTTTTCATTCATAACAGGGAGACCAATGATTATATAATATTTATGAAGTAGACTTAGACTCTTTAGGGGAATATGTTCATAGATAGAATGTTATAATTGTGACTCATCTAGTCTTGACACACGGTGTGAAAAATACTGTTAAATATTTCGACCTCTAAGAGTTCATGGAAGCATTTGTTCTTGTTTTTTTCAACCTTTTCTATCAATATTATATTGGGAGCTTTGTCATAGATATAAAATGTGGTCCCTTGGAATATTACATCCTAAGAAGGTTCCATCAATTGACCTACAATAATGATATTATGCTTCAGATTTGGAACATAATAAAAATTGGGTATATAATTGTGTTGATTTAGTTTGGTAAGAATAAGGACAATACCTTTCCCTTGAACTTTAATAATGGAACAGTCTCCAAGAGTAATTTCAGATGTTATGGAAGCATCAATGCAAGAAATTATACTTATATGTCACATGTCATATGATTGTTGCAACCACTGTCAACAAACCAAAGGTGCTTGTTGTGAATACTTTCAAAAATATGGCAAGAAAGTAACATTGTTTTAGAGGATTCTCCTTTATTGTTGGACATATGGGCATTTCCTCTTTCTTGGTCTGACAATTTATTTATGTATTCATGTTCATAATTCCCAAATTTCTTCCAGTGATAACATTGGACATTAGAATTTCTCCATGTTCTACTTCTCTGTATTTGGTTTTGTGCAGGTCTCAACCGCTCTACTGCATGATGATGTTCTGATATACCTCTGCCTCAACCTCTATCTTTCTTGTTGCTACCTCTCTATCCTCTTCCTCTGCCTCTAACAAGAGATATTTGTGCTTTGAAATCTTGTTCCATGGAATCTTCTGCCAAGTTAAGTCTTTTTTGATGCGCAAGAATTGATCCAATCAACTGCTCTATTAAGAAATTTGTAAAATATTTGGATTCCAAAATAGTTGCTACAATAATTTCATATTTATTGGATAGGATTCGAAGAAAATTTTCAGTAATATTATGCTCTGTAATGGTTTCACTAATAATTTTGATCTGATTGACTATGCCCATGAATCTAGTCATGAAATCTTCCACATTCTGTGTGAAAATCATCTTAATGGTTTTCAACTAAGATCTCAATGTCAGCAATTTAACAATATTCACTGTATCAATACCTTGATACATAAATTTCAGAATATTCCACACTTCTTTTGCTATTAATGTGTTGATTATCTTGTCAAAGATAGATTCATCACTTGAGTTCAATATCCAACATTTGGCTCTGTGTCCTTTCATTCTCAATTCTGCTGCAACATTAATCTGATTATTGTTCATGGCTACCAATGCTTCTTTGGTAGCCTTTACATAACCATTTTCAGGTTATCCCAACAATATTGGGCTTGCAAAAATGTCTTCATTCATAAAGACCAAAATCATAATTTTTTCCAAGCAAAATCGGGGTTTGTGGCAAAGTGCTGGAAGAAGCCATTTTTTTTAAATGTAGATGTGTGCCCTTTTTTTTTTAAATCTCCTTTAAAAATTAAAAAACATGTCCTTAAAAAATGTGCAATGCCCTCTTTTCTTTTATCCTTTTAAAAGTTCAATTTTTTTTTGAAAAAATATTTCATAATTTCTTTTTGGGTTTAATAACAGATCCCCTTTTTTAAAATGGCTTCCTCCCTTTTTAAAATGAAAGCATTTTATCTATTTTTAATATGAAAGCCTTATTTTTGGCAATATGATGTAGAGTGTTGTCCTTAATGGCAACCCACTTGATGAAGATGATGGCAACCTACTTGATGAAGTTGTCCTTGATGTTTGATGAGTTTATTAATGATGTAAATCTGATGTTCTACAAGCAGCTCAGAAGGACTAGAGAAATCAATCTTCAGTATCTGCCAGAACAATGATGAAAAGTGTATGTTACAAGGCATACGCAGGTTTGTTAAGGAGAAGGCACGTATGCACGCGAAAAAGTACGTGCCAAGTCGTGTATGCTCAAATGCGCTCTAAATGTGTAAAACTAGGGTTACTACCATGGTATTGACCCATTGTATTGAGCGCTAGGTTGTCTATTTGATCCCGTCCAGGAATACCATCAGAAGTGGTATGGTTTTGGCTCATGGTATTGACAAAGGCTAAACCTATATAAGGAGAAGAAGATCATTGTGCAAGTGCGTGCGTGATGTCTGGGTTTTAATGAATACTTCTCTTTGAAGAATATCTGTATGGAATGGGTAACAGTTGAATGATAGATCTGAATTCATAATGCACCAGTGAAGAAAATGATGAAGAGGGATCTCTAGATCTGAAATGTATTTGTATCTTCTAGATCTGTTTATGAAATGTTTAGATCTGAGATGAGGCGACCATGTTTCTGAAGTGAAGGGTAAAATCTGAGCTATGTATCTGTTCTAAAGATTTGTGCAGCCCTAAAATGTCGGAAGATCTATACGCTTGTTTGCAACAGAGAAAGCGCGTATATACGCGGGTCGTATTCAGAGAAAGCGCGTATGGGTTGTGAAATTAGATCTGTGATATGTGCAGATGTATACGCGGGTTGATATGCATGAAATCGCATATATACATAGGATAAGTGAAAGGAAAGCACGTATGAAAACTAGGGTTTGATGAAGTATGTGGTATGAAATGTCTGATCTGTTCTGCTGTATTACTGTTATCTGTCTATGATGTATTCATACAGATCTGGGTTTTCTGAATATTGATTATGCTACTGACTATGTTGAGAAAAGATCAAGTTGTTGATTGATTGGTTGATGATTCATTGAATGAATTGATAAGGGTATAAGTTTCAGTTTGATGTATGATTGAGCTTAAATGTGTGGAGTGGGTCCAGTCTGAAAATATGATGAAAAGTGGCTTGCAAGTTGTGATCTATTGAAGCTATTGGATCTAGTTTGAAAATTGATGAAACGTGGTCTGCAGTGGTGCCGAGGGTCGAAGCCTTCAGTCAGGGGGTCGTAGCTCCCTTCCAGGTAAGGCTGGTAAACGAGAGCAGGGGGTTGTAGCTCCCTTCCATGAGAGGATGGTAAACAAGTGCAGGGGGTTGTAGCTCCCTTCCAGGAGAGGCTGGTAAACGAAAGAAGGTTGTAGCCTTCTGCAGGTGGGTGCCTGCGTGCTGGTATGAGTCTGCGCCAGTACATGGTTGTAACATGTTTTCTTTATATAATAAATATTGAAGACTAAGACGACGGCAGCGGTGGTTTTCTCCCGACTTGGGTTTCCACCATAAATCCTGGTGTTCTTGTGTGATGCTTATGCGTGATGGTTTATTATGTTATTACTGCACATGCTTACTGTTAACTAAACATCAGATGAATGAATGTTGAAAATATAAAAGTAAAGAAATAAATGCATAATAAGATCTCTGTGTATACGCGAGTTGTATGAAGGATATCCACGTGTATACATGAGTTGGGGTATGGGTTTTATAGAAATAAAAAGTAAAAAGTTTTGAGTATGCCCTAAATACTGATTCACCGCCCCCCCTCTCAGTATTTTTCCCAACAATTGGTTTCAGAGCAGGTCCTTCTGCAGAAGCTTGATCGCTTGAAGGAGATCCGTCGAAATGGGAAGTCATGAAGGGGTAATGTCTATAAGGCCACCTCTATTCAATGGAAATAATATGTTATTCTAGAAGATACGAACAAAAGCATATCTGCAAAGTCTTGGTGCAGAAGTATGGGCAATCGTGGAAGGAGGTTATCAGTATCCGGCAAGTATTCCTACTGATGCAGCAGAAAGGAAGAAATATGAAATCAATGCCAAAGTAGTCAATGTCTTATTAGGAAGCATGTTTGAACCAGAATTTGCTAAAGTGATGCAGCTAAATTCAGCAAAAGAAATATGGGACAAAATCATTCTGAGCTATGAAGGAGATACAAAGGTAAAAAGTGCAAAACTCCAAACTCTCAGAATTGAATATGAAAATTTAAGGATGCATAGTGATGAGAGTATTGCCAGTTTATTTTTACGTCTAGATGATATTTTAAATCGTATGAGAAGTTTGGGTGAAACCATAACCGATACTACTCTGGTGGAAAAAGTCTTAAGATCTTTAACTTCAAAATTTGAGTCAAAAGTGTCAGCTATTGAAGAAAGGAAAGATCTGCAAACTCTTACTATTGTTCAACTACATGGTATTCTGACTGCTTATGAAATGATACAAGGAGGTCCCTCTCAAATCAAAGAAGCTGCTTTTAAGGCGTGTGCAAAAGGAAAAGAAAAGGAAGTTGTCAAGGAATCAAGTTATATATCAGAAGAAGAAGAAGCAAATTTTGTAAGGAGACTCCAACCAGGTACTGGAAGATTCAAAGGTAAGATACCCTTCAAGTGTTTTACTTGTGGGAGAGTTGGTCATTATGCTGCTAAATGTCCTTATGAAGAAAATCATGATAAAGGGAAACAATTTGAAAAGAGAAAGAGTTATTATACAAATGAAGATAATGATGAGGATGAAGAAGATTTTGACCAAGATCTGAAAGTGCTCATGGCAAGGAATCAAAAGAAGAAGGCTACTCAAAAGGAGATACCTCAGAAAAAATGTGCAGCAGAAAAAGAAGAAGAGGAAACAGGTATTGATTGTTGTTCTTGTGATTCACCTTCTTATGCATGCAATGGTGAAGATAGTGAAAATAACAGTATAAGTCTAGAAGAAAATCTCAAGATCAATGATGAAAGCAATGATTGGAATCAATTTCATAAGAGAGAATCTATCTAAAAAGATATGATCTCTAGAATGAATGAACATAAATAAATACTGAATGGACAGATAGAAAAGTATCAAAAGTTGTATGTTTATGCAACCAATCAAAGTGAAAGACTTGAAGCAGAAATCATCTCTCTCAAAGAAGATCTGGAAAAATCAAATAAGAAGAATGAAGAACCCCTATTATTTGAAAAGGAAGGACTTGAAGCAGAAATCATCTCTCTCAAAGAAGATCTGGAAAAATCAAATAAGAAGAATGAAGAATTGTTACAAACATGTGAAGAACAAGAAAATTGGTTGAAGGAAGAAATTTTAAAATTAAATGATCAAGTAGAAAAAGGAAAAAGGGTCGAAGAAAGCATGAAGAAGCAATGCCAAAAATTAGAGGTTGAGGTAAACATTCTCAAAGGTAAATTAGAAGAAAAGGATAAAATCTTGAGGTTTCAAGATAGTAATAAGATTCTGGACAATATTCTTAGTAATCAAATATTTCCTGCTATTAAACTTGGTCTTGGTTTTCATGAAACTGTTAAAGTAGAATCTAGTTCACAAGGAAGTGCTAAAAAATCAAAAGATGTCAATGCAAAACCTGAAGAGTTGAAAGAAACAAGAAGTGAACCGACAATCATGAACACTCAAAGGAAATCATTCAATATTGTTGAATGCTTTAAATGTCATAATTATGGACATGTTGCAGCAAATTGCAGAAGCAGATTGTTTCAGTCACAAACAAACAGATTCTATACAGAAAGGTACTCTGGTTTCTTTAAGGTATATTGTTTTTCATGCAGCAAGTTTGGTCATAAAGCAGCTGATTGCGATAGAAGAAAGAATAGAAGAACACATTATGATCCTTATGCTTACTTTTCTGGTCACATAAGATGCTATACTTGTAACAAGTATGAACATGTATAAAAATAATGCAGGATGAATAGATCTGAGAAATTGGAGAACTTCCAGCACACAATAAGAAATTTCAAGCAAAGCTGGAAAAAGAAGGAAGACCGGTTAGAAACGTAGGGAATATTGATCCTACTGCAGTCATCTGCTTCGAAATCTTATTTCTCATAATGACTGCAGAAATGATTTGAGATACATTATAGAGATTAGTAATGTATCATCACAGGGGGAGAAATGTATGATGATTCTCATGGTTGATTTGGTAATTCTGGGTATGTTTATTTTTGACAGTGCATCTGTTGTGAAGAAGACAGGTACAGGTGGTAAAAATTCAGGGGGAGAAGAAGGAGTGTGAAATTTTCAGTATTTCACTTTCCATACGCAGATTTAATGAAGTAAAGTCGCGTATACACACGAGTTACAGTGGAGACAGACGCGTATGCATTTATGATAAGAAAATTAGTATGACAATTGAAGATCAGGAACACAGGTTCAGGGGGAGCATCAGTCTGACTATTAATGATTGCATTATTGACATTATATCTGCTTATGTCTCATTTCAAATGATGATGACATGATACGTGATTTATTATGACGAGTTTATGGATGAGCCCTGTTTGCTTTTTGCTGAAGAGTATTCCTTGCTTTCACACATGAATGAGATGGAAGTCTTATGATTCAGAGATACGGACAGATCATGCAGAGATTGTTGCTGATGGATTTCTATTGAAAGTATTCAGGTTGAAAAAGCTAAGGAGGAGCCTTGGTCATATGGAAAGGATGCGTGGATGCACATTTTCAGGGGGAGCATTAGCCTTGCTGAGTATAATGCATTGTTGGCATTATGATGGTTCTAAAATATGATCTCTCTCTTGAGGTATTTCTGGTATTGGTGATAAAAAGTAATATTTTTAATCTGATAAAAAGGTCATGTTGATACCTATGATGTAAAATTGTAATATTCAGTCATGTAAGGACTTGAGTCAAAGTGTGTAAACCCACTTGGTTGGGTACTTGAGTCAATTTTGTAAACCCACTTGGCTGGGTACTTGAGTCTCATATGTAAATCCACTTGATTGGATCTTTGATGTAAGTATGAGTCCTTGGTGATAGGAAGGTCATAGAGTCATGTACTTCATTGGAAAATATGTTTGAACATTTAGCATGAACTCAGGGGGAGCATAGTAACTTCAGTGTACATCAGTTCTACAACGCTCTTCTTTCTACATGAGGGGAAAAACCTTGTGTTGGTTTTGATCTGCCCTTTGCCCTTGATGTCAATGGGGGAGAGTGACATGGTGTTTGAATAGGGGAAGAATATCATTATGCTTAATGTATCTATCTGTTGTGGTGATCAAACACCATCGTGGTTGCCATCAAGTCCAAAGGGGGATATTGTTGGCAATATGATGCAGAGTGTTGCCCTTGATGGAAACCCACTTGATGAAGATGATGGAAACTTACTTGATGAAGTTGTCCTTGATGTTTAATGAGTTTATTAATGATGTAAATCTGATGTTCTACAAGAAGCTCAGAAGGACCAAAGAAAGAAATCTTCAGTATGTGCTAGAATAATGATGAAATATGTATGTTACAAGGCATACGCGGGTTTGTTAAGGAGATGGTGCGTATGCACGTGGAAAAGTACGTGCCAAGTCACATATGCTAAAATGCACTCTAAATGTGTAAAACCAGGGGTTACTACCATGGTATTGACCCATTGTATTGAGCACTAGATTGTCTATTTGATCCCGTCCAGGAATACCATCGGAAGTGGTATGGTTTTGGCTCATGGTATTGACAAAGGCTAAACCTATATAAGGAGAAGAAGATCATTGTGCAAGTGCGTGCGTGATGTCTGGGTTTTAATGAATACTTCTCTTTGAAGAATATCTGTATGGAATGGGTAACAGTTGAATGATAGATCTGAATTCATAATGCACTAGTGAAGAAAATGATGAAGAGGGATCTCTAGATTTGAAATGTATTTGTATCTCCTAGATCTGTTTATGAAATGTTTAGATATGAGATGAGGCGAACATGTTTCTGAAGTGAAGGGTAAAATATGAGCTATGTATCTATTCTGAAGATTTGTGCAGCCCTAAAATGTCTGAAGATCTATACACTTGTTTGCAACAGAGAAAGCGTGTATATACGCGGGTTGTATTTAGAGAAAGCGCGTATGGGTTGTGAAATTAGATCTGTGATATGTGCAGATGTATACGCGTGTTGATATGCATGAAAGCACGTATATACGCAGGATAAGTGAAAGGAAAGAGCGTATGAAAACTAGGGTTTGCTGAAGTATGTGGTATGAAATGTCTGATCTGTTCTACTGTATTACTGCTATCTGTCTATGATGTATTCATACAGATCTGGGTTTTCTGAATATTGATTATGTTGCTGACTATGTTGAGAAAATATCAAGTTGTTGATTGCTTCGTTGATGATTCATTGAATGAATTGATAAGGGCATAAGTTTCAGTTTGATGTATGATTGAGCTTAAATGTGTGGAGTGGGTCCAGTCTGAAAATATGATGAAAAGTGGCCTGCAAGTTGTGATCTATTGAAGTTATTGGATCCAGTATGAAAATTGATGAAACGTGGTCCATGGTGGTGCTGAGGGTTGTAGCCTTCAGTCAGGGGGTCGTAGCTCCCTTCCAGGTGAGGCTGGTAAACGAGAGCAGGGGGTCGTAGCTCCCTTCCAGGAGAGGCTGGTAAACGAGTCAGGGGGTTGGAGCTCCCTTCCAGGTGAGGCCGGTAAACGAGCGCAGGTGGGTGCCTGCGTGCTGGTCAAGTCTGTGCCAGCACATATGTTGTAAGATGTTTTCTCTATAATAAAATATTGAAGGCTGAGCAACTGCAGCGGTGGTTTTCTCCCGATTTGGGTTTCCACCTAAAAATCCTGGTGTTCATGTGTGATGCTTTTTGTGATGGTTTATTCTGTTCTTACTGCACATGTTTACTGTTTATAGAACATCTAATGAATGAATGATGGAATGATATAAGTGAAGAACTAATGGCATAATTAGATCTCTGTGTATACGCGAGTTTTATGAAGGATATCCGCGTGTATACGCTAGTTGGCTTCAGCAAAGTAGCGTATGGGTTTTAGAGCATGAAAAAGTAAAAAATTTTAGTTTGCCCTAAATACTGATTCACCCCCCCCTCTCAGTATTTTTCCCAACAATTGGTTTCAGAGCAGGTCCTTCTGCAGAAGCTTGATCGCTTGAAGGAGATCCGTCGCAATGGGAAGTCAAGAAGGAGTGATGTCTATAAAGCCACCTCTATTCAATGGAAGCAATCTGATATTCTGGAAGGTATGAACAAAAGCATATCTGCAAAGTCTTGGTGCAGATGTATGGGCAATCGTGGAAGAAGGTTATCAGTATCCGGCAAGTATTCCTACTGATGCAGCTGAAAGGAAGAAGTATGAAATCAATTCCAAAGCAGTGAATGTCTTATTAGGAAGCATGTCTGAACCATAATTTGCTAAAGTGATGCAGCTAAATTCAGCAAAAGAAATATGGGACAAAATCATTCTAAGCTATGAAGGAGATACAAAGGTAAAAAGTGCAAAACTCCAAACTCTCAGAATTGAATATGAAAATTTAAGGATGCATAGTGATGAGAGTATTGCCAATTTCTTTTTACGTCTAGATGATATTGTAAATCGTATGAGAAGTTTGGGTGAAACCATAACCGATACTACTCTGGTGGAAAAAGTCTTAAGATCTTTAACTTCAAAATTTGAGTCAAAAGTGTCAGCTATTGAAGAAAGGAAAGATCTGCAAACTCTTACTATTGTTAAACTACATGGTATTTTGACTGCTTATGAAATGAGACAAGGAGGTCCCTCTCAAATCAAAGAAGCTACTTTTAAGGCATGTGCAAAAGGAAAAGAAAAGGAAGTTGTCAAGGAATCAAGTTATATATCAGAAGAAGAAGAAGAAAATTTTGTAAGGAGACTCCAACCAGGTACTGGAAGATTCAAAGGTAAGCTACCCTTCAAGTGTTTTACTTGTGGGGGAGTTGGTCATTATGCTGCTAAATTTCCTTATGAAGAAAATCATGATAAAGGGAAACAATTTGAAAAGAGAAAGAGTTATTATACAAATGAAGATAATGATGAGGATGAAGAAAATTTTGACCAACATCTGAAAGTGCTCATGGAAAGGAAGCAAAAGAAGAAGGCTACTCAAAAGGAGATACCTCAGAAAACATGTGCAGCAAAAAAAGAAGAAGAGGAAACATGTATTGATTGTTGTTCTTGTTATTCACCTTCTTGTGCATGCAATGGTGAAGATAGTGAAAATAACAGTATAAGTCTAGAAGCAAATCTCAAGATCAATGATGAAAGCAATGATTGGAATCAATTTCATAAGAGAGAATCTATCTACAAAGATATGATCTATATAATGAATGAACAGAAAAAAATACTGAATGGACAGATAGAAAAGTATCAAAAGTTGTATGTTTATGCAACCAATCAAAGTGAAAGACTTGAAGCAGAAATCATCTCTCTCAAAGAAGATCTGGAAAAATCAAATAAGAAGAATGAAGAACCCCTATCATTTGAAAAGGAAGGACTTGAAGCAGAAATCATCTCTCTCAAAGAAGATCTGGAAAAATCAAGTAAGAAGAATGAAGAACTGTTACAAACATGTGAAGAACAAGAAAATTGGTTGAAGGAAGAAATTTTAAAATTAAATGATCAAGTAGAAGAAGGAAAAAGGGTCGAAGAAAGCATGAAGAAGCAATGCCAAAAATTGGAGGTTGAGGTAAACATTCTCAAAGGTAAATTAGAAGAAAAGGATAAACTCTTGAGGTTTCAAGATAGTACTAAGATTCTGGACAATATTCTTAGTAATCAAAGGTCTCCTGCTATTAAACTTGTTCTTGGTTTTCATGAAACTGTTAAAGGAGAATCTAGTTCACAAGGAAGTGCTAAAGATTCAAAGGATGTCAATGCAAAACTAGAAGAGTTGAAAGAAACAAGAAGTCAACCGAAAATCATGAACACTCAAAGGAAATCATTCAATAATGTTGAATGCTTTAAATGTCATAATTATGGGCATGTTGCAGCAAATTGCAGAAGTAGATTGTTTCAGTCACAAACAAACAGATTCTATACGGAAAGGTACTCTAGTTTATTTAAGGGATATTGTTTTTCATGCAGCAAGTTTTGTCATGAAGCAGCTGATTGCAATAGAAGAAAGAATAGAAGAACACATTATGATCCTTATGCTTACTTTTCTGGTCACATAAGATGATATACTTGTAACAAGTATGGACATGTATAAAAATAATGCAGGATGAATAGATCTGAGAAATTGGAGAACTTCCAGCACACAATAAGAAATTTCAAGCAAAGCTGGAAAAAGAAGGAAGACCGGTCAGAAACGTAGGGAATATTGACCCTACTGCAGTCATCCACTTCTAAAGCTTACTTCTCATAATGACTGTAGAAATGATGTGAGATACATTATAGAGATTAGTAATGTATCATCACAGGGGGAGCAATGTATGATGATTCTCATGGTTGATTTGGTAATTCTGGGTATGTTTATTTCTGACAGTGCATCTATTGTGAAGAAGACAAGTACAGGTGGTACAAATTCAGGGGGAGAAGAAGGAGTGAAATTTTCAGTATTTCACTTTCCATACGCAGATTTAATGAAGTAAAGTCACGTATACACGCGATTTACAGAGGAAACAGACGTGTATGCATTTATGATAAGAAAATTAGTATGACAGCTGAAGATCAGGAACACAAGTTCAGGGGGAGCATCAGTCTGACTATTAATGATTGCATTATTGACATTATATCTGCTTATGTCTCAGTTCTAAATGATGATGACATGATACATGATTTATTAGGATGAGTTTATGGATGAGCCCTGTTTCCTTTTTGCTGAAGAGTATTCCTTGCTTTCACACATGAATGAGATGAAAGTCTTATGATTCAGAGATACGAACAGATCATGCAGAGATTGTTGCTGATGACTTGCTATTGAAATTATTCAGGTTGCACAAGCTAAGGAGGAGCCTTGGTTATATGGAAAGGATGCATGGATGCACATTTTCAGGGGGAGCATTAGCCTTGTTGAGTATAATGCATTGTTGGCATTATGATGGTTCTAAAATATGATCTCTCTCTTGAGGTCTTTCTGGTATTGGTGATAAAAAGACATATTTGTAATTTGATAAAAAGGTCATGTTGAGACCTATAATGTAAAATTGTAATATTCAGTCATGTAAGGACTTGAGTCAAAGTGTGTAAACCCACTTGGTTGGGTACTTGAGTCAATTTTGTAAACCCACTTGGTTGGGTACTTGAGTCTCATATGTAAATCCACTTGATTGGATATTTGATGTAAGTATGAGTCCTTGGTGATAGGAAGGTCATAGAGTCATGTACTTCATTGGAAAATATGTTTGAACATTCAGCATGAACTCAGGGGGAGCATGGTAACTTCAGTGTACATCAGTTCTACAACGCTCTTCTTTCTACATGAGGGGAAAAAACTTGTGTTGGTTTTGATCCGCCCTTTGCCCTTGATTTCAAAGGGGGAGAGTGACATGGCATTTGAATAGGGGAAGAATATCATTATGCTTAATGTATCTATCTATTGTGGTGATCAAACACCATCGTGGTTGCCATCAAGTCCAAAGGGGGAGAGTGTTGGCAATATGATGCAGAGTGTTGTCCTTGATGGCAACCCACTTGATGAAGATGATGGCAACCTACTTGATGAAGTTGTCCTTGATGTTTGATGAGTTTATTAATGATGTAAATCTGATGTTCTACAAGCAGCTCAGAAGGACCAGAGAAAGAAATCTTCAGTATGTGCCAGAACAATGATGAAAAGTGTATGTTACAAGGCATATGCGGGTTTGTTAAGGAGAAGGCGTGTATGCACGCGGAAAAGTACGTGCCAAGTCGCGTATGCTCAAATGCCCTCTAAATGTGTAAAACCAGGGGTTACTACCATGGTATTGACCCATTGTATTGAGCTCTAGATTGTCTATTTGATCCCATCCAAGAATACCATCGGAAGTGGTATGGTTTTGGCTCATGGTATTGACAAAGGCTAAACCTATATAAGGAGAAGAAGATCATTGTGGAAGTGTGTGCGTGATGTCTGGTTTTTAATGAATACTTCTCTTTGAATAATATCTGTATGGAATGGGTAACAGTTGAATGATAGATCTAAATTCATAATGCTCCAGTGAAGAAAATGATGAAGAGGGATATCTAGATTTGAAATGTATTTGTATCTTCTAGATCTGTTTATGAAATGTTTAGATCTAAGATGAGGCGAACATGTTTCTGAAGTGAAGCGTAAAATCTGAGCTATGTATCTGTTCTGAAGATTTGTGCATCCCTAAAATGTCTGAAGATCTATACGCTTGTTTGCAACAGATAAAGTGCGTATATACGCGGGTCGTATTCAGAGAAAGCGCGTATGGGTTGTGAAATTAGATCTTTGATATGTGCAGATGTATACGCGGGTTGATATGCATGAAAGCGTGTATATACGCAGGATAAGTGAAAGGAAAGCGCGTATGAAAACTAGGGTTTTCTGAAGTATGTGGTATGAAATGTCTGATCTATTCTGCTCTATTACTGATATATGTTTATGATGTATTCATACAGATCCGGGTTTTCTAAATATTGATTATGCTACTGACTATGTTGAGAAAAGATCAAGTTGTTGATTGATTGGTTGATGATTCATTGAATGAATTGATAAGGGTATAAGTTTCAGTTTGATGTGTGATTGAGCTTAAATGTGTGGAGTGGGTCCAGTCTGAAAATATGATGAAAAGTGGCCTGGAAGTTGTGATCTATTGAAGCTATTGGATCTAGTGTGAAAATTGATGAAACGTGGTCCATGGTGGTGCTGAGGGTTGTAGCCTTCAGTTAGGGGGTTGTAGCTCCCTTCCAGGTGAGGCTGGTAAACGAGAGCAGGGGGTCGTAGCTCCTTTCCAGGAGAGGCTGGTAAACGAGTATAGGGGGTCACAGCTCCCTTCCAGGAGAGGCTGGTAAACGAGAGAAGGTTGTAGCCTTCTGCAGGTGGGTGCCTACGTGCTGGTATGAGTCTGCGCCAGTACATGGTTGTAACATGTTTTCTTTATATAATAAATATTGAAGACTGAGATGACGACAGTGGTGGTTTTCTCCCGACTTGGGTTTCCACCTTAAATCCTGGTGTTCTTGTGTGATGCTTATGTGTGATGGTTTATTCTGTTATTACTACACACACTTACTGTTATCTAATCATCAGATGAATGAATGTTTCAAAAATCTAAGTAAAGAAATAAATGCATAATAAGATCTCTATGTATACGTGAGTTGTATGAAGGAAAAAATAAAGAAAAATAAAAAAGTAAAAAGTTTTGAGTATGCCCTGAATACTGATTCACCCCCCCCCAACCCCCTCTCAGTATTTTTCTCAACACTTATTATAAAAATGAACCTTTTAAAAGGTTATTCGATTCCTAAAAATTGAAATTCGGGGCTATTTGATTCCTAAAACAAACACCCTTCGAACAAAATTTGGAGACTTATACCAAACACCAAGAGTTTACTTTGAAAGAAATAAGTTGGAATTTCGATACCTCTTTTGGGAATTCGTTGTAACACATTATTTGTTGTTAGGAGTTCGTGTGAGGAAAAAATTAATGCGGCGGTGACTAACGCAACTTCATGCAGTGGAGTTTTGTGTCAGTAACAGGAGAGTTTACATTTTTTTGGTGCGTTAGTAATGTTGGATTCAAGGTTTTTAGTGTGCATTAATTTGGCTACCCCTTCAGGAATTTAAAAAAAAAAAAACACTCCAACTTTCCTTGTGCATCGAAAATAATCAGTCACCTCATGTTCACTAGTTTCTTGTATTTCACTCGCTTGGCCACAAATGGGTTCTTGTTCTCCTTTGCAAAATCTCAATCTTAATGCTTCAATGAGATTCAAATTCTGCTATCATTGGTGTTAGGTCCTTACAATACTAGTGTATTCTCATTATTGTTATTGTTAGTGTAGCCCCCTATTGTTATTTTTGTGCCCATGTATCCCCCATGTTTTTATTGTTGTGCCCCATAGAAGCCCAATATTTTTATTGTTGTTCCCTTAAATTATTATTTTTATGTAGGCTCTGATTATATTGTGAACACCAAGACTCCTATATATACCAAGGTGGTATTATCATTTGTATCATCGAAGATTTTTTCATTTATTTGATTTAAAGAAGGTTTCACCTCGAAGAGGATAATTTTTAATTTATTGATCTATATCTTTTGTGATTTGGTTATATAACATTTTGTATCATAACTTTGGATTATAGGGTTTCACTGCTGCAAACAAGAAATTGTGGAATTTTCGCTATAACATTTTTTATACGAATGTTCAGAACCTGAAATTCTTACCATGTGGAGCCGAAATCCTTATGAACATATGGTAAAAATTTGAGATCTTGGTTCGCTACATCTTCGAAGATAGGGTTTGAAGAAGTTAGGGTTTTTGCATGCTCCAGAATTTGGTCTCAAATAGGTGACCTTGGGAACAACGTAATAACTTCGTCTATGAGAATTGGATTTGAATTTCGTAAAAAGTGATCAAAAGAAAACAATATTTATTGTATCATTTTCAGAGCCGAAGGTTGAAAAAATGGCATGTGGCACTCCATACAAGTTCATTCTACTAAACGAGTCCATAATCAGGCCATTGTGGGAGATTGGGAACAAATTTACGTTGAAGAATCCAAATTTGGTTTGGTTTGTGGCATTAGAAATAAGAATCAGAGGAATACCACAAGATCAAATTTAAGATCTTGGAGAGTTGGCATTACAAAGATACAATATTTCCAATATATAGCTCCAAAAAACAAGGAAAAGATGTGTGTCCATTTTTTTCTAATTTGCATAACTTCTGTTTGAAAAATCAGTTTGAAGTTATTCAAGGGGCATAGTGAAGCATAAATATCATTGTTTGATTCCAAAATTCCTCAAAAAAAATGGACACACCTAGTAAGTAACCAGAAATATCTTCTATGACACATGAAGAGGATGAATAAATGTAACATGATATATCAAATTTATGAAACCAAGTGCAACAAATTTTTCTCGCAAAAATGAACAAAACATGAATCGGAAGCCATGATGAATGTTAATATAGATGGTATAAAAGGGGGCATGGGAGTTTTGAATGATGGTTTAAAATCAAACATAGAGGCAATGATGAATGTCAAGATAGAGAGGTTGAAGGAAGGTTTGGAAAATTTGCCACATTAGACAACTTTTGAGGTCTAAAATGGGCCTCCTAAGAAAAATGTACAACCGAAATAAACTTCATAAGAACCAATAGGATTCAAGATAATGATATCAACCATGGGGTATGATTCACCATTTTTAGGGTAAAAAAGTAAAAATATTGAAAAATAATAAAATAATAAAAATATTTTTTCAAATTTTATTTTCAACTTATCTCCCTAAGGTTTTACTCAAACTTCAAGTGGGACTACTCATTGGATGCAAAATTGAATTCCTCATCCAAGGAGTATCTATGTTGCGTATATTTGATGGATCCTTCTACATAAAAAAAAATGAGAAATACGTAAAAAAAATGTGATTGCAACCATGCTTTTCATCTATTTCTAATTTTTCATGTAGCAAGGTCCATCAAAAGTATGAAACATGTGTACTCCTTGGATGATGAATCAAATTCTACATCCAATGAGTTTTCCCACTTGAAATTTTAGTAAACCCATAGGGAGATAAGTTGAAAAGGTAGTTTTTTCTTTTTTTCCCTTTAAAATTTGATGATTTAATCTAATCTTATTTTATTATTTCCAATATTATTTTATAATATCCTTAGGAGGCCCATTTTAGACCTCAAAATTACCCTAATGGAAGAAAGGTTTCCCACTGGTGACAAGGTAATCTGTGAAAATCATGATAAGGACAAAAGGAGTATTAATTAGGATTTTAGAGACTCCAATGTTGGGTTTAAGAACCAACACATTCCAAATCTAGATATGAGGAATTTTCATGGCAAGGATCTGATAACATGAATACTACAGATGGAGAAATATTTTTATCTCTGTGATGTGTAACACACACAAATGGTGCACATCGCAGCTTTATAATTGGAACCTAATAAGTTTCTACGATATCAATGAATTTTTTCTGATAAACCACTTTTCACTTGGTCAATTTTTATGGAGGAAATGATAATATATTATAAGGATACAAAGAGCAAGACCTTCTTTAGCCAATTGATAAATATCAAACAAAAGGTTTCAATGGCGAACCACATTGAGGACTTCCAGAAATTGAATATCAGGGTAACAAATATTCCATAGGAGCATAGGATTTGATGTCTTCATATAGAATTTAAAGGATAACATCCAACATGAGGTTCGCCTTTGGGAAATTGATTCATTGGAAAAGGCATCCGAGGTGGCAAGAAAAGTTGAAAACAAAATTATGGCAACAAGGAATTCTACCACACAAAACTATAAAGATGGAAGTGTTGTTTCTCCTAGCCTTCCAGAACCTACGTGGTTGACACCACAACAACTGGAGGAAAAAATAGTAAAATGGATTTGTTACAATTGTGATAGAAAAGACACTAAAGGCCATAAGTGTGCTAAGAAGAAATTATTCTACATATATTGTGAATAGGAGGAAGAAAAGGAACAATAAACATCAAAAGATGAAGATATACACCAAGAACCAACCCTTGAGAAATAAGAAATGAATCGAACAATGTCTTGCAATGCATTGGCGGGAATTACCACTCCTCAAATGCTTAAGATAGAAGGATATATCAAAAATAAAAATGTAATAATTCCAATTGATTCAAGTCATACTCATAATTTTATTCATTCTAACATAGCCAAGGAATTGCATTGCTTCCTATATCCAGCACTAGAGTGTCAAGTGATGGCTACAAATGGAGGAACTATAAATATCTCTGGAAATTTCCATAATATCAAGTTAACCATGTGGGAATATGTATTGAATATTCCAATGCTTTCCATTCTAATGGGTGGTTTGGATGTTGTACTAGGAGTCTAATGGTTTCAATCTTTAGGCACGCTAGCTTTTCATTTTCAAGAATTTTTCTTGAATTTTCTTTGGGAAGGAAATGAAGTTGAATTAAGGGGTATCACAGGGAAACCAGGAAATATAATAAGCTCTAATGGAATGAAAAAACTTTTGAATAAATAAAAACATGAAATAATTACAAAATTATGCTCACTAGAGGTTCAAACATCAAAATCATCTATTTCTCCAGATCTCCAAAAAGTCTTAGACAATCATGCCAAGGTGTTTGAGACTCTCAAAGGCCTCCCAACTATTTGTGATCATGATCATGATATTCATTTTATTCTAGGAAATTTTCCTCCAAAAGTCATACCTTACACATCTCCCTATGCCCAAAAGAGTGAAATTGAACGTATGGTTGCAAAAATGCTAGAGGCTAGTAAAGCTCAACCTAGTCAAAGTTATTTATATGCTCCAGTGGTATTGGTGCACAAGAAGGATGGATCATGGTGTATGTGTCCACATTATAGGGATCTCAACAAGGTCACTATCAAAGATAAATCTCCCATTAATGTCATTGATGAATTGTTGGATGAATTACATGGAGAAATTTACTTCACCAAGTTGGATATTCGTTCAAGATATCATCAAATTAGAATGAAGACTGAAGGCATTCTGAAACTAGCATTCAGAACTCATGAGGGTCATTATGAATTTTTGGACATGCCTTTCTGCCTTATTAATGCACCTTCGACATTTCAAGTTTTAATGAATTTCATTTTCAAAGCGTTCCTTAGAAAATTTGTGTTAGTATTTTTTGACGATATACTAATATACAACAAGTATTTGAAGGATCATGTGAAAAACGTTATGAGGGTGCTCAAACTATTAGAGGAGAAACAATTATATGCGAAAACCCCCAAATGTTTCTTCGGAGCACAGAAAGTAGAATATTTGGGTCATATTGTATCTCATGAGGGTGTTAAGGTACACCCTAAAAAAATTAAAGCCATTAAAGAATGGAAAATCCCCACAACCATAAAGCATATTCAAGGATTTCTTGGGTTGACAGGGTATTATCACAATTTTGTTAATAATTATGGGAGAATAGCAACACCTCTAACAACAATACTCAAGAAATATGCATTTTATTGGGCTGTAGAAGCAACTAAGGCCTTTGAACATCTTAAAGAAGAAATGTGCCAAGCATCGGTCTTTGCTACGCCTGACTTCCCAAAAAGATTTATTATGGAATGTGATGCCTCACGAAATGGAATTGGTGTTGTTTCAATGCAAGAAGGAATACCCATTTATTTTAAAAGTCATCCAATCAGAGGAAAGTCTTTACACAAACCTATTTATGAGAAGGAAATGTTGGAAATACTACATGCACTAAATCAATGGAGACCTTACATAATGGGAAGACACTTGAAGGTAAAAACAGACCATGATAGTCTTAAATGATTTTTGGAACAAATATTCTCTTCAGAAGAACAACAAAAATGGGTCACAAATATGTTGGCTTACGCCTTTGAAATCATCTACAAAAAGGGAAGAAAAATGTTGCTACAGATGCACTCTCGAGAAAGGATGAGGATGTGGAAGCCTTGCTTTGGGCCATTTCAATTATCTAACTTGATTGGATAATCGAAGCAAGGGATGAATGGAAGAATGATGAAGAGGTTTGGAGACTCATTCAAAATTTTCAATAAGATCCCAGTACATCTGATACATTTAGCTGAAAAAAATGATCCATTGTGGTACAAATATCAGTTATATCTTTGTAAGAATTCACAACTCAAGAAAAATATTATTTTCTAATTACACACCTCCCTATTAGGAGCACACTCGGGATTTTTAAAAGCTTACCACAACATCAAGAAGGAATATTTTTTGGATGGCCTTAAATATGATATTTAGAAGTTCGTGGTAGAATGTTTGATTTTCCAACAAAATTAAGTTGAGACAATTAAGGCCCTAGGTCTGTTATAACCTTTACCCATTCCAAATCAACGTTGGGAGGATGTCTCAATGGATTTTATCACATATTTACCCATGTCTGGACAAAAGAGTCCCATCATGGTGGTAGTTGATAGACTTACCAAGTATGCGCACTTTTGTGCATTATGTCATCCTTTTAAAGACAGTACAGTTTCTACTACATTTATGGAAACAATTCAAAAGATAAATGGAAACCCAAATATTATTGTAAGTGACAGAGATCCCATTTTCACTGAAATTTTTTGGATGGAATTATTTTCTTGTCTTGGAACTCACTTAGCTCATAGCTCATCTTGTCATCCTCAATATGATGAGAAAACCGAGATAGTGAAAAAATGTTTGTAAGGATATATTCGTTTTGTGGTATCTGATAAACAAGCATAATGGCTCAAGTGGTTACCTCTAGCTAAATGGTGGGATAACACTTCCTTCCATACTGCAGCAAAAATAACCCCATTTATGGCACTTTATGGATATCATACACCATCCATCACATCATCTTTAAGAGAAAATTATAAGGTTCAAGTAGTGGGAGATCACATTGAGCATCAACAACAAATTCTCCAACTCTTAAAGGATAATCTCACTCTAGCTCAAAATCGAATGAAAAAACAGGAAAATCAGCATTGCAATGAAATAATTTTTGATGTAGGCGACTGGGTATTTTTATGGCTACAACCATACAAACAAATGTACCTCAAGCAAGATAAGAAGCATAATAAATTAGTGGCCAAGTACTATGGTCCTTAAAAGGTGTTGTAAAATATTGGTACTATGGCATACAAATTGGAGTTTCCTGCATATTCTTGAGTACACCCATTTTTTCATGTTTCATGATTAAATAAGGTTATTGGGGACAAGCTCCCACTTCAGAAATGCTGCCAAAACTTGATGAAAAAGGAAAAATCATATTTCATCCTGAAGCAGACAAAGAAACAAGAACATGACAGTTACAGAATCGATTAATTTCAGAGTATCCCACTAAGTGGAAGAAATTACCCGCTGAAGACTTAACATGGGAGGATGAAAATTTTACACAGAAGCATTTGGAACTATGACAACACTTTTTTGAAGGGCAGGGGCATGTTAGGTCTCTATAATACTAGTGTATTCCCCTTATTTTTATTCTTAGTGTAGTCTCCTATTGTTATTGTTTTTCCCATGTATCCCCGATGTTGTTATTGTTGTCCCCCATATAAGCCCACTATTGGTATTGTTGCGCCATTACATTATTATTTTTATGTAGGCTTTGATTATATTGTGACCCCTTAGACTCCTATATATACCAAGGAGGTCTTATCCTTTGTCTCATTCAAGAATTTTTCATTTATGTGATGTAAATGAGGTTTCCCCCTCGAAGAGGCTTATTTGGAAGTCGATGATCTATATAATTTTTTATATAATTACATAACACTTGGACTATTATACAACCTCACTCTCAGATACTGTCATGAAGAATGAAGTGTTAGAAAATTATATATTACAAAGCAATGGAATACATAAAAATATGTGGAAATACAAACACACAAAACAAATAAACAAGAGAGACATAGATATATGTGTCGAACCCAACTTGGGCTACGTCCAAGGAGAAATAACTAGTCTTTCCTTTCTATTATCCAGAAAAATGAAGAGACACAACCTACATGAGATCCGGTATAATATCCTCTACTCTATCACAAAATCCACCTTTCTCTTTGCCATTCAAAATACACACATCGCACACATCCATAATACTATTCCCTCATATGAAACAAGGGGTTTCCTTCCAGGACAAAAAACCCTAAATTAAACATAACTTCTACCGTCAGATCATCCGCCTAATGAATGACCTATATTGACTAAGAAATTACAATATTTTACAAGGAAATTTTACATCTATTTTTATCTTCGGGGGGGGATCCCCTCCCGCCCGCGTAGAGGGGTGTACAGTTTTCCAGGTTATACATCCGACTGAAACAAATACCTCTAAATCAGGATGATAATCAGGGTCCACACCCAAAAATATCCCACTTAGAGACTGATTGTAGAAACTCCATCGCTATTTCATTTTCTAGACAATGACGTCACTTTGGACCTGGATGTTTCTCATATTCATCATCATATTTGAAGACCAATTGAAACTTAGAGAAACCTCAGTTTCTCCCTAGTTAAGACTATTGTTAACATATCTGCAGGATTCTGGCTACTCTTTGTCTTTTCCAACTTCAATTATACATCTTCCAACACTGACCGTATGAAATGGTAATCGAGTTGTATGTGTTTACTCTTGGAATGAAATGTTGAGTTCTTTGCAAGATGAATGGCACTCTGGATGTCACTGTATAACCTACCCATCTCCTTCTTCTTACCAAATTCATCCATAAGCCTTTGTAAATAAATCATCTCTTTACTAGCCTCTGTAGAGAAGCATATTCTTCTTCCATTGTTGAAAGTGCAACATCACTTTGCATTTTCGAAACCCACCTGACAGTTGTTCCACCTACAGTAAATACCTACCTTGTAGTGCTCCTCCTATTATCTCTAACACTTGACATATATGAATCAACATATCCCTGTAGAGAAATGTTTGAACCACCCAATCATAATGGTTGATTTGTGGTACCTCTCAAATACCCGAGAATCCATTTCAATGCCATCCAATGTTATTTTTCTAGATTGTTCATGTACCTGCATACAGCTCTCACTACATGTACAATATTAGGGTTTGTATAAACCATTGCATACATTAAGATTCCAACTGTTGATGAATATGGAAATTTATACATATAATACATTTCTTCTTAGATCTTGGGGCATGTCTCGCTACTAAGCTTGAAATGGCTGGCCAAATGTGTACTAACTAGTTTTACATTCTTCATATTAAATATGTCCAACAACTTTTGTATGTACTCATTTAGAGATAATGATAATTTGTGATTTTTCCTGTCTCTAGTTATTCTCATACCAAGTATTTTTTTTGTAGCTCCCAAATCTTTCATTGCAAATGAATTTTCAAATTTTTCTTTGAGTACATTTATTTCTTGCATGTTAGACCCTGCAGCAAGCATGTCATCTACAGACAATATCAATTTAATATAGATTCCATCATTTTTATTTTTTAGATAAAACAAAATTATTAGAGTGACATATAGTATAACCTTGTTCAGACATAAGTCTCTCAAATTTTATATACCACTAGCTCGAAGCCAAATTTAAGCCATACAAGCTCTTCTTCAACCTACATATATATCTCTTCCTCAAAATATCCATGGAGAAAGGTTGTCTTTACATCTAACTGTTCAAGATGAAAATATTTTGCTGCTACAATACTTAAAATTGTTCTTCTTGAAGTCATTTTAACAACAGGAGAAAATATTTCATCAAAGTCAATACCTTTCTCTAGTGCAAACCCCTTCACCACGACTCTAGCTGTGTACCTATGTTTTCATCCATCTTATTACTTCAACTTGTAAACCCATTTATTCTGCAATGGTGTCTTACCTGTAGGAAACCTGACTAAGTCCCAAGTCTGGTTATGTGCCAAGGAGTTCATCTCTTCTTTCATGTGGCTAACTCACATTTCTTTCTAGTTGCTACCTGAATTGCTTCTTCAGAAAATTTTGGTTCACCAGAATGAGTCAACAATACATGATATAACGAAGGAGAATATCATTCAGGGGGTCTACTTATCCTGGTAGATCTTCTAACACCACTTTCTGGTGTTTGAGGTGTCTATTGTTGTTTTGGAGGTAGTTGTTGATTATTATTATTTTTAGGCACCTTTACTTTTTCTGTGATCTCATGAAGCACTATGTATTCTCTACTTTCTTTATCATGTTTCCTTTCCTGCATCTGATCCTTATACCAGACATTTTCATTAAATATGACATCTATGCTCCTAATTATTTTGTGATTTTCATAATCATATAAGCGATAACCAAAATCATGAACACCATATCCAATAAAGGTACGTTTCTTTGAATTTTCCTCAAGCTTTGTTATATTTTATTTATTAATATGGACAAAGGCCTCACAACCAAAAGGCTTTAGAAAATATTACTTTACCTTTTTACCTGTCCATGCCTTCTGTGGATTACCACCATCTAAGGAACTTGAAGGACTTCTTTTTATTATATAAACAATAGTATCTACAACATCTGCCCAAAATTTTAAAGGTAATCATGCATGAAATCTCATGCACCTTGCACGCTCCATGATTTTCCTGTTCATCCTTTCTGACACACCATTTTCGTGTGGTGTTCCTAGAACTAACTTCTCTCCGTGAATTCCATGCAACAAACAATAACTATCAAACTCTTTGTTGCAATATTCACCTCCATTGTCTGATTTGAGACACTTCAAATTCTTTCCTATCTCAATCTCAACCAAATATTTTCATTTCTTGAAAATATCAAATGCCTCATATTTATTCTGAAAACAATAAATCCAAGTTTTTCTAGTTGCATCATCAATAAAAGTAAAATAATAATGAGAACTGTAGAGAGATGATACCTGAGTAGGTCTCCATACACTTGTATGCACAAGCTCTAATTTTTTGCCGTTATTTTCTTTCCCAATTTTAAGAAATATGACTCTTTTGTTTTCCATAAACACAATTCTCACATAAATCCAAATCAATATTCTTCAAACCTAGAAACAAATTTCTTGAGTGAAGAATCTTTATCCCCTTCTCACTCATGTTTCTGAGCCTATGATGCCATAATGCTGCATATGCTCCTGTGGACTTTAAAGCATAAAAAAATTAGAAATACCATTGCATAAATACAATGTACTAACCTTTTCTCCTTTTGATATTACCAAGGATCCTTTTGTTACATTCAAGGTTTTATCTATAAAAGTTGTCACTCAACCTTCACCTCCTCACTTCCATGTTGAAATCATATTTTTCTTCAGATCTCGAACATTACTTACATCCTTTAATAACCATTAGTTTCCATGTTGTTTTTTTACAACAAATTTACCCATTCCAACTATTTTACAGGGTTTATCATCACCTAGATGAACCTGTCCAAAATCTCCTTGAACATAGTCATGAAAATGTTTCTTAACGGGTGTGGCATGGAATGAGGTCCCTGAATCTAACACCCAGGAATCAATGAAATTTTCTAAAGAAATAATCAAAGTATCTTAAACCACATCACATGTCACATTCACTTCATGATTTTTTTTCTTTTTGTGCATCTCCTTCTTCTCCCTTTCAAGAATTACAGTCTTTCTTCATGTGTCCTTTCTTCTCGCATTTCCATCACACTATCCCAAATATGGACTTGGATCTACCTTTCCTTGACTTATTGCGATATCTTGGGTTCTTTCCTCTTTCCATTTCTCTTCCCCTAGTCTCTCCACTCAAAGCATTACTTGATGTTAATTTTTCGATGGTGTTGTTTCCACTCTGTCAATCATTCCTCTTCTTGCCTCTGCACGGAGATCTATCGTCAGGCTTTCGGTCACATAGGATAGTGAAATTCGAAGGACTTATTTTATTATTGTAAGCTTCAATCTGCATTAGAGGAAATGTTAGCCTAAAAGTGTCCATGAAATTTTCATGTAATTTCTATGTCATAATATGTAAACAAATCAAAATACTTTAAATTTAAGTAGAGGTACATTTAAATATTTTGGAGGGAAAAGAAGAAAAGCTACTTTTTCTTATTATATTTTTGGCTTATCTCCTTATAGGTTTAGTCAAATTTCAAGTTTATACACTCATTAGATGCAAAATTAAATAATTCTACATCCAACGAGTACCCATTATGTATAATTTTCTGAAGACACACCTTGATAAAAATTGCAGATACATTAAAAAACATGTTAAAACATGTTTTTTAATGTATCTGCAATTTTTATCAATGTGGGTCCTCTCAAAAGTATGCATAATGGGTACTCGTTGGATGTGGAATTTAATTCCACATCTAATGAGTATCTAAACTTGAAGTTTGAGTAAACCTATAAGGAGATAAGTCGAAAATACAATTAAAAAAAATAGTTTTCTTGTTTCCCCTCCAAAATTCATAACTCTTATTTTATTATTTTAACTATTATTTTATTATTTTTCCTTATGAAACCACTTTTAGACTGAAATTTCCTCTAATGTGATTAGCAATAGGATCTTTAACATTCAATTGAATTGTACTACGCATATGTTACATGTCAATTGCATCATTCCTCGACCTCCACGATTTGATGCAGTACACATTAGATACTTAAGCTCATCCCTACAGGATTCTACAGTTGTCTGACTGCATTAAATTACTTTTTTTTAACACCATCACCATGTCTGCATTTCGATAATCCATGTGGGCATTTACCTTTTAGACATTCTTGTTCGGGGTTTACACTGAGGCGAATAATGTTGGAGAAGTTTTGGTTTTCAGAGAACCTTATGGAGATCTAGGAAAAAATAATCGCATTCCCACACAAATCAAGGGTAATTTCCCTACCTATGGAAGAAATTTCATGGGAGGAAATCCTACTTGGATATTCTCCGATGGAAAATTCTGCCATCCTATTTAGGTAAGCACACTGTTAATAATTGGGAAGACGACTAATTTTATTGATACATATATATAAATTATATGTTGTTTTGGAGTTCAAATTAATATATAATTGTAGGGCTTTGCATCAAAGAGTTGCAAGAAACATATATTGATCTGAACCTTCAAGAATAAGACTTGATCACAGGTGTCAGTTTTTCCTCATCGGGGATGGGATTAGACAATATCACCGTTAGTCTCTTTAGTAAATAATGACTACCTTTCCTCTATATTCACTCACTTATCATAAAACATTATTCATGAAATGAAATGAAAATTTCTGCACTAATATTTTAGGGCCCATGTTTTGCATATTTTTTTGAGGTTTTCTCCTCATTGAATCCAATTTTCTGGTTCAATTTTCTGGTGATTCATTGAACTGTAATTGATTTTTTGTTTTTTATATTTATTCCCAATGTTAACTAATTCATATGCATTATTTTCTTTAATAATATTTTATTTCCTATGTTTATCAATGATAATAATAATATATTTTATGTAACATGATTAATTTGTTCCATTGAATTCGACTATCTGTGCAACGAGGCGACACCTTTTACATGTAGTGATGCTTCAAAATATGGATTCTTTAGCTCAGTTCATCTGACTCAAAATTCTTATGAAATAATTTTTGAAGTATTTCTAAAATAATGGGTTTCACATTGCTTGTGCGTCCACTTATAATTTTCAAGTCGTTGGGAAGTAAACATTTTGCATTCCATAAGAAGTGCTTATGCTTCTATTGTAATTTCCGTAATGCATTAAATTGCATGACATAAATTGTTATTATTCGCCTTTGAAGTCTAATAAGTCCATGCTAATTAAAATTGATGACTATAAAACATTCATATACTATTGTCGACCAAATATTTATGTCCAAATTCATAACTCTCTCAATTAAATTAAATAAAAAAATGGATAGTTATGTTTTACAAATCTAAATGTTTTCGAATTTTGATTTATTTAGATAATTTTTATTACAAGATGGTATAAAGTATAAATGAACTTAAGACTTTACATAAAATTTATATTTTTAAATATATAAAATGAATAAATATTATTTAAATTTTTTATCATTTTTAAATTAGGTTGTCTATGGAGGTTACAAATTCATTTGGAAAGTTCTAATGATTTATTTTTTCAAAAAATATGATCATAGCAGTGTTTGAATAATTTTTTGATGGTGGAAATGGATTCAGAGAGATTAAAAACCCCCTAAGCACCGAAAATCCTTATTTTTAATAGTTGTAACCCAAATTTCTCGCAATTTATGCCAAATTTTGTTGCCAAATCATGTCAAAATTTCCACCATTTTCTGAACGAATTTGTAGCCTCTTTAAACTACTCTTTTAAATTATGTTATTCAATGATTAAAATTTATAATTAAAAAATTTATATTAACACTAACATCATTATTACATTCTTTATATTCATTTTTATTGACACTAACATTATTACAACAATTATTAAAATTTACATTTTGTATAAATAAAACATTTTATCATTAGTTATTCTATACAACTTAATATAAGAATAACGAGGTTTATATATATAACAGTTATAATAAAAATTATGATGATATATATGTGTGTGTGTGTGTGTGTGTGTGTGTGTGTGTGGCATTTATTGATAATAATTAATAGTAATACATTAATGTAAACATATTTCAATTGATGTTTAATGTTATGAAAAAAATCATGTTACTAATCTTATTTAAAATTATTAATATTAACATTAATAAAATATTGCTATTTTTTATAATATTGCTATTTTTTTAATATTTTTAATACTTAATAATATTACTGTTTATGAATATTTAACAATGTTATTATTTAATAATACTTAATGGTTTAATAAATAATATTATTATTTATTAATATCATTAATAATATTAATTAATTTATTTTATTATTATTATTATTATTCATTTATTTATTAAATAGTTAATAATTTTATTAATATAAATAAACCCACAATCTAGTGAATTAAATAACATCTTCCACACTTCTAATCTCCTTGAATTATTAAGCTAGCCTAATTATAGCAATTTTGGATCACTTCTTTCTCCTCTTTTTGATCACAGAAACAAGATTTGGGGAATCACAATTAAATTATTTTTCTTTCCTTGAGGCCTGGTAGACTGCATTGATCTTAGTTCATCATCATCATCACCATCATCATCGTCGTCGTCACCACCACCACCACCACCACCACCACCACCACCACCACCACCATCATCATCATCATCATTTTTATTATAACTTTTTTTATTTTTTTAATCGAATATATATATAAACCTAGTTACTCTTATATTAAGTTGTATAGAATAACTAATGATAGAATGTTCAATTTATACAAAATGTAAATTTTAATAAATGTTGTAATCACGTTAGTGTCAATAAAAATGAATATAAAGAATGTAATAATGACGTTAGTGTTAATATAAAATTTTCAATTATAAATTTTAATCGTTGAAGAACATATTTTAAAAGAGTAGTTTAAAGAGGCTATAAATTCATTCAGAAAATGGTGGAAATTCCAACATGATCTGGCAACAAAATCTGGCATAAATTATGGGAAATTTGGGTTACAACTGTCACAAATAAGGATTTTTGGTGCTTAGGGGATTTTTAATCTCCCTGAATCCATTTCCACCATCAAAAATTATCCAAACACTGTTATGATCATATTTTTTGAAAAAAGAAATCATTGAAACTTTCCAAGCGAATTTGTAGCCTCCACAGACAACCCTAATTTAAAAATGATCAAATTTTTTTAAATAATATTTATTCATTTTATATATTTAAAAATATAATTTAAATAATATAAAGTTTATATAAAGTTTTAAGTTCATCTATACTTTATACCATCTTGTAATAAAAAATATCTCTCAAAAAAAATCGAAAACATTTAGATTTCTAAAACATAACTATCCATTTATTTCTTTTATTTAATTGGGAGAGTTATGAATTTTGACATAAATATTTGGTCGGCAATAGTCTATGAATGTTTTATAGTTGTCAATTTTAACTAGCTCGGACTTATTGGACTTCAAAGGTGAATAATAACAATTTATGTCATGCAATTTAATGCATTACAAAAATTACAATAGAAGCATAAGCACTTCTTATGGAATGCAAAATGTTTACTTCCCAACGACTTGAAAATTATGAGTGGATTTGGAAGTGATGTGAAACCCATTCTCTGAGAAATACTTCAGAAATGATTTCATAAGAATTTTGATTAATATGAACTGAACCAAAGGATCCATATTTTGATGCATCACTACATGTAAAAGGTGCTTCCTCGTCGCACAGATACCCAAATTCAATGGAACAAATTAATCATGTTACACAAAATATATTACTATTATTATTGATCATCACAGGAAACAAAATATTATTAATGAACATGATGCATATTAATTATTCAACATTGGGAATAAATATCAGAAACAAAAAATCAATTCCAGTTCAATGCATCACCAGAAAATTGGTTTCAATGAGGATAAAACCTCAAAAAATATGAAACACATGGGCCCTAAAATATTAGTGCAGAAAAATTCATTTCATTTCATGATGAAGGTTTTATGATGGGTGAGTGGATATAGAGGAAAGGTATTCATTATTTACTGAAGAGACAACAGTGATATTATCTAATCCTATCCCCGATGAGGAGAAACTGATGCCTGTGATCAAGTCTTATTCTTGAATGTTCAGATCAATATATGTTTCCTCCAACTCTTTGATGCAAATCCCTGCAATCATATATTAATTTGAACACCAGCACAACATATAGGTTAGATATATGTATCAATAAAATTATTCGTCTACCCAATTATTAACAGTGTGCTGACCCAAATATTATGGAAGAATTTTCCATCAGAGAATCTCCAAGTAGGATTTCCTCTCATGAAATTTCTTCCATAGGGAGGGAAATTACTCTTGATTTGTGTGGGAATGTGATTTTATTTTTTTCGGGATCTCCATAAGGTTCTCTGAAAAACAAAACTTCTCCAACATTATCCTCCACAGTGTAAACCTTGAACAAGAATGTTTAAAAGGTAAATCCCCACATGTATGATCGAAATGAAAAAATGGCAATCACATTAAAAAAGTATTTTAATGTAGCCACACAACTTTGGAATCTTGTAGGGCTGAGATTAAGTATATATTGTGTGCCGCGTGAAATCATGGAGTGTGATGAACCATGCAATCGAAATGCAACAGATGCATGGCACAATTGAATTCAATGTTAAAGATCCTATTACTAATCACATTAGATGAAATTTTAGCCTTAAAGTAGTCTCATAAGGAAAAATAATAAAATAATAGTTAAAATAATAAAATAAGAGTTATGAATTTTTGAGGGAAAACAAGAAAACTACTTTTTTTAATTGTATTTTCAACTTATCTCCTTATAGGTTTACTCAAATTTCAAGTTTAGACACTAATTAGATGCGGAATTAAATTACACATCGAATGGGTACCCATTATGCATATTTTTGAGAGGACCCACATTGATAAAATTTTCAAATACTTTAAAAAATGCGTTAAAACATGTTTTTTAATGTATCTACAATTTTTATCAAGGTGGGTATTTTGAAAAGTATGCATAATGGGGACTCATTGGCTATGGAATTTAATTTTGCATCTAATGAGTGTCTAAACTTGAAATTTGAGTCAACTTATAAAGAGATAAGCAAAAAATATAATAAAAAAAAGTAGCTTTTCTTCTTTTCCCTCCAAAATATTTACATGTACCTCTTTTTAAATTTAAATTATTTTGGTTGGTTTACATATTATGACATGGAAATTACATGAAAATATCATGGAAACTTTTAGGCTGAAATTTCCTTTAAAGCAGATTGAAGCTTACAACAATAAAATAAGGCCTTCGAATTTCACTATCCTATGTGACCAAAAGCCTGATGATAGAGCTTCGTGCAGAGGCAAGAAGAGGAATGATCGACAAAGTGGAAACAACACTATCAAAATGATCCAAAGAGTGGCAGGAAGAGAAACGATATGAACACTGAAATTAATTTAACAAAAAAAAGAAATAACTTTTTTTTGCAGTTGCTTCATGCTCTGGATGTGGCGGAGCCATAGATATGCTTATAAGAGAAAGCATATTTAGGGAATATTTTCCTCATATATATATATATATATATAATTTATTAGTGCCTTGGGTCTATAAATTTACTATCCCTTGTGTTTATTAGTGTCGTTCATTTAGAATATCAATCTATTGGGTTTATAATCAATTAGCGTCAACCATGCTCCAACATCGCATTATGGCAAAGATTGTGTCAATATGAAAATCAACCATGGTCAATGATGGTTAACCATATTTATTTTTGGGTTTATATTAAACTCGAGGGATTTATACTAAACCCAAGGGATAGTAAGCTCTATGATTGACCATATTAAACCCAAGGTATATAAACACTAAGATAAATATTATAAACCCAAGGGATTAATACTAAACCCAAGGGATAATAAACCCCGTGATTGACCATGGTGAACCATAGTCAATCATGGTCAACCATGGTGACATTGCGACAAATATTGTCTATTTGTCCAATGTCGTATTATGACAACCATGGTCATCCATGGTCAAACAAGATCTAATGTTGCATTATGAAAAACATTGTCTGAATATGAAAATCTACCATGATCAACTACGGTTAGCCATTGTCCAATTTCACATTAAGACGAAGATTGTCTCTGTTATCACTCCGCCAGATTTCAAAGGCTGAAGAAGGAATCCCAACAGAGGTAATCACAAACATAAATTTTAACTTGGTAGCTAGCCCTACCAAGTTGGAGAGGGCTCTCTCCAAAACGTCACAGCCAAGAGGGATGGATGAATTAGGGTTTCTAGGCTAGATATGAGTGAAAAGGTTGTTTTTTATTTGATTTGCTTGGGTTTCACTGGATGAAGATATTAGGTCAAGGAAAATGAGATAGGGTTGTAGAGATTCAATGGGGAAAGCTAAGCATACGGCTTACCACTTTAAATATGATTGTGATGAGATGGTTTTAAGACTGATGAGGAGCTAGGAAGATTATGGGGGATGCATTCTTCCTAAACAGAGGAAAATGGACAAATTATGATAACTTTCCCTAAGCAGAGCATGATAAAGCATGTGTTTTTCCTATCAAATTGAAATAAATCATACAATAGAGATGTAATGAACATGAATACAACACATTCTAACATATAAAACTGAATGAAAAACAATGATAAACATCATACCATATGTATCCCGAAAAATAGCTGCAACTCTTCCTTATTAACTAACAAAAAATGAGTACAATAGTTCCTTGATCAATAATCTAACATCCAATCTGATTCCAACCCTTGAATATTAGTCAAAAATGATATGATATAGGCCTCAAACAACCTCTCCCAACCTGAGGGGTCGAATCCCTAAGTTGAAGATTTAATCCACAATAATCTGAACTGATACCTAGAGTGTAGGGAGCTCTAAGTTACTCCTCCCTAAATACATTCAAAATGATTCATTTGACTTAATGACAAATTTTACCTAATGAATATACCCCTAGGTATCTTATCCACAACATAATTACATTTACAATCATTAATTACATAGGTAGAAACATGATTTTGTGAAGTAAAGTCAAAATTTCAGTGAAAAGCCAAAAATTTCATCAGAATGGTCTTTTTCACCCTCATTGTCTCATTTTCACCTTCACATAAGGATTTTCACCCTCACATAAGGATTTGTGCCCTCATAGAAGGATTTGCGCCCTCCCAGAAGAACATCTTTTTTCATACCACTTTTGGATGCCTTCTTTGTGTTCACATTGGGCCCCGGATAGCTATTTGGAAAGATTATCTTGTATACTTTCCTAATATGCCTTTATTTTGTAGAATTGACCTCATTTGACCTATCAACAATTTATTCTCCCAAGACTGGTCCAAAAGTGAAGAATGAAGGTGCAAAACATACAATGTGTTGTTGCAGGAAACTTTTGGAGGCCTTCCTCAACTCCAAATTGAGCTCAAGATAGATCATTGGAAATATTTCTCTGTATAGTTATAATTTGACTCATCATGAAAGTCATTTGGAAACTCCATATAGGAGAAAATTTTTTTTTCCCAACTTCACTGTAGAAGTGCAGGAAACCTCTTATAGCACTTGTATTTTTGAAATTTCTCCAAAACCATGACACATATGTAAAAAATGAAGGAATTTTTTCTTCTTTGAACTATGATGAAAAGACACCTCTCTCACTTTTATCAAATTCATCACTTCTTGGTCATACACACAATTTGAAGAAAATCAGACCTATGTGTGGAAAATGATTTGTCCCTTGGAATGACTTCTTGAAAAATGGTGGGGACATGATGTTTATGAGCTGAAATGACTTCATAATTACTGATATGAACTCCTTTATGCCTCCTCTACTCATATTTCCTTAATTCCATATCAAAACCTAGCTCAGTGGGAGAGGAAATTAGGGTTTGGTGTAGGCAAAACAGGGGATTTAGGACTACCTTGTAGAGGGAGGGGAATGAAGAGATTAGGGGTTGTCTAAATTCTTGGGAAAATTTTGGGGGATAGGGATAGATTTTAGAGAGTAGGGGAAAGTGGAATTTGAAGGATTGATTGAGGGGAAGGGGTACAAAAGGGAAAAACACATGCCTAGTCTAGAAAAGTGTCAAAATGTAGCGATAGGCTAGGGCTTGTTGAAAAATGATGATTTTGAGGGATAGGAGTGATGAGAAGTGTTTAGGAAGGTATATTAAGGATATAGGAAGGTGTAATAGCATCAATATATAACTCTTGTTGATGATTTAGCCAAGGAAGTCATGAAACTAAGAAAAATGTCGTCAAAACCCTAAGAGAGGGAAATGAGATTTCCAAGCAGAATTGAGAGACAAATATGGTAAACACAAAAACACTAACTTGGAAATGATTGTTTGGAACCTAAAATTTTTGAAGAACCTTGACTATTACTACTCCTTCAAAATATGAATTTGATGGTGAAATGACCAATTTTCATGATTTTGACCCTATGACCTAATGATGGCACAACATGGAAGAATGAGCTGAATGATGACCATGATGACTATGGGACTCTTTCAACAATGAATGACCTCCCCACGATGATTTCCACTGACCATGGAGGTGAAAGGAGTAGTAATGATCTCAATATCCTAATTAGTGACCAAATTTTTGCATGACCTAGTGGAATGATAAAAAATTTCTTAATGAAACCCTAATATGAATATGAAAAGAGTGATTTTGATCACTGATGCCAGAATGCAAATTCTGACACTAACAATCTCATTATGAAAATTAATCATGGTCAGGCATAGTCCAGCGTCACATTGTGACAAATATTGCGTGAATATGAAAATCAATTATGGTCAACCATGGTCAAGCGTCTTTATTTTTAGGTTTATAATTTTATCTATGGGTTTATATACCTTGGTTTTATAATATTCATCCCTTTGGTTTAATATTATTCCATTGGGTTTTTATTATTAATCCCTTGGGTTTATTATTCCCTTGGGTTTATAATATTTATCTTAGGGTTTATATACCTTGGGTTTATAATATCAACCACTTGGGTTCATCAATCTAAGGGTTCATATTCATAGGGTATAATATTATTCATCGAGGTTTAATATAAACCCCTTGGGTCTATAATCATGGTCAACCATGGTCCAACATCACACTATGACAAGACTCTCTAAATATCAAAATCAACCATCGTCAACCATCACCAACCATGGTCATTCATGGTCAACCATGGTCCTATGTCACATTGTGACAAAGATTGTCTCTGATTTTCAAGCTTCTATGGTTATCAATTGATGAAGAAGAATCAGGATTTTCCACAGTGTCAAAGAATATTTGCCAATATTTTCTCAATATGAAAATAAACCATGGTCAACCATGGTAAAATGTTGCATTATGACAAAGATTGTCTCAATTTGAAAATAAACCATGGTCAACTATGGTCCAATGTTGCATTCTAACAAAGATGGTCTCGACATTAGAATCAATCACAGTCAATCATGGTCCACTGTCACATTGTGACAAGGATTGTCTCAATATGAAAGTCAACCATGGTCAACCATATTCCAACGTCACTTTGTGAAAATTATTGTGGGTAAAAATGCGAAAGTGGGTTACACTTTCGTGAGAAACGAGGTTGGAAATTTCATTTTCACAACAGTTCGGCTGAAATTTTATAAAAGTTCGGCCGAACTGTTAGAGATTTCAGCCGAAGTTTTGAAATTAATTCGACTGAACTACTGACATTTACATTGACGGTGTATTGACAGCGTGGGTAAATAGAGTTTTGGTCGGAGATGGGAAAAGTGGTAACATAAGTTCAGCCAAAATTTTTAAAATAATTCGACTGAAATTTTTCTTATAAATATACCAGCACCCAAACAGCAACAAGTTTTTGGTTTGTTACTGTTCAGTTAGTTACCATTGCTCTGTTGTTGTCTATATGGCTCTATTTGTGTTGTGTTGTTACAAGGGTGTTGTCTTGCTTTGCTTGTGTTGTGTTGTTGCAGGGGCGAGGAGGGGAGAAAGAGAAGGCAAGAAGGTAAGGTTTATGGTTTACGCTATGTTCTTTTTTTGTTTTTTAAATTTTATTTTGTGTTCACGGGTTTCTCTAATCTGTGTCCTGAACGACATCCTCGCCAATCTGTGACCTCATTGTCTCGTTGTCTTCTCATTGTATGTGCTCTCATTGTCTTCTCATTGTGTGTGCTCTCGCTTTCTCGTTGTCTTCGAATTTCCAGGTAGAAGAAAAGACCTACTATTTGCATCCTCCTACTTTTCCTTTTATTCTTCCAAAAGAAAATTGCACATGGAAATGAAACCAAAGATTGATTTTGATTAATATGACTGAATTTTCAGATGAAAATATAAAAATATTATAATCATACTGGAAAATAATAAATTTAAGTCTTCATAACTTACAAACATTTTATAGATATCTAATTTCCTGCATTTTGGTTTAATTTTAGGCCTTCAAGATATCAGATTACTGTCAATGAAAAAGTATAGTACCATTAGTTGAATAAAATTGTTGTGTGTGCTTTTCCCTAATAGTTTTGTTGTGGTTTGAGACATTTTAAATGACGAGACATATCATGAAATTGTTCACATCGTAACTTTTTAATGAAGGCTACCCTGAACAAATCATCTTTCTTCAATAGGAATTTATAATGTAGCCAATAAATTTTATGCTTACCGGAAGGAAACAAAATTGGTGCAAGCGATTTTTGTTCCTTTTAGCTTTGTTTTTAAATTCGATTAGAAAACATAAATTAAAAAAATTATAACATTAAGATGTACAGTATGCACATTTAAAAGGATAGGAATTTTTCTCCAACTCGATAATATACCATAATTCAATTTTGGAAAATGATATGTAGGTATGTTTGTTCTTATAAGGTTTAGGGTATTATGACAAAATTTACAAAATGATCTCCGGCTATGTCTAGTCCTAAACACACGTCCTCTAACATTTTGCACTCTACATAAGACAATTTCAGCTTTTTTTCAGGAGGGATTGAAATCTATTACACATATATATATGGATCCATAACCAAAAGAACAAACCAGGTTCTCCCGTACCCATTATTTATGTTAGTGATCTAAATGGATCAAGATCCATGTGTTAGAGGACTGTTATTGCCTCTGAAAAAATGTTCAAGCCTTTTCTTCTACCTTTATGAAATCAAGTAGTAAATATGGCTAGAGTTTCAAATCTTCATTCAACATCCACATTAAAAAATCTATGGAAGATTGCTTCTACCGAAATCCTTATGAATTTTTTTCCTTCCTGAAGGACATTAACAATTCCCTGCAAAATTTTCTGTGGTTAAGATAGCTATATATAATCACTACTAGTTGGCTTAGTAATCATATCCCATATCACTATTATAAGCTTAATTATGTATATTACTATGACAATGAGTATGATAAACAATTTTTTACATCACTTGTGTGACATACCGATATAGTCTTAGTTTGTACTCTCTCCATAAAGCTTGAACATGGTCTATTTCATCTAACTAACATGTTGTACTATCATATTACTCTGAATATGTGGTGTGAATTATGGATAAGTCTAAACATCATATAGTCTCTTTGTTCTATCTCTCTAATCATAAGTCTAGTGTAAGAGCTTAACCATCATTCTGACTTAAACTGAATACAATTGTAGATAACCTATAAGTAGTAAGCATTCACATAATGAATCACACTTTCTATGAAACATATAAGGTATGATTACAAGCATGATGATACAGGGAGTTACTGTACCGTATCTAAAAACTTGATAAGCATAAAGTCAGAATAAGTACAAGGTTCACACTAATCACATGTCGAAAATTACCTATATAAGCTTACTTATACATATTCATTACTCTGATTATGTGTTTATAACTAGTCTCATCATAGAAGCTGTCATAACTATTGTTACTTGTTCAAACTCTCTATATAAGCTATAGAGTCATTCTAACCTCATTCAATGGGCTTTCGTTCCATGTCTGTTTTACTTTACCTATATTATATTATTGGAATAACGTAACCTATGATACTTACCTATATTCAATTCTGCATTTGGAGGGAGCAGAAGGTGTTGTAGGAGTTACATGAGTTGCAGGAGTTGCAGGCCCTCTAATCATCATTGAATTCCATAAACCATTACTCAACACTTCTCCATGAGGCTTCCTTGGATTTCTAGTGTTATTATCAATATGATCTATAGTTATTGAAGTTGAGCTACCATGGCCACAACATTGAAGAAACACCAAAGCCAACACCCCAAACATGGGAAATATTGATCCTCTAGATATCAACATCATCACCACATATAAAACCTGTTTGCATCTCCCGTAACATGCATAAGCGTTATTGTATGATGTTCATTCTACAGAGGACATTACATTGCAGACAGAAATTTGATATAATTATCTATAAATAAACACCAACCAGCTCGGACATAAGGAACAAAGAAATAAATGGATATAATGCGGGCATAAAGTATAACAGTCAGAAACATAAAACTCATATTTATTTTTGGATTAAAGGAGGAATCTATTCCTTTAGGAAACCATGTACATGTCATTTCTAGTGTTTTTGGAAACTGTGTACATGTCATTTCTCCCATAAAAATTAAGGCATTGGCTAGTGTTTTGAGAACCATGTACATGTCATTTGTATGTCATTTCTCCCATAAAATTTAAGGCAAAATTTAAGGATAACCATGTACATATCATTTCTCTCATTTCTCCAATAAACTCAAGGAAAATTTTAAGGATAACCATGTACTTGTTATTTCTCCCATAAACTTTAAGGCATTTGATATTGTTTTTGGAACCATGTACATTTCATTTCTAGGTCATTTCTCCCATAAAATTTAAGGAAAACTTTAAGGATAACCATGTAAATGTCATTTCTCCCATAAACTCAAGCAAAAATTTAAGGATAACCATGCACATGTCATTTCTCCCATAAAATTTAAGGTGTTTTCTAGTGTTTTGGGAATAATGTACATTTCATTTCTATGTTATTTATCCCATAAAATTTAAGGAAAACCATGTACATGTTTCATTTCCCCCATAAAATCAAGTCAAACTTTAAGGCATGTCATTTCCTTGAAGGCAAAATTTAAGGCAAACCATGTACATGTCATTTCTCCATTAAACTCTAGGCAAGGAAAAATTTAAGGAAAACTTTAAGGAAAACCATGTACATGTCATTTATCCCATAAACACAAGGCTTTCTCCCACAAACTCAAGCAAAACATTAAGGCAAATCATGTACATGTCATTTCTCCCTAAACTTTAAGGCATTTGCTAGTGTTTTGGGAACTATGTACATGTCATTTATATGTAATTTCTCCCATAAAATCTAAAGAAAAATTTAAGGCAAACCATGTACATGTCATTTCTCCCATAAAATTAAGGCAAAATTTAAGGCAAACCATGTACATGTCATTTCTCCCATAGAATTTAAGACAAACCATGTACATGTCATTTTCCCATAAACTTTAATTTAATATGTTTTTTAAACTTAAGGAAAACCATGTACATGTCATTTCTCCCATAAACTTTAAGGCAAACCATGTACATGTCATTCTCCCATCAACTTTAATTTAATATATTTTTTAAACTTAAGGAAAAATTTAAGGCAAACCATGTACATGTCATTTCTCCCATAAACTTTAAGGGAAACCATGTACATGTCATTCTCCCATAAAATTTAATTTAATATATTTTTAATGAAAATGCTAGTGTTTTCAGGCAAACCATGTACATGTCATTTCTCCCATGCATTTTTAATAAAATTTAAGTCATTTGAAATTAATGTTAATTAAATATATTTTTAAGGAAAATGCTAGTGTTTTTGCAAACCATGTACATGTCATTTCTCCCATAAATTTGGCATTTGAAAATGTACATGTCATTTCTCCCATGCATTTGTCATACAATTTAAGGCATTTGCAATAAAATTTAAGGCATATACAATAAGGAAAATGCTAGTGTTTTTGGAAACCATGTACATGCCATTTCTCCCATGCATTTTCAATACAATTTAAGTCATTTTCAATAAAATTTAAGGTATTTCTCCCATAAATGTTAATGCATTTTCTAGTGTTTTGGGAACCATGTACATTCCATTTCAATGTCATTTCTCACATAAACTTTAAGGAAAACCATGTACATTTTTCATTTATCCCATAAAATCAAGGCAAACTTTAAGGCGTGTCATTTCTCCCATAAACTTTAAGGCAAACTTTAAGGCGAGCCATACATGTCATTTCTCCCTTAAACTCTATGAAAGGAAAACTTTAAGGCATGTCATTTCTAGATGTAATTTCTCTCATATAGTTTAAGGAAAACTGTAAGGAAAACCATGTACATGTCATTTCTCCCATAAACTCAAGGCTTTCTCCCATAAACGCAAGGCAAACTTTAAGGAAAATCATGTACATGTCATTTCTCCTATAAATGTTAAGGCAATTGCTAGTGTTTTGGTAACCATGTACATGTCATTTGTACCTAATTTCCCCATAACCTTTAAGGAATTTTCTAGTGTTTTGGGAACTACGTACATGTCATTTCTATGTAATTTCCCCCATAATCTTTAAAGAAAACTTTAATGCAAACCATGTACATGTAATTTCTCCCATAAAATTTAAGGAAAACCATGTACATGTCATTCTCCCATAAACTTTAATTTAATATATTTTTAATAAAATGCTAATGTTTTAAGGAAAACCATGTACATGCAATTTCTCCCATGAATTTGCAATAAAATTGAAGTCATTTGCAATTAATGTTAATTTAATATATTTTTAGGGAAAATGCTAGTGTTTTTTGAAACCATGTACATGGAATTTCTCACATAAAGTTGGCATTTGAAAATGTACATGTCATTTCTCCCATGCATTTGCAATAAAATTTAAGTAATTTTCAATAAAATTTAAGGCATTTACCCCACAAACTTTAAGGCATTTTCTAGTGTTTTGGGAACCATGTACATTTCATTTCTATGTCATTTCTCCCATACTTTAAGGCAAGCCATGTACATGTGTCATTTCTCCTATAAACTCAATGCAAACATTGAGGCATGTCATTTCTCTGTCATTTCTCCCTTAAATATGTCATTTATCTCATAAACTTTAAGGCAAAATTTAAGGCAAACCATGTACATGTCATTTCTCCCTTAAAGTCTAGGCAAGGAAAAATTTAAAGCAAGTCATTTCTAGATGTCATTTCTCCCATAAAATTTAAGGTAAACCATGTACATGTCATTTTTCCAATAAACTCAAGGCTTTCTCCCATAAACTAAAGGCAAACTTTAAGGAAAATCTTGTACATGTGTCATTTCTCCCATAAAATTTATGGCATTTGCTAGTGTTTTGGGAACTATATACATGTCATTTCTATGTAATTTCTCCATAAAATTTAAGGAATTTGCTAGTAGTTTGGGAACTATGTACATATCATTTCTATGTAATTTCTCCCATAAAATTTAAAGCAAACTTTAAGGAAAACCATGTACATTTCATTTCTCTTTAACATAAACTTTAAAATTTAATGCATTTTATTTCTAGATGTCATCTCTCCCATAAACGTTACGGAAAAATTTAAGGAAAACCATGTACATGTCATTTCTGCCATAAACTCAAGCTTTCTCCCATAAACTCAAGGCAAAATTTATGGCAAATCATGTATATGTGTCATTTCTGCCATAAACGTTAAGGCATTTTTTGGTGTTTTGGGAACCATGTACATGACATTTGTATGTAATTTATCCATAAACTTTAAGGCATTTGCTAGCATTTTTGAAACTATGTACATGTCATTTCTATGTAATTTCTCCCATAAAATTTAAAGCAAACTTTAAGTCAAACCATGTACATGTCATTTATCCCATCAAATTAAGGCAAACTTTAAGGAAAACCACGTACATGTGTCATTTTTCCCATAAAATTTAAGGAAAACCATGTATATGTCATTCTCCCATAAACTTTAATTTAATATATTTTTTAAAATTAAGGAAAAATATAAGTCAAACCATATATATGTCGTTTCTCCCATAAAATTTAAGGCAAACCATGTACATGTCATTCTCCCATAAACTTTATTTAATATATTTTTAATGAAAATGCCAGTGTTTTAAGGAAAACCATGTAAATGCCATTTATCACATGCGTTTGCAATAAAATTTAGGCCATTTTCAATTAATGTTCATTTAATATATTTTTAAGGAAAATGCTAGTGTTTTTTGAAACCATGTAGATGCCATTTCTCCCATGAATTTGCAATAAAATTTAATTTATTTGTAATAAATGATCATTTAATATATTTTTAAGGAAAATGCAAGTGTCTTTGGAAACCATGTGATTGTCATTTCTCCCCTAAAGTTGGAATTTGCTAGTGTTTTTGGGAACCATGTACATGTCATTTCTCTCATAAAACTTAAGGCATTTGCAATAAAATATAAGGCATTTGCAATAAAGAAAATGCTAGTGTTTTTGGAAACCATGTAGATGTCATTTATCACATAAATTTTAAGGCATTTTCTAGTGCTTTTGGGAACCACATACATGTCATTTCTCTGATAAACATTTTGGGAACCATGTACATGTCATTTCTACCATAAACGTTGAGGAATTTTCTAGTGTTTTTGGGAACAGTGTACATGTCATTTCACCCATAAAATGTCTCCCATAAACTTAAGGCATTTTCTATTGTTTTTTGGAACCATGTACATGTAATTTCACCCATAAACTTTAAGGAAAACTATGTACATGTCATTTCTCCCATGCATTTGCAATAAATGTTCATTTAATAAATTTTAGTGACTTTTTTTTTTTTTGCTAGTGTTTTCTGGAACCATGTACATGTCATTTCTTCCATAACTTTAAGACAATTGCTAGTGTTTTTGGGAACCATATACATGTAATTTCACCCATAAATGTTAAGGAAAACCATGTACATGTCATTTCCCCCATGCATTTTCAATAAAAATTAATTTAATATTGTATTGAATTTGTTTTTTCAGTGATTAAAAAACCCACTAAACATGGTTGAAAATGGACATTATGCATAGATGTTTCTTGCTATCCCAATCCAAGGAAAGTAGTGATTGCATATGTGATTTACAATATTTCTACTAAAAAGGCCCTCTAAATGAAAATGAATATACCGGGAAGAACAAAAAACAATGAGGCATATTATATTGCATTGATAGAAGGCTTGGGAACAACTAGGGAGTATGGATAAAATGGAATTGTAGTTTTCACCAATTCTGAACTTATGTGCAACCGGATGAAAGGTATGTACCAAGTTAAGAAGGAGAGACTAAAACAACTGCATGGAAAAACAAACAGTATTGTTAGACAATTTCAATAAGGTGTATGGCAATCTATTGTGTGGGGAAATGAAATTGTGAAAATGTTAATAAGATGTATGGTGATCTATTGTGTGGGTCAATGCCAATTCAAGATTCATCTATGAAATATGAATTAATAGATGAATTAGTATTATATGGGGCGATGCCAACTCAATATTAACCTCTCAAAGATGAATTAGTGTTGAGACACTCTCCTTCAAAATTTATTGATCGACATTGTAACATATCTTTGACATGTGTATGTTTTTTACTTATAAATGCGTCATTTTTAATGACCACATGTTTTTTTCAATTACATACCAAGAGTGCTCCCACCATGTAAGTGAAACTTGGTGAAATTCATGGTTTATAAAATTAAAATGTGAGGACTTCAACAAACTTTTGTTTAAATTTAGTTTCACACATCAATTTATGCTTTGAAAGTTGTGTTTTACATAATTTGTGTACTAAATAGTATTTTAAAAATAGTTGTAAATGTCCACTGTAGATATCCATAGATATATCATGGAGGATGAAAGGTGAATATCAATAAAATCCCATGCCTCTACGAGAGAGAGGGATCATGGATCGAGGGATGTTCATGATACTTATATTAAATGTGCATGTTTTTTAATGACATTTGAATATATAATCTTATCTCCATACATACATTTATACATGTGGAATATATATATATATATCCCCATGTACATACATGTATACATACGGAATTGATTTTTTATCAATTTTCTGCGTTAAATTAGTTTTTAATAAATTTCATTTTTTATTTTTTAGGAGTTAGGAGGACAAGAGTATATACTCCATCAATGGAGCATGACCATGGTTCACGCAATCGTGCTATGGTTCACGTAATTTAATCATTCATATGTACATGTATTTATATGTATGAATTTATTTTTGAATTAATTGTAAATTCATCTTTTTTTATGAATCTTTCCTCTCCTCATGTGAGGTTGGTGGTTGTACGCATTCCCCTAGTAGCCCATCAATAGGTGGTGGCCAATTGCGTGAGGGTGGTGATATGCATTTCCCCAGAGGCCAATTAATGGGTGTTCATGTTGGTTCTCGACTAATCGGTGGTCATTCTAGTTCTCAACAGTCTCAGAGTGGACATAATGTTGGCAAACCATCTCGAGGTGGCCATCAATATGAATATTATTTTTATTTAATTTGTACAAATTTTCTTTATTTATACAAAATGTTATATATTGCTGCAGAGGTGAAAATGTTGCTCCAAAAAGACGTAGGCCAAAACGTGTTATTCAAGGAGAAGGTTTTACACCAACCTTGACTTATCCATCTGACGTTTCTGATATACCTTGGGAAACAAACCTCCATCAATGCACATTACAAAGGTGTCAACATCTTTATTCAAAAATGAAGAAAGATCTTTTGTCTTTGAAACTCCCTGCTGAGAGTCAAGAAATCTTAGAAATAGTTACTCAGTCTTTAAGAAGACTTGTAGATGTGTACAAAAAGCTTGGGAAAACCACTGATACTTTTGTAGAAGTGATGAGTAAAAGAAAGGAAACAGTGATGGGTCATGATACATGGGAGTTTGTTAAACATAGAGTTACAACAAAAATGGCAAGTCTATGTTTAATTTCAAAGAAGGGCCAAAAATAAAGATGCTAAAGGTGTAATATTTCAAGCACCCTGATATAGCTTGCCATTTGTATGATAGACACCTTGTTGCCTATGGAAGACTACCATGGAATGACGAGGTTCCTCTTTATTTTGAAAAATTATTTTATGCAGAATTATTTTTGGGAATGAAACCCAATTAGAATGACCTTCCCTCTGAATTTTTTGGTCCTGGGAAAGTTCAATTATGTGACCATAGGGGCGCTAAGCTTGATCCTAAGTTACCTCACCCCGAGCCACCATTGGTAAGTCGACCTCTTCGTGTGGAAACTTTTCGGTCAGAGATGGATTCCACTTCTCAAATTAGTCGAGAAGCAAGGGATGTCATCATAGAAAATATTCAGAGTGGAATTGGTGGAATTGATGTTTGTCTGAATTGAAAAAGAGCACGAGAGAATGCATGTGCTAGTTTTCTGTATCATACAGATGATGAGATAGACAACATGATTGTTGAAGAGCTCAAAACACATGCAAATAATTGTCACAATGGTTGACAAGACCTAATTATTCATGAGGAAGAGGGCATGGGATCAGTATGTGTTAATGGTTTGGGTGATTATTTTAACACATGTACAATTTGTAATAAATACATATATATACATTTATTTGTATATGTTAATCTAACAAAAATGTATCATATATGTGAACACCATTTGCAGTTCTAACACTTGATGAATGAAGATGTTAATATCACGGTCTAAGCTTCAGGTTCACACAATCAATATGGTTCTCACCATCAAGATGATATGTTGGCACATGCTAGTGTTTTTAAGTGAACATTGATTTACAATTATTTTAATCTATTATTATATATCGGAACATGATGACATATTTTTAAAATAAATAATTGTGTACACATGTACATGTATATAATTAAATGTTAACAGATTTTGATTCCGTTCAATGTTTTTGCAATGGAGGTACCCTCTTCTTCTCTGTTAGGAGATGTGCCAAATCCACCGTCACAAGTATGAACAATTTTTCACATAAATATGTTTTTAAGTTATATATTGCAGTTCAAAAGTTCAAATAAAAAATGAGATCTATACCTTGAGTTATTCTACAGTTTGAAATTTTTTGAATTTTAGGTTTTTGAAGATGATTTTCTTTTAGAGCCACCCTTAGCAGATGTGCCCAATCCAACATCAAAAGTATTCAATTTTTCACTTGTATGTTTAGGTTATAAATTGAAGTTCAAAAGTTTTATTATAAAATAAGATATATATATTGAGTTATTTTATGGTTTTAAAATGTTTGAATTTTAGGTTTTTGGAGATGATTTCCTTCTCCAAGGACTCTAACGATGGAGTGTATGATGGAGATAGGAACATCCACAACATTTGAACAATTTGTCTAACTTTTTTTTAATATCATTGAAAATTAGCTTACATGCATTTTCATTTGAAAATTTTTAATATATATATACTTGTACATGTATAGTGTACAGTTTACTGTGGAGGATTTTTTAATGGATGAGCAACAAAAGATAATGGAGAGGGAACTACATGAGGTATTGCATGATTTTTATTTTATTTTTTCATTTTATTTTTTTACATGAAGTTTTACATTCTCATTCAATTTTAAAACATTAAATTTTAATGTTTGTACTAGTTGTGTACATGTTCCCGATTCTTCAGATATAGCACAAGGCTTAGGACGCTGCTAGAAAAGACACTAGATGCATCTGTATTTGATTGATGATGCACATGTGTGCAACATTTTATTTGATAGATCTAGTCTTAAATTTACTTTTATATATATAGTCTTATCTATGCAGTCATACTTAATTTTCTATGTAGCTTGATATTTGTAACACTATACACTAAACTATATATATTTAGTTTTATTGTCCATGTGATACAAACTTTGGACATATTTTACTATTTGGATATAGTTTGAAACTACATTACTTTTATCAAGAATTATTCTAAATTTTGGAAGTTACATTTGGCATGTGATCACATGTTATGATATATAATGTTTTGTTTTTAAAACTCAAGTTGTCATTTTATTTGTTAAATATAAAAGGAATCTCTAGATGGAAATTTCAAATTACATTTTCACAATGTGTATATTTTGGATAGTTGAACTACATTTGACATGTGATCACATGCGATATAATGTTTTGTTTTTAAAACTCAATTTGTCATTTTATTTGTTAAAAATAAAATGAATCTCTAGATGGAAATTTCAAATTACAAAACATGTATACATGTGTATATTTTTGATAGTTGAACTACATTTGGCATGTGATCACAAGTTGTGATATACTGTTTTGTTTTTAAAACATAAGTTGTCATTTTATTTTTTAAATATAAAATGAATCTCTAGATGGAAATTTCAAATTACATTTTCACAATGTGTATATTTCAGATAGTTTAACTACATTTGGCATGTGATATAATGTTTTATTTTTAAAACTGAAGTTCTTGTTTTATTTGTTAAAAATAAAATGAATCTCTAGATGGAAATTTCAAATTACAAAATATGTATACATGTGTATATTTCGGATAGTTGAACTACATTTGCCATGTGATCACATGTTGTAATATAATGTTTTGTTTTTAAAATTCAAGTCGTCATTTTATTTGTTAAATACAAAATGAATCTCTAGATGGAAATTTCAAATTACATTTTCACAATGTGTATGTTTTCGATAGTTGAACTAGATTTGGCATGTGATCACATGTTGTGATATAATGTTGTTTTTAAAAATAAAGTTGTCATTTTATAAATGTTAAATATAAAATGAATCTCTAGATGGAAATTTCAAATTACAAACCATGTATACATGTGTAATATTTGGATAGTTGAACTACATTTGGCATGCGATCACATGTTCTGATATAATGTTTTTTTTTTAAACCTCAAGTTGTCATTATATTTGTTAAATATAAAATGAATCTAGATGGAAATTTAAAATTACAATTTACACATACATGTGTATATATTGGATAATTGAACTACATTTGGCATGTGCTCACATGTTGTGATATAATGTTTTGTTCTTAAAACTCAAGTTGTGATTTTATTTGTTAAATATAAAATGAATCTAGATGGAAATTTCAAATTACATTTAACACATACATTGATGCATGTTATGCATTTGAACATGTGTGTGAATGTTATATAATTTTAGGATGTACATCTATTATTTAAGTGATATTTAAGTACATTTTTCATGATCATACATTTCATTTAAAACAATCATAGATGGTTTTACATATTTAAGTTCACATGAATATATGTACATAAAAGTGATTGAAGTACATGTTTGAATATATGTAAAAATTATTGAAGTAAGATACATATCGATGTATATATCTAAAAAGAATCATAAAATGTATAGGTCAAAATCCATACCATGGCCTCGCGCCAATGTGAGAAGCCCATCAGAGGAAGCTACAAGGGTTCGTTCTCAGGCCACTCTCACCGTGGCCACGACCAGCGATTGGAATCCACCGAGGGCTCTACATTTGATAGCCATGAGGTGTTGGCTCCTCGAGCATTTTATATCATTCATGGGGAGACTATTTTTCCTCCAGAGAAGCCTAAGGGTAGAAGAGGCTGCAAGAAATTCACTGTTCTACAATATGTGAAACCTTTACCTAGGAAAACCAACCCGCTTCCCATTTATGAGCCCACGATAAAGGAGATAGGAATTTGGGTTATGGATTCGAACGATGTCTGGACCAGAGATTACGATGTAGAGTACCCAGTTTCTCCCATCGTCTACAGCCCCTCCGAAGCCTCCTCAAATGCCCACAAATGAGGAGGAATCCATTGATAGAGAATACAGGTGCCTGATAGAGGAGGAGGACTAGGCGATGGACGAAGATGAATGAAATCCATGATTGTTTGGTAGCAAGGTTAATTTCTGTTTTTTGTCACCTTGGGATATATTTCAGCTCTTTTGTTTTTATATCGGCCATTAGATATTTTGTATTTCAAGACTGGATGACACTCTTAAGGGGATGGTTTCCTCGTTTGAGGTAGCCCCAAACATGGTTTATTTTGAACACTACCACGGTAGGGATAGGCTAAGCACTGCTTTCCATCTCTTCCCATTGCCTTTGTATAGTTTTTCATGCTTTTAATATATTTTAGCCCAAGTTACAAAAAAAGAAGAAGTTCACATGAATATATGTACATAAAAATGATTGAAGTACATGTTTGAATATATTTAAAAATGATCTAAGTATAATACATATCGATGTATATATCTAAAAACAATCATAAAATTATAGGTGTTCTTAGATATGTCAAACAATCATAAAATTTTAAAATTTCACTAAAACATATATCCAGTACACAACATTTTTCATTAATGTACACAGAAAAACTACTTTCAGACGATAGTAAACTAGAAATTACAAAACACTTACCACGCATTTTGCATTCAAGAAAGAATATTATAATTTACTTAATAGACACATCTAAAACAAAATAGGGCAACTTAAAATTTGCATTATATCAACTATGCCAGATACACAAATATGTACATTTTACAATAATGAAATTATGCAAAATTGTACGAGAGAATGTATGAAATCATTTAAGACTAGATAATATACATGTGTATGTGTACACGTGTATAAATTACTCGTGTTCATGTACCAAAACAATGTACATGTGAAAACACTTGTACATATAACATAAAAAGTTAGCTCAATTTTTAGTTGAGTTCTGGAAGTTATAAAGATGAATCCAAAGACAAGAAATTGTTGGGCAGTTCAATCAAAACAATTCCAATTGAATGCCATTTCATTACCGGCTTTTGACATCTTCCATTTCTTAATTTTCAATTTTTTCTTTGATTTAACTTCTATATACTTTGTGTGTGCTACACACACCAAGTGATTATATTTACAACTTATCACATCATGCTCATAGTCTTGAAAGTAAACAAAATCCTCACTTTGATGAGTTTGTTGGAAAAAATAACCTTTCATTATGATAGACCCTCTGTCATATGTAAACCCGTTATCATCATAGTTTTCCAATAATTTCATCTTTTGTTTAGTGCAACTCATCAAATAATACTTCACATTTTCATTGTTGATAGTAGGTGAAACTACATCAAAAACATCTCCTGCACAATAGAAAAAACTTATGTATTTAAACTTAAATCATAATTAACATGAAAAATTAACTTTAAAATTAACATGTGTACTTGATTTTATTATTTATTTCTAGATCTCTATCATTTGAAAGCAATTGAAATGTTACCTTCTCTAGCAAGATCAAAAAATCGATCACCTTCGGATGATATTGTAGTCTCCTCTGATTGCATTTATTCAAAGTTTGCAACGGACATTTTCCCCTTTGTATTTAGTTTTGTATGTTGCCAATATTTTACATACATTCTGTTTTCACAAATATCATTGTATTTTGTGTTTTCTATGAAAACATGACAAAAAAAAAGAATATCTTCTTTTATCCAATGAAAACACATATTTTGGACAACTTTGTTTTAATTAAATGCAATTTTCGAGTCCATTTTATTGTTTCAACATCATCTCCAATCGATCTATCTACATCTTCGACCCCAATATGCCAAAGAAACCTATATGAAAAATTCAAAGAAGAATATAAATATGTTATTCAAAATACCATCAAAGATAATCATTGTGATAAATACTGTATACAATTAGAAATCCAATAATAATTAAATCATATAAATTTGTACTTCCCTTGATGGGTTAGTCTCATGGCTTAGTGCAGCGATGCACCATTGAACAACTTGTTCAACTGAGACAATTCGGTTTGCAGAGTGGTCCATTTGATATATTTGAAGTGCTCATTTTATACATGCCCCTACACTGTCATGTTATCCTATTCCATGACCAGTCTCAAAGAAATTCCAACAATGTTTAATACAGGTTTTCATATGAAGATGACACAACCAAAAGAATGATCGTGAATATTTGAATTGACCTGTGCATCCATATGACCATATCCAATGTTCGTTAAATTTTATTTCATGACTTTTCAAGGAGTCATAAATATTTTCAAAACAATGTTGTACAAAACATATATCCTCTATACGATTGTCACTAATATAAAAGTGATATTCTTTAATAACATGTTGATTTTCACTGGTTATTTCTATATGATCAACAATTTGTTCAGCATGTCTATATAGAATATGGACAAGCATGAAGACTTGGTCAGAATAATAGTATTCACCCTGTATTTATTTTTGTGGAACAAATGTGTATTTTTTGACAAAAATCAAATACTGAAAAAATGGTCCCTAGTGGAAAAAATTCACGGGCGTTTTTTAATTGCAAGTCCTTCCATTGAGCTCTATGGGAATGCTTGGTGTATATGTAAATTTGTGCCTCAAAATTTCTCAAAAACTCTAACACAAAAATTTCTTCTTCTTGTAAATTAATTCTTTTAGCACTTCTAGTACTACTTGAACCAATCGATGTATGAATATATTCATATCTCTCACATTTGACTTTTATGTCGAACAATTATTGATCATTTATATCAGTACGATATTTGTTTTGAAATTTAGTCAAATTTCCACAATCATCACATTTTTTACTACCAACACATTTCTTTTGGTAAAATAATTCATGTCTTTCTCTTCCACATAGAATTTGAGATATGAAATCATGGATAGTGGAAGGAGGATGTGATTCTTTCCAAAAAAAATTACCAAAATTAAGGAATGTGTCATACTATAACTGAAATTCCACATGATAATGACAACAACAAGTGTCGCATACAGTGCTAGGTTTAACATACCATGGTTTTTGTTGCACAAAAGAACTTATTAAGACATCAATTTCATGATTATCTTATTTTAACTTGTTGAACAACTGTATCTGAGTGGTGTCCAAGAAATGTTTTGCATGTTCTTAGTACTGATTTTGTGCTGTTATTCTTCGCATCACATCCCTTGCTTTTGGTGAAACACGTGAATTTTCATCCAATATATATATATATATATATATATATATATATATATATATATATATATATATATATATATATATATTAACATCTTCTCGAGTCTATGTTGTGGTTGCTACGACAACTATAAATATGACGATTTAATCATTTCATCTGTTGCAGTAATTGGAATGTTTTGTGTAAAATTTTTCGTGAGGTTCGCAATGCTTGTGCGATATATTTTACCAAGCGATTCTCTTTACTACTTGATGAAACCACTTCCATTTCTATGTTCTATGTTCATCTAAATCACTTTTCTTTCTATATATTTCAATTGACTTTAAAGCACTATTTATATTTTGTATCACATTTTCCTTCATTTTTTTTTATCTTTTGTTGATTTTCAAATACCCAATAAAGTCATAGATTCTTTTAATTTCTTTGATGTTAAGAGAATTTTCAAGATTTGGGTTTGAACTGCCACAGTTTCATATTTCAAGAACGAATCAATAATGTGATTAACATGATATTGTATAACATGGTCATCTTTTTTATCTCCATATGTGTGAGTGTAAACATTTTTTAACATCTCATCATCGATATTGATTTCATGTGTACATATTAGAATTAAATGTACATAATAGGTTTACATATTCAATAAATAATTAAATTAATAAATATGTATAATTTCAATAATACACATTCAACGTATATAAATACCTACCTGGTGATTCAATTTCTTCACTTGAATTTCTTTCAACATTTTCAACATCTTCAATCATTGGTTCAATATCTCTTTCACTTTCTCTTTCAAAATTTTCTATCTCATCATCAATGTTTTGAGGAATATCTCTCTCTATTTACATTGCAAAATATTTTTCAAATTAGTTCATCAAATAAACATTAAATTTCACAATACACTAGTCAAAATTTAAATATCAAATTTATAATATTTACATTTACATATCTGCTTCAAATTCCAGTTGAGGTTGATTTTACCTTTCAATATTTGAGCATTCTTCTCTCCTTTTTTTGCAATATTCTCTCCCATGTTCTCTATGTTCCTCAAGGTCTCTTGTTCGATCATATTTTCTCTTGCAATTCCTTTGATTTCCCATGATAATTGTGTATGAAGCTCAAAATATTTCCCTCAAAAATGTAGACAAAAACTCAATTAAAAAAAGCATCACAAAATATTTAATTAAAAAAAAAAAACTCATTTTAAAATTTTACACAAAAGACATACTTCTACCCAAAACAGTTACTTTAAAAATTCCGCCAAAAAAATGTCTTTTAAAAATGAAATGATGCCCAGAATATTTCCTTCCAAGTCCTCAAAAAACATTGATTTAAAAAGTTAGACAAAAACTCACTTTAAAAAATCATTATAAAAGATTACTTCAACCCAAAACACTTACTCTGAAAAAAATTCACTTAAAAAAATACCTCCAAAAAAATGTCCATTGAAAATCAAACCCAACCTCTTAAAAAATGTCACTTTAAAAAATACCTCCAAAAAATGTTCTTTGAAAATCAAGCCCAAAAAACCTTTAAAAAAATGTTTCTTAAACAAAATACCTCCAAAAAATGTCCTTTGAAAATTAAGCCCAAAAATCCTTTAAGAAAATATCACTTTAAAAAATACGTCCACAAAATGTCTTTTGAATATCAAGCACAAAATGAGTCTTTTGAAAATTAAGCCCAAAAAAAGTCCTTTGCAAAATCAGCCCAAATGAAGAAATGTGTGAAATTATACGAAAATAATGATTCCATTTTTGGCTATTTATATAGCTGCGAAAAGATTTTTTGGAGGGGCTTCATCGAATTTTCCGGCCGACGTAATTTCGATCAAAAGTTCGGCCGAACTTATGTAAAAAATTTGGCCAAACTTTTGTGTCATTAGAATTAATGGGCCAACGGGGCAAACAACAATTCATTCAAACTTTTTTAAAATTTCGGCCGAACTAACACGTGTGAAACTACGTAGTAGGGTGGCTCTGAACACATTTCTTCAAATTTCGAATGATTAGACTCCATCAAGCTTTATGAATTAATTGTCGGAACCAAGACAAGAATTTGTAGAATTCAATCTACTTTTAGGAAATATAACTTTTGTGGAATTCCATAAATATTTACTAATCTTAATTAATTTTGTTATAAAATGGGTGCAAACAATTTCTCAAGGTCATTATGATTCAGTCAAATCAAAATTTTGTATGTTCCAAAATACACTGTAAAAAATTGAAAAAATTATGGTGCATTACATTGGTCCGTCATCTACAATGGGTAGTTTTTAGATTTTTAGTTTATAGCTAATATGTTGAGAAATTTTGTGCGAGTCGAAACATATTCAAAATATGCAGTTTTTTCATATTGGATCAATTCAAAAAATTCTAGTAATTATGATATGCATCAGTTGGTTTCACAAATATAATGAAATCGAAGTAGACTGTGTCTAGATTGTTGTAACACATTTTTTTCTCAAAAACATAGATTTTTCAAAGAATACACCAACGCATTTGAACATGACCTTTTATGAATCCTTTGGTTGTTAAATAACACACACTCAAAGAAATGTTAATTTTACATATCAAATCTGAATTAAAAAACTCAAAAAAATAAGTTAGAGAAACCTGATAAAAGTTCTGACAAGTTTTATTTTTATCGTAAAATGAAATTCTAAACAAAAAAATTGTTTTGGTTTGCAAAAAGTTGAAGAACAGATAAAAATGATACTTTTTTTTCAAAAAAGGGAAAAAAGTGTAACCCAACTTCACATTTTCACCATTGTAGACCATGATTATAAACCTAAAGATTTATATTATAAACCCCATGAATGATATTACACCCTAGCGAAATGAACCCTTAGATTAATAAACCCAGCAGATTAATATTATAAACCCCAGGGAATAAAAAATCGAAGGGGTTAATACTAAAAACCCAAGGGATTATAAACCCAAGAGAGTAATATTAAACCCAAGGGTTTAATATTATAAGTCCTAGGTATATAAACCCTAAGTTAAATATTACTAACCCTAAAATAAACATTTTTGACTATGTTTTACCATGGTTGTTTTTCATATTGATACAATATTTGTCACATTGTGACATTTGACCATGTTTGTTTTTCATATTGATGCCAGTCCAACATCACATTGTGACAACTATTTTCCCAATATGAAAATCAACCATCCTCCAACGTAACAATGTGACAAAGATTGTCTCGATATGAAAATCAATCATGCTCGACCATGATAAACCATGGTCCAACATCACTTTCTCACAAATATTGTCTCAATATGAAAATGAACCATGGCAAAGCATGTTTATTTTAGGGTTTGCCATATTTATTTAGGGTATAATATTATTCCCTTGGGTTTATAATCTCTTGGGTTTTTAGTATTAACTCATTGGTTTTATTATTCGCTTGGGTTTATAATATAAATCCCTTTGGTTTATTAATATAAGGTTTCATATTCCTTGTGTGTAATATTATTCATAGGATTTATAATATTAATATTTGGGCTTAATATAAATCCATTGGGTTTATAATCATGGTCGCCAATGGTCCAATGTCACATTGTGAAAAATATTATCTCAATATGAAAATAAACCAATGTTGCATTATGACAAGCATTGTCTCAATATGAAAATTAACCATGGTCAACCATGTTCTAACGTTGCATTGTGACAAAGGTTGTCTCAATATGAAAGTCAACCATCACCATCTTGGTAAACCATGGTCAACAAGCATGGTCACATTGTGAAAAATATTATCTATTGGTCCAACTTCACATTGTTACAACCATGGTTATCCATGGTCAAACATGGACCAACATCGCATTGTGACAAATATTTTATGAATATGGAGATCAGCCATGGTCAAACATGATCATCCATTGTTCAACGCCGCAATATGACAAAGGTTGTATCAATATGAAAATCAATCATGGTCAACCATAGTCCAACATTGCATTGTGGAAAATATTGTGTCAATGTTAAAATCAACGGTGGCCAACCATGGTCAACCATGTTTATTTTAGATTTTATAATATTTATCTTAGGATTTATATGGTTATGTTAATAAATGTATATTAATCATATGTCTATAGACATATATTACCTACATTTACTAATGTGGTTACACAAGTGCTTCATATACGCGTATCGACGTATGTCAACCACATTAGTAAATTTGGTTGTTGTTACAATATTTATCTTTGTGTTTATATACCTTGGGTTTATAATATTAATCCCTTCAGTTTAATGTTGTTCCTTTGAGTTTATATTATCAATCCCTTATGTTTAATAATGTATGTTTTCATTTTCCAATGGTTTATAATATAAATTCCTTAGGTTTATTGATGACTTGGGTTTATGATATTAATAAGCATTTACGTTTATAATATTAATCCATCGGGTTTATAATAATATTACTCTCAAACATTTATAATATTAATGCTAAGAATTTTTAAATTTATTAATGAATTATTTATTATAAAAAATGAATTAAATAATTATTATTATATATTTCTTTAATAAAATAATTTATTTATTTAATATTCATTATTTATTAATAATATATAATTAAATTATTAATAAATAAATATTTGTAATAGTAATATTGTTACAATTTTTTTTTTTATTAAATTAAATTTTTTTTAATCATTATTATTATTATTTTAAAGATTGTTATCATCATTTTAAAATAATTATTGTTAATACTAAATAATTATTACTATTAAGATTAGTGTTATGAACAAATATTAAATAATAATAAATAACTTTAAAGTTAATACTATTAAAAATTAAATGATTAAAAAATATTGAATAATTAAATAGCTATTAAATAATTAAATAATATTGAATAGAAAAATAAAATAATAATAATAATAATAATATGTTTTTTAGTATGAGTATATTTTTAATATTATTTTTATTATTATATATTTTAGCTCGTGTGGTAAATATGGATAAAGTCTCATGCTTATATCAACCACATTTAAGTAATTAATTGTGGTTGTGCTAGTTTGTATCAAAATGCTATTTCTCTGTTGCATACCTATCACTCAACTAAAATTGTACAATATTGAGAGGGTTTCTATGGGTATCAATTATAAAAATCAAAGAAAAAAATGAAGTACAAAATGAGCATTAGAAAAACTTAAGTTAAATATTTAATGTAAAAGAAAGACAAACAGAGATAAATTTCAGAAAACTGGAGAAATAAACAAAGAAGGGAAGCAGAAGATTAGTAAGTGCAAATAAAAAGGAGAAACTTTCACTTCTATGAATATATATATATATATATATATATATATATATATATATATATATATATATATATTTCACATTTTTAGTAAAATCAAAATCTATCCATTATATATCAAAATCCTATATATATATTATAGGATTAGCCATTATAAAATGAAGAAAAAAACTTAGCCAACACAAAATCCAACTAATATATAATAATTACAATATGCAATTAAAATTAATATAAATAAATTAAAATAAGATTAAAAAATAATAAATTGAATTTGTAATGTTAAATTATAGACTACTTGTGATTATTTTGTTTAAAGATAAATAATAACCAGCTAAACAAAAATAATAAGACGGATAAGCAAATATTGGGATGGACCATATATGGCATTTTTACCTTTCCTGTTACATGCCTAAACATGTCGAATCTGACCAGACACATCGTATCAATAATGGAGCGAGGTGATAATGAGAAAATAACACGAGTCGACCAAATTCATTAATGGAATCGATCTCGAAATAGGTAGATTCTCGGGAGCAGGACAACCTTTTTAATAATGAAAGCTATCATGTACCGAGTCAATAATGAAATCGGATATGATGGGTTTCAACGTGTACATTGTTATTTTGATATTTCTTTTAGCCGTAGTCAGATTGTTTTTTTTTTCCTATGTAAAGGTAAAATTTTAAGAAATTTTGGCGTAAATTCTAGTTATAATTATCAAACTTCAATATTTTCAGTGTAGTAGAGATTTTTGATGGTGGTGAATCTATTTCCACTATATAAAATATGATTGTTTTTTATGGTGCTGAATCCATTTCCATTGTCAAAAACATGATTCAAATAAAAAATTTCTTAAATTTTTTTCCCCAATTTCAACTATCTTTTGCTGATCATAACAATTCCTTTTTGCGCTCATGACAACTCCTCAACCTCCATAAACAACTCCAATTTTCCAAATTTAATTATTTATTCAAAATATTTTTCAAATAAATAAAACTATATTTAAATATCCATAAACAATATTATCTATTTATGTTGAAGGTAATAATACCCTTGTTCAAGCTAATACTACCCTTTAACACCCTTTACCTACTAATAAACGAATATATATGAATAAACTAAGAAACATGCATTTCGAAACAAACCGGATCGAATTTCCTAAACCCATCCGGTATTCGAATAGAATCGTCGAATTTTCGTTGAGCATGGTTTCGATGGTCCGTGTTTGTAGATCGTTTTATTTCATAGTTTTTTAATATCGTGTTAATATTATTTAAAAAGAATTAATAAAATAAAATAAGATATTTTAATATTTGTTTTAAATAAATTAATTTTATATTAATATATAAAAATAATAAAATAATAATTTAAATTTTAAATAAAATATTTTAATATTTGTTTTAAATAAATTAATTTTATATTAATTATTTTGATGTATATATAAAATAATTAAAGTAAAATACTTTTTATTTTAAAATAATTTGGTTTGATAATGAAAATAATTTCACTTCATTATTACATTGGTTTGATTATGAAAATTGTATTAAGAAGACTTGGAATCTTTTAAAAAATTGAAATATTGTTAACAAAAAGTCAAGTATTAACTAATAAATTTTTGAAATATTGTTAAGAAAAAGTCAAGTATTAACTATAAAATGTCTGGAAAGTTTTTAGAAGAGAATTTCTTTATAACTTTAGAGAGTTTGTTTATACTAGTTCGTGCAAGAATGATATATGATGATGCACAGAGAGATGCACATAGATTAAAAGAAGGAATTAGAAAGGTTACATGTGGAATTACTTATTTATACTCAAGAAAGTTTAACATTTAGCAACTAAAACAATGAGATTTATGGTATTTGTCCACGGTTAGAATGATTGTTAAACAATTATATTAACCTATATGCTAGTTTGAAATGAATTGAATTCTTTGAGATATAAATTATATCAATGTTCAAGTTTCATAAGATTTTAACACTAACTTAAAATTCATTTGAAGTATATATTTATCAATAATTAAAAGTCTGCTAATTTTTGTTTATAAATTTTACAAATCTAAAAACAAAATTATATATATATATAAAATTTTGAAATACAAATTTATTAATAACTAAGAAATTTATTAATAATTAAGATGGATAAGTAAAAATAAACTAAAATCTTTAAAATGTAAATTTGTTAATATGAGAGATTGATCGTACAATAAAATTTTCCAAAAAATTGTGTAAACAAAAAAAACATAGCATAGTGATCTAATTGACACCTTGAATGTTAATGAGTATTTCTATATGAACAAACATTACACCTAATTTTCTAAGTAAACAAATCTTACCACGCACACTTCATAAACAAACAAACAAAAATGTAATTGAGAATGATTTATAGCATAATGAAACCTTTTCAAATAGTATGCCATTTGATCATGTATATTTTTTTTAATTTTGTATTTTTAATTTGTAAACATCTTTTTCCCTAAAATAGAAGAATAAAAAACCTTAATTTAGCATAGACAACACATAAAGTCGTGACTCTTTTATTGAAAAAACGTACATTGCAGAGTTATAAATTGGTAAATTAGGGATAGAAACATTAAAAGTCCCACAAGACATACACTATATATATTATAATATAATATAATATAATATAATATAATATAATATTAATAATATTTATGTTTTAACAATTAATAATATAATTATTAATAAAATTTGAAAAATAATTATTCTTTTATTTTTTATGATGATGATGGTGGTTAACGTTCACTAAAACCAATCTTTGGTCTATCGGACCTAAAGAAAAGATGTATTTAGTTTGATTTAAGATTTTATTCCTATGCTCAAAAAGCTTGGAGAGAAGCCTCCGGAGCTCACTATAATTTTGGCATCTTAAAAGGTTAGGAAGGTCAGTATTGCAACAAAGATTATGAAATTGAGCTCTAATGTGGTTGTACGGGGCACTCTAAGAGGAAGTGATTTTCATCCTCGATGTTCATATTGTCACAGAGATGGCGGATCCTTTAAATCCATGGTGTTTTAGGAACTGTCCAACGACCTGTTTCACTATGGAGCTCATGAGAGTTCGTTCTAATCTTGGCTATATTAATTTTCTTCTTTGAGCTAGTTAAAACAAATAGATACTTTTTATCTTCTAGGGTGGGGTTGATGACCTCCTTATAATATCTTAATTTTCTTTTAGCTGCTAGATCTTTCTCACACCACATTTTTTCTTTGAACTTAGAAGTAAATTTTTTTTTAATGTTATTAATGTTTTGTAATGCAACATTCTCGTTGATCTCCCAATGGTTTAACCAGGCCCTGGTGTCTTTATACCAACCTAGTTTAACCTTTAGGTGGTTTTGGCTGGGATTTAAAGCTAGCTTAGGAAATCTATGGTCTCCTATGCTATTAAGCTTGTGCTTGTACAACAGAAGCCTAGTCATAGCTAGGCTCTTGATAGGGGAAAGACCCACTTCTATAAGGAGAATAGGATAGGGTGTATTGCTTTTAATTTTAAGGTTATAAGTTATAAAATGCTTCTATATTTTCTCAATCTTTCTCCAGGATTCTGTGGAGATGCTGCAACCCCAAACCTTACATCGATATAAGACAACAGGAGTGACTAAAGTTTCAAAGAGGAACTTCTTTCTATCCCACATTATGAGGTTTGCCGTTTTACAATTATTTTCAAGACCAAAATAAGTTTTCCACCCCCCATTATTCTTTTCTGAATGCTATAGTTCCAGTTGAGCTTGTGATGAATATCAATTCCTAGGTACTTGTAAGAAGACACTTCCTCCAAGTTACTATTGTCATACATAAAATTAGCGTAAGTCCTTCTTGGATTTGATAATCATAACTTTTGTTTTGTCAGTGTTAACAGACATTCCCATGGTATATGTAACTTTTATCAATCACTTTAATGTAGTTGGGCTAGTTTTACCCATGAAAAACGAAAAATGCTACATCACTTCTATCTAAATCATATTATAGTCAATATTTTAGATAAAATTTCACAATTTAATAATAAAATACCTTAATTATATTTTTAGCTTTGTAACCAGATTAAGTTTATCTTGAATAAATAAATGACCTAACCACTAATAAAATTAAAATAGACTAACAAGTTCTTAAAATTGTTTAATTCCTTTTATTAAGAAATGTACAATCGAGAGTGCACATACATAAAGTCCCACAAGATATACACCATATATATATATATATATTATATTATAATTTAATTAATATAATATAATCTAATATTAATAACATTTATGTTTTAACAATTAATAATATAATTATTAATAAAAATTGAAAAATAATTGTTTTGTTATTTTTATAATATGATTAAAATTATTAATATTATATGTAATTTTTATCAGTCACTTTAATATAGTTTAGATAGTTTTACACAAGCCAAAAGAAAAATACGACACAACTTTTATCCAATATTTTAGATTAAATTTCACAATTTAATAATAAAATACCTAAATTATCTTTTTAACTTTGTAATTAAATTAATCTTATAGTAAATAAATAAATAACCTACAGTAAAATGGACTAACAAGCCCTTAAAATTATTTAATTCCCCATATATCCCTCTCAACCTTTGAGCACAAAACTAAATCCTAAATCATATTAGGAAATAAGCGCAGTCAAATCAACAAGTCTATACTTTATACGTAATACGTGAATTATCTTAAAGATTACCTAAATTATTTTAAATACATTATCAAAAGCATTGACGTCACAGTTAATGTCATTCCCAAATTCCTTGATTCGTCCTCCAACAATTGTCCACAACAGTGCTGGAAAGATAACAAAAGGATAGTAGGTCAAAGACATTACCTCAATTATCTTGAATACATTATCAAAAGCATTGATGTGACAGTTAATGTAATTCCCAATTTCCTTGATTCGTTCTCCAACCATTGAATTCCACAAACTGTGCTGGAAAGGTAACAAGAGGAGGCTAAGCTTATTTTCCAGGTCATTGGCTCGTAAATGCATGGGTGGGCCAGGAAATATCTACTCTAAGATTAAAGCAGTACATACTTTTGTTGTGGGCATTTTCTGCCTCCACATTTATGGGTAGATAGACAAGAAAATACAAGAGAATATTAGATCACAGACATTACTTAAATTATCTTAAATACATTATCAAAAGCATTGTCAGCATATTTATGAGTAAATAGACTGAGAAAATCCAAGAGAATGTTAGGTCACAGACATTACCTAAGTTATCTTAAATACATTATCAAAAGCATTTATCAAAAGCATTGATGTGACAGTTAATGTCATTCCAAAATTCCTTGATTCCTTCTCCAACAACTGTGCTCCACAAGGGTGCTAGAAAGATAACAAGAGGATGCTAGGTAGTCTGCAGCTCAGACCTGTTTTGCACTGCTATTATGAAGGGAGTTGTAGATTGACGTAACAGAATAGTTTAGATGATATTTGGTTGGAATTTTGTAATTTTTATTTCAAAAAATTAAATAGTTGGAGTGTTAGAATTGAATTTTTGATGATGGAAATGGATTTAACACCATCAAATACTCTTAAAACACCCAAAAGACTGAAACTTAATATTTGTAATCCAGATTTTAAAAAATCTTTACCAAAAAATGTTATAATCTTACCCTAATCTTACCCAAATATCTAAATTATTCTATGAATTTTTTAAAACTACGACATTACAAGATGTGTATCGGAACTCATACAGTAGAATCAAATACTGAGACTGGCTATACATATATGTATAACATTTTTACTTTTATTTTCTATATATATCTAACATTTTTACATTTTTTTTTCTAGTACAAAACCTACCAGACGCATCGTGTCAATAATGGCGGCAAGGTGAACGCAATTCAATAATGAAATAGACAGAAGAGGCGGAATCTCGTGCGCAGCACCAGCATGTTAATAATGAAAGCTATAAAAGTCAATAATGGAATTCGGATATGATGTGAGCCAACCTCTCCATACAGGAGGTTGTACTGTTTTGATATTTCCTCGTCGTTTCGAGTGTACAAACGTCCGTTTGTACGTCGTTTTATTTCATGGTGACTATTATTTCTCTGGTCATAGTCATAGTTCTTTAACGTTGGTGGGCACTATATATGACTATCATAAAATTTAATAGATAGTGGATTTATACGGCTCACCAGCATTAAATAATTTATAGTCCATTAAATTTAATAGTGGACTTATACTGCTCATCAGCATTAAATAACTTATAGTCTAGAAAATATGTAGGAAATATATGTTGTTATTATCAAATTTAAGTTATAATTATTATGAAAAATTATTCTCTAATCTATTTTCGCGTAGTCTACCGAGGCCGTGTTTTGACCTAGAATCCGGTAACGATTTTCAGAAAATCTGGCAAAGATTTGCCTAGAATCTTGTTTACAGTTGTTAAACATTAGTATTTTGAGTTTCCCTAGAATTTGATAGTGCTGAATCCATTACCACTATCAAAAATGGATTCCAAGCACTACAACTACTTGATTTTTTAAAATTTAGTTGATCGAATTCCAGTAGATTTCTGCCGTCCAGGCCAAAACGCGGCCTCGGTAGACAACTCCATCTATTTATATGTGTAATATTAAGTTATATTATTTTAAAATATATTATTGGTAAAATTATATTTTTTGGTTATAAATAAAATATTTTAATATTTACTTTAAATAAAATAATTTATATTTATTATTTTAAATAATATTTGAATCATTAATTATGCTAATTATAATTGTTTAATTTTATTATTCATTTTATAAAATTTATTTAATTATTAATATTATAATATTATTTATTTATTTGTTATGACATGTTATTTCAATTTTCTTAACATGTGTCTCATTTCATTCATGAAATTTGATCACCTTGCAATCTTTTTGTTTTTAAGAGATGCTTTGATCTTGTAAACTCATTAACAAATTGACTTGACACCTCCAACATGGTAAGATGAGTAGTGCACAAATGATAAATTAAAATCTCCTAATTTGAATAATAAAAAGTTCTTAAACCATATGCATGTGTCTAAAAAATGCATAAGGTGGGCTTTTAGTTGAGCAACCACCTCCAAGGATGACAATCCTGAACATACAATAGTTGTCTTAACTACTTATATGTGACCAAACAACATCTGTAACAAGTCATCTTGGATTAATGATAAATTAGGTGAATATCTAAACTACAAGATGAAGGGCCATTTAGCCTCATATTAGTGTCACTATTTGTAAAGGATTTTAAAATCTTCATTTTTCAAATAATGGTGCAGAAGTGGTGATAATGTGGGAATATCTAAGTAGTGCTATGTTTTCTGGTGCAAAACTGGAGTTAGTAAAAAATGTTAAATTTGGTGTTAAATGCATATGTGGCATTCCATGGTGTATGGTGCAAACCACCAAAAACCAATGTGGCGTGGATCAAGATATCGTGATGCAAAGCACCAAAACTTATTTTAAAAAAATTAAAAATGTATCATAAACATATCAAAATTATTAATATAATAATAAATTGTATATGGGGCAAAGCACTATAAAAAAATTTTTATTATTATTATAATAAAATTATATATATTTCAAAGCACCATAAAAATATGAAATGGTGCAAAACAAAATGACCTCCTTTATTTAGAAAGGTTATATATTGTCAAGGTTTAAAGATAGGCTAAGAAGTTGTATTTGATAATTTACAAGCTACGTGTCCCTAAGTTTGGATCTAAGAGATTGATTTTAGTACTAAAGAGAAAATTTTGACCATCTTCTTATGCTTAAATCCAATTACCATAAATAGATTTTATTTATATCAAATGTACTAACACAATTGAAGTATCCCCTAGTTGCATCCAAAAGTTTTAATTCATTGTGTAAAATAAGACTATGGTGTTGAAATATGACAACAAAAGTAATTAATGTAATTATGGGCATGATTTAGTTATTATCGATAAGTCGGTTGTATAACGAGAAGGAGTTAATGTAACGAAGTAACCCATATTAATTGGGATGGACTAAGAGGCTTGTAACCATGGAGAATCATTCTTGATTAATAAGAGTTTCTACTCCCTTGCCTTGTGGAGGTTTCATTGACACCTTGTCAAGGTTTTACCACATAAATAATTGTGTATTTACTTATGTGTTTGTTTCATTTTCCATTTAGTTATGTGTGCATTTATTTCTTCATTAATCTATTTCCAAGCCCAATAAGTGGTATCCGAGCAAGTTGGAGTTAGGATTGCATTGAGAAAGCCAAAAAATGTCCATTTTCATTGCAGATTAAGGGCCTATCGCCAGAAAAATCGAGAGCATTTAAAATTTCTAAAGAACCAAGGAGCGCAACATTTTTTATTTTTTATTTTTTATTTTTTTTTCTGTTGATTGAAAAACACGTGAAGATGACAGATGCATGGTTTGTTATCTAAATTGAACCCGTCAAAGTAATAGCCCAATTTCCAAGTCTGCAGATCGAGTTGCTAGTCGGCGTAAGTGAAAGGAGGTCCCGCTCAAAGAGAAGGTCTTGACCCTTGAAGATTTTCTTTGTAAATGCCAGAGAAAAGAGCCTGCCGCCACTTGAGGAAGTGAATGCAAGCCCTAAGCCGATAATGCAATAATTACAGAGCCTCTCAGAAGGTGCAGTCAAGAATCTCTGTCGCCGAGACACCCAACCGAAAGTCATTAATGGAGAGGGTTCCACCAGTTGGGACATATATATTTAGTCACAGAAATTTGCAGAAAGCCGAGAAGCCCAAGAGGTCATAAATTCAGGTACAATTTTTTTTTTAAAAGAAATTTACTATTTAAAAAATAAATAAATAAATTGTTTTCGGAATTCTTGTTTTCCGAGGATTAACGAACTCTTGTTTTCTAAGGAAGTTGAAGAGTGTCACTTAATTTATCTATCTTTTATAGAACACATAATTATTTTGGAGAAAACAAAATTTATTTGTTTTTTAAAAGAAAGAATTGAAGAAGGAAGAAAGAATTGAAGAAGGAAATTGTTTGGTAAAAGAGGAAGGTTTTCTACATAAAATTGTTTCTATTTCTTATTTTTCTTTTTAAAGGGGGGAATTTTATTTCTGAAATTTTGAACTTGAAGGGTTTGAGAAGAAAGTTTTGAATATGGTTTGAAATGTTTTTTTTCGTGAAATTATGGAAATTTTAAACAAGAAGGGAAATCAATTTTTTTGAAAAAAAAAACCCTAGCTGAAGAAGGGAAATCTGAAACACTACCAGAAAATAGGAATATTTGTGGGAATAAATGGCCAAAATGACGATTGAAAAGTTCGAGGTGGATAAGTTCACTCGGAAGAACAATTTTTCATTGTGGAAATTGAAATTTAGGGACTTGTTGGTGTAACAAGGGTTCCACAAATCATTAGACGGAGGTAAGAAAAAACCTGCAAGAATGAGAGATTTAGACTGAGAGGACTTGGATGCCCGAGATCTTAGTACCATTAGTTTATGCCTCACAGATGAAGTTTTGTTCAATATTGCTAAAGAGAGTACATCTGCAGGTTTGTGGGAAAAAATAGAAACTTTGTATATGACCAGATCATTGACCAATAGAATTTATTTGAAAACAAAATTGTACAGTCTTCAAATGAAGGTGGGTACAAAAGTTGTAGAACATTTAAATGTTCTTAATACACTTATTTTCCAATTTTTAGATATGGAAGTTAAAATTCAAGAAGAAGACAAGGTTATAACCTTGTTGTGTTCTCTGCTTGAGCCATGGCACCAATTCATAACTTCAATCAATTTCAGCACTGTTGATTCTTTGAAATTTGAATCATTTGTGGGAGCTCTGTTATCTGAAGAAGTACGAAGAAAATCCAATATTGAAACATCTGCACTAGAAGCCATGGTAGCTAGAGGCTGGTCAAAGGAAAGAGGGGAGAAAGCAAGGGGTTATTCTGGATCAAAATCAAAGGGAAAACTGTAAAAAAATTGGACACCTCAAGAAAGAATGTTGGAAATGGAAGGAGTCCAAAAACCATAAGAAGGAAGCAAATTTGGTTGATTCAGGTATGATTGATGAATTCTTATCTACTGAATATTTACGTATTTGTAATGTCTCTCAGAATGTTGAAAATTGGTTGTTAGACTCCAGTTCTTCTTATCACATGAGTTCACACAGAAATCTATTTACCTCATATGAAGCGGTAAATGGTAGTTCAATGTTTATGGGAAATAATGCATCTTGTCAGATTGTTGGGATGAGAAACATAAAAAATTAAAATGTATGATGATACAATTAGAACATTAAATGATGTTACACATGTACGTAAGTTAAGGAAAAACTTGATTTCTTTGGGAGTTTTGGACCGAGATGGGTATAAGTTTGCAGGTTAGAATGGAGTGTTGAAATTCTCAAAAGGCGCCTTGGTTGTTATGAAGGTAGAGAAGGTCAGAAATCTTTACAGACTCAAAGGAAGTACTCAAGTCAGTGAGGCAGCGATTGTATCAGAAAAATCAGAAGAAGGTTCTCGCCTATGGCATAAGTGGTTGGGTCACATGAGCGAGAAAGGTCTTCAGACACTGATGAACTGCAAGTTTCTTCCTGATTTGAAATCCTTGAACTTGGATTTTTGTAAACATTATGTGTATGGAAAACAATATAAACATAGATTTAAAATTGGAAGTCATAATAGTAAATAAATTTTGGAATATATCCATTCTGATCTTTGGTGACCATCTCCTACTGTGTCTTATGGAGGTGCATTATATTTCTTAACATTTATTGATGATTTATCTTGGAAATTTTGGGTCTATATGTTGAAAAAGAAAGCTGATGTATTTACGGTTTTTAAACAATTGAAAGCTATGGTGGAAAAGAAAACATGCAAATCAATTTAATGTTTAAGAATTGACAATGGCGGTGAATTTACATATTTAGAATTTGAAAAATACTGTAAGGATGAAGGGATTGTTAGAAATAAAACTGTTGTTTATACTCCTCAGCAAAATGGCATTGTTGAATGTATGAATCATAATCTTATGGAAACAACCAGAAGCATGAGAAGCAATGCTAAGCTGTGAAAGGAGTTGTCGGCAGAAGCAGTATCTACTTCTTATTATTTAGTTAACAGATCACCTTCTGTTGCCATAAATTGAAAAACTCCTGAAGAAGTTTGGTTGGGTCAGTCTTGTGATTATTCACATTTGAATATTTTTGGTTGTGATGCCTATGCTCTTATTCCTAGGAATCAATGTTCAAACTTTGATCCAAAATCGAAATATTATGTCTTTGTTGGGTATGATTATGTAGTGAAGGGATATAGGTTATGAGATCCTTCTTCACGAAAGATAGTCATTAGTATAGATGTAACACTTGATGAATCTTCTCTTTTAGAATCAGATGATGAAAAATATGAACAGGAACATGTATCACCAAATCAACCAATTCAATTGGAGACTAAAATTTTTCCAGAAAGTCGAAAGGAAGGAGAGAATTTTGAAGAAAAAGGTGAAGAATAAAAGGAAATTATAGATGTTCCAGAACCAATTCATCAGAGTCATCTTGTGCATTGATTACTGAATATGGGGAACCTTCTTGTTATCAGGATGTAGTGGACGATGCAGATAGCGAGAAATGGAAAAAGGATATGTAAGAAGAAATGGATTCCTTAGCCAAGAATAACACCTGGGATCTTGTAGAACTTCCTAAAGGCAGAAGCGTTGTTGGGTGCAAATGGGTCTTCAAGTGGAAAATAAAAGTTGATGGAAGTATTGATAGGTATAAGGTGAGGATGGTTGCAAAAGGATACTCTCAAGTTGAAGGTGTTGAATTTCATGAGATCTTTTCACTAGTTGTAAAACTAGTTTCTATCTTTACTATGTTAGCACTAACTGCATTACTTGACCTTGAGTTAGAACAATTAGATGTTAAAAAAAATTTTCATCGAGGTGATTTGGATGAAGAGATATATATGGAAGAGCCAAAAGGTTTTGTACAAATTTGTAAGAGAATATTAGTTTGCAAGCTCAGGAATTCATTGTATGGCCTAAGGTAGTCGCCTAGACAATGGTACAAGAAGTTTGAATCCTTCATGGTGAGAAATTTTTTATTATCAGAAATGAGTATGATCATTGTGTATACTTCAAAACTTTCAATGGAATATTCATTATCTTGGTTTTGTATGTTGACGATATTCTTATTGCAAGAAAAAGCATGGAAGAAATCAACATGTTAAAGGCTCAACTCTCTAGGAAATTTTATATGAAGGATCGTGGAGTGACAAAACATATCTTGGGCATGGAGATACACAAAGACAGGAAGAATGGTAATATTTGGTTATCACAGTATAAGTATGTGGAGAAAGTACTTGAAAAGTTCCGTATGAACATTGTGAAACCTGTTAATGTTCCATTAGCTTCCTGTTTTAATCTCTCTTCAGTTTTGAGTCCTAGAACTAATGAAGAAAATAAGTATATGTCTTGTCTAACATATGAAAATGTGGTAGACAACTTAATGTATGCCATGGTATCTACAAGGCCTGATATTTCACATGCAGTTCGAGTTGTCAGCAGGTTCATGGAAAATCCACGGGAAGAACATTGGGGAATAGTGAAATGGGTGCTTTGGTATTTGAGAGGCACAAGTGACAATTACATCATCTTTGATGGTCGTGAAGGATCACTCTGTGGATATGAGGATGTTGATTATGCACGTGATTTGGAAAAAGGGAGCTCTACTACAGATTATGCTTTTACACTTGCAGGTGGAGCAATTAGTTGGATGTCAAAGCTTCAAGAGACAATTTCTTTTTCTACGACTGAAACATAATATATAGCTGCTTCAAATGCTTATAAAGAGAAAATCTAGTTAAAAGGACTACTTTATGATATTGGAAGGACGCAAGAGAAAATGAATGTGTTCTGTGATAGTCAAAGTGTTATTCATTTGGCTACAAATCCAGCTTATCATTGCAAGACCAAGAACATTTATGTAAGCTATCACTTTGTGAGACATGTTATCGATGGCGGTGAGGTAGCTCTCAAGAAGGTATGTACGAAGCTAGTTACAATAAAGAAGTTGCGATGGTGTCTGGCTTCTTTCAGCTTGCATAAGAGATGGTGAATGGGCATGGGCAAGGGATTAGGAAATTGTTATCAAGGTGGAGTTTGTTGAAATATGAAAAAAAAAAGTAATTAATGTAATTATGGGAAATATTTATTTATTACCGATCAATCGGTTGTATAAAGAGAAGGAGTTAATGTAATGAAGTAGCTCATATTAATTGGGATCACCTGAGAGGCTTGTAACCATGGAGAATCATTCTTGATTAATAAGAGTTTCCAATCCCTTTCCCCGTGGAGGTTTCCTTGACACCCTGTCAAGGTTTTACAATGTAAATAATTGTGTATTTACTTGTGTGTTTGTTTCAGTTTCCATTTAGTTATGTGTGCATTTCTTTCTTCATTAAGTTGTTCTCGAGCCCAATATATGGTAGCTTTTTCCGCTTACCTGCTTGGAACAATGATCACTACATTATGGCAAGTATCAATTAAAAGTAATGGAACAATGTCTCCATTAAACCATTCATATGTTTCCAAGTTGATTGGCATAATAAATTTACATACATAATATCACTAATCATCATTTTGGTCGACATAATAGACCATGTAGATGAATCATTACAATCTTTGAAAATTAAAATAAATAAATAAATAAAAGTTCTAAGTAGTATCATTTCAATTCCAAGCCTCAAAGAATTTTATTTGAGTTAAATATTTAAGATGGCATGATCTTCCAAAAATTATTAGTTTTTCTAATTCATTATATATCTTTCTAGTTATGAAAAATATATTAAATCAATATCTTTCACATTAAATGAATAATTACAAAGAAGTAACATCAATGTCTACATATGATAAAAAAATTAAGTATATTATACAACAACCAAAACAATCTAAGTATATAAAGAAATAATTTAATGAAATAAAATAAAAGTTTGATTTATTAAGAAATTTATAATTCAAATATAGAAAAAGATATAAGTATTGAAACTACAATATAACATAATAGAAAATGTTCAAAATTTTTCTTCTTTCTTAAGAGGCTAATAACAAAATGCATGTACTAAAGTAGAGATGATAACAAGAATAATTATAACTCACCACCCTACACAATCTTTATGTAAATTTTATGCTATTCTAACTGTTAAGGTGTATCCATATGTTGCAACTTTGATTATCAAAAATTTTCTTTTCATTTATTAGTATAATGAAATGTATTAGGTGTCTTGAATTTTTTTTATTATGAAATATGAAAAAAATGAAACTCATAATTCCTTCGAAATAATCTGTATTGTTCATCATAAAAATAAAATTATAAATATAAGTTTGTGAATAAAAATACATAAATGAAATAAACAAAGAAAAAAACAAACAATAACTTCAATTGAATTGAAATAAACCATAAAAAGTGTATTCATTTAATGGTATTTCATAACTAAAGTATTTTATTGATTTCAAAAATAACTGAAGTGAACTAACCAACCATATGGTAAGGTTGAAGCATGATTCCAAGTTCAGTTTCATCTTCTCTTTCATCATATCGAACAGTTACACAAGACACATATAAAATAAGAGTCAACACAACTATAAATTGTATTAATTGAAACTTTCATTTGCATATATTTCTTTTATACTATGAAACTTTATCTAGAACAAAAAATTTATAGGTGAAAAAATACCAAATAATCGGTAATAGGATGAATTCCATCTTTAACATTATGATGAAAGAGAGAAAATACACAATAGAATGAAGCAAAATGTTTGTCATCCTTAGAAATTTTAATCTTTAACACCTGCAACTATATTTTAAATAACAATGAAATAGTTATAAATTTGATTATATAAAATATAAATTTTCCTTGAGAAGAATAGTAGTGTATTAAGCTTACAAATTTTTCCTCTACAGATAAAATGTCACCTTTCCCCAAATGATGGCGTGTGGACAACGTGGAGGCTTGTACAATATGTGCATATTTGCCTTCTCCTATGGAAATATTCACTTGCAATCAACAATACATCACAACAATCAACACAAAACCTTTCTTATATAATTTTACGAAAGAAAATAAAGGCAGGATATATAGTTGAGTTTTAGAGGCTGAATTAAAAAACATAATTGGGTTGAGCTCAAAAAAATAAAACAAATGATTGAATATTAAAAGCCTATCTAGTTAAATATTAAAAAATTATCTATTCTTTTTCAAAAAATGATAATGAATATTAAAAATCTATTTATATTTTTCAAAAAAATGATTTTTCCATTTTAAAAATGATAATGCAGTAAAGAAAAAAATAAAAATACGATTTATAGTTGAGTTTTACAGACTGCAATAAAACGATAGAATTAGGTTGAGCTCAAAAAAAATAAAACAAATGATTGAATATTAAAAATCTATCTAGTTGAATATTAAAAAATTATCTATTTTTTCAAAAAATAATAATGAATATTAAAAATCTATCTATATATTTCAAAAAATATAAAAAATATAGTATTCAAAATTTCTTTCAAATTCCATTATGAATGAAGATTGTCTACACTGCATCTCATTAAATACTTATGCACCATAACACATGCACAATAGTAATCACATTTAAACTAAAATTATAAGTGGATTGGAAAAGACGAAAAGCTCGTTTTATCTTAGTCGCATTTCACACATACAGACCGTTTACAAATGTTTTATTTCATAATTCATAAAATCAATCTCATTAACCATGAAACTCCATGCGAAGACGAGAGACAAAAATGAATCACAGTAACCATGAAATTGCATATGAAAATGAGACACTTTATCATATACAGAATGTTATGTTTTATGTGAAATTATATTTGAGGTGCAGGAAAAAACGGAATGTTATATGTGAACCAGAGACAATACAGTATAGTGACAATATTATTTTTGAATATAAAGTTAAGCTTATTTCCATGCACAGTAAAATTATTTCTGAAAATAAGTAGTCCATGGAATAAATAGTTCTTCCCAGTCTCTCCGACAAGTGTTTGAAACAAAGAATTAATCTTGATGTTGGAGTTGTATCACGAATTGCATAGTAATATGTAGGTATAATAGTATAATATTTTCTATTATTTTATAATTAGAACATTATTAAAGAGATTAGATCTAAAATGTGTCGAAGGAGACCCTCTTTACCAAATAATAAGAAATAGGCAAACTACTGGCGCGTGGCGGGGTAGTATGTTGTCTTTATCTCCACCTTGGTTTTAATCTAGAGTTGTGAGATGTTTATCTATATAATACCATTATCTATTTTGATGATTCCTCAAAATAGCAGGTTGTTGGTTTTTGTTAGTGTGTAATAGATTGGTATAGTGGACCACAAATTTAATAACAAATTTCCTAGGAACAATACCCTTGCCCTCGAATATTTATTGTTGAAAAAAATAAATACTACAGTGACCACATAAATAAATAAATAAATAAACTACTATAGCAAAAGACATGCCAATTTTCCCTAATTCAGTAACAACTTTGTCTGAACAGTGTCTTTGGATTTCCAAGGAACAATACACCTATCCCCAAACCTTTTTTTGCAGAAAAAAGAAAAGAAAATAAAGAAGTAGTGCTCTATATGGAATCACAATATCATGTTTCAATATATGATATTTGTGGAGGGTTTCTTTTGAAAATCATCCCAAAGAATATGAATGATTGCTAATTTATCTAGTTTTTAAATGATAATGCAGTAAATTTTTTATCAGCAAGCAAGCATTTTATGTGATTAATTTATTTTAAAAATATAAAATTGTGACATAAAAATCCATAAATAATCATTTTAGTCAAGAAAATACCTTTCACCAAGCGTGGAATCACCGACCAAGAGTCGATTACAATCACCAAGCTTGGAAGACGAGGCCAGGAGTCGATACCTGTCACCAAACTAGAAGGCCAGATGAGGAGTTGATACTCGTCATCGAGCACAAAAGCACAGATCCAAACTAAAAATGGAGATACTCGTCACCAAGAATAAAAGCACAAATCCAAATCAACAATGGATATTATAGCGTAGATCCAAATTAACATTGGAGATGAATATTAGGTAGAAGAGTGTGAATATATGTTTCCAAAAAAAATGGAGGGAAACGTCTGGAACTTTTACATATGGAGGGAAGTAGTGGGACTTCATCTTTAATTGTTAATTTTGTCTTAAATTGCCAATTTTTTCTTGATTTTACATTAAATTGTTATTTTTTTTATCTTCATTACTAATTTTATCTCCAATTAGTAATTTTTAACTTTTATATTAATTTATACCAAAAGATAATAGAAAATCGCATCTATTTTGTGAACAATGTTTATTTCATAGTATGCTCCAGTTATAAATTATTTTATATCTTATCATAATAAGGCTCACTTGTTAGTATTACACAATGTGGGATTTCTACAAAAAATTAGGAATTTCCAGTTATGAAACTATCTATATACAAAATCACACAGTAAAAGTGCCATTTCCTTTTGTTTTATGTGGCCACCATAATTTTTAAGCCATTTTCTTATGTCATTTTCTTTGTTTTTGACATTGACATATAGAAATTGGTATAATGTTCTTCATTTTAATACATTATGGATGAGATGAATTTCAATATTCCTATCATTATTAAAAGGGGCATATTTTAATCCACACAAGACTTATTGGAATTGCAAAATAGATGCTCCTTTCCTCTAAACTCAAAACCTATATGTATGGGACTTTAGGAGATGTGTAATTCACCTATACTTCCACTATCTAAGAGATTGACTTAGCATAAACCATAATATTTTGGACTTTAGATTGGATTTATATAATTCCCCTCACTAAATAAAACACTAATAATCCTTGTTTACATATTTGAACTATAAAGGAAAAGTTTTCTATAAAACTAGTAGTGGAAAGATGGATTCCTTTGAAAAAAAATATTATTTCAAATGATTGTAGAAATCCTCTATAAAAATTCTTTTGAAACTACAATACTTGTATGGTGTGTGGAATTAGATGAAGTAAAACGATGCAAACTCGAAGAAAGATATCTTGAGATGTTAAATACTTTAAAAAAGTATCATGGTTGTTGGACCTTGAAATTGTCATTCACTTCCATTACATTTTCACTTATGTTTCCATATTATCACCTTCACTCCACCTCCATTCCATTACATTTACCTTACCATTACCATTATTGGGTTATATTTATGTTTTTCCAAACTTTATTAATTCCTAGTATTTTTAAGTGAATTTGTGGTTAAAAATTAGAAAATAATATGCACATACTTATACCTAACAAGTCAAATGAGTTTTTTGCCATTTGTAGGTCAAAAATAAGCTTCCAAAATACCCTTATGTGGCCTCCTAAGGCCAAATTCGAATTTGGATGGAGAAGATCATGGAATCATAAGGATATGTCCTATTTGTATTGTAACTCTAAGAAGACATGTGCCTTATCATTTCCTATTTGTATTGTAACTCTAAGAAGACATGTGTCTTATCAATTCCTATTTGGATTATAACTCTAGAGATATAGGGAGAGATTCATGGACTCTCATTAATGAGATAGCTTCTCATCTTTTGTATAAATAGGGGAAGCTTTCTCCTATAAAATAATGTGTAAAATTGGAGTTATGCTCAAGCTTTGAATACAGAATTAGATTGTGGCACCTTACTCATGAATGTTTCTTCAATTTGACTTGGTTTTTCTTACATATGGAGCATCTTGATCTACCATCTCTCATACTTTTAGATCAGCTACCTAAAATGTGTGAGATTTGCTTGCTTTTATAGATTAAAGTTTATTTTCTTTCTTAGTATTAGTTTGAGAATGATTGTGTAATCTTTTCTTTTCTAAAAACATTTCAATAGGATAAATTTATCTATTTTCTAATTGGATTAAGTTTGAGGCAATAGAGATCACAGTTATTTAGTTTCCTTTCATGTTATGTTATTTACTTTCTTAGATCAAGCTATAAATTCATTGTATAATTGAATGTTCCAAAAAAAGATCAGGCTAAGAAGGTGTTCCAAATTGGGTGATTGAATGTTCAACCTATACAATCATTGAGATTTTCTTTTACATGATTTTACATTTTTTCCTAGATTTAGATCCTCATTCAATTGTATAATTGGGTGTTTTTGAAGATCATTTCAAGAAGGTGGTTTTATCATATTTCTAAATGCTCAAATATCTAACCTATGTAATTATTGAGTTTTCCCTTTGCATGCTTTAATTGCTTTCCTAGATTTAAAGACTAAAGTATAATCAGTTTATTATACATCATCCAAAGAGGGTGATTCTATTCGATGCTGGAGTGATTAAACGCGCCTTAGTTGTTTTCCTTTACATGCTTCGAAATGCTTTCTTAGATTAAAATTTGAATTCCAAAAAGTGTGATTGTGTGTGCTATATTTTCTTTTCGTTACTTGATTTCATAGGCTAGTTGAATTTCATTTTCATTATTTGATTTCATAGATTAGATGAATTGGTTTTCATTATTTTGTAGTTAGATTGATCTAAAATGAAAGTTAATTTCTTACAGTCCATGCATGCTTCACAAGTTTACGAAACCCCCGGGTTGACAAATTAAATGACAGGCAATTATTTTGCCCCAACATTTTGATGATGTTGTTAGGGAAGTGTGCATAGGAACTAGCTTTCAGTCTAGAGTGTATTTTCTTCTTTTTTTTAGTTTTTACTAACCATTTATGGGCATAGAGTGTAGAACGCAGCCCAAAGACTACATTGAGGAATGGTATCAAAAAGTGATTGCGTCACAACATTCATCTATTCTTCAAGAGATCCTTGCGGCAAATCGAAAGATCAAGACAATTTTTCATATCCTTTACAAACAATTAGGTACATTTTTCAAGTTTGGATATGATCATTTGAAAGAGTATAATCCATAAATGGCTTCATTCGAAGCATGAATATACTTAAAAATAAAAAACAAAATAGTTTTTACTATTTAGAGAGAGAAAAAATAAAAATAATTTTTTATAGTTTTTAGGATAAATTTGATGTTTTGTGGTGAAGTAAGAACCACCCATATACTAACACTTGGCATAAAATATTTGCAATAAAACAAATGATTGAGAACAAAGAACACAGGTGAAGATCACGAGTGATAATTTAAGGCATCAGATCAATCCTTTTCATTTAATTTTTGCAAAATTTACACAGAAATCGATTGATAAAATCTTGACTATGCTAACAAAATAAAAAAAAAAATCTTGTGTATGCTCTTCTTCTGTAGTTTGTGTGACTTGGAGGATCAGAAAAATAAATTATTTTTGTTAGTATATCATAAATCTAAAAAAAATTAAATTTTTGTTTCCATCATTTGATTTAATTTAATTTGATTTTTCAATAAACTTAAAAAAAATAATTTAAAACCAAAATAAAACTTGTCAAGTTCATTAATAAATTGTTTTGTTTAATATATATATATATATATATATATATATATATATATATATATATATCTAGCATATACAATTTAAAAGAAAACAAAACATAAAAATATATAATAAAAAAAAACTTTTCAAAACAACCAACGACAATGGCCATGGCCTTTGGGTAAAACGAAAACCAAAGAGGCCAAGATCCCACGCGGCCCTTCAAAATCATAAACTAGAACCTGCAATTTCTTCTTCTGTTTATGAAATGGATCCGACTCTTCAATTTCAAGAAGAAGTAGTAAAATGAACATAAGCAATAGTAAAAGTCGATTTATTGAGATGAGTGATGTTTATTAGCTGTTGGAATCTTGCACTGCCTTTGAAATTGCTAAACGAGATTCCTCTCAACAAAAACACTAGTTGGAACTAATTTAATTCACCTCTGTTGTTTTTATTCATTCTAACAAAAAATTATTTCATTGCCGCAGCAAAGAATTTTATTTTTCAGAAATGCGTAACTGTTTTGACACATGATTTTAAAACACATTTTTTGAGAAAACTGAGGCGAATTAGGAAAAAATAAAACATGGGTCTTTTCAGGAACGAGGGAAATTAGGTAAAACGCGAGTGATTTGCTAGATTTCTTAGCCATTTGGGAGAAATTCAGGGTTCTTCAGAGCTTCATTTTGCATATTGCATGCAGAAACATTTTTTTTTAAAACACGCAGTGAACAATTCAAAACAACATCTTCCAGGAAGAAGAATCGAAATTGAAAACAAAATCTATTGGATCCACGTGGCATGATGAATCCACCATAAATAGCCATGAAATGAACATGATCCTTGGGAGAGATGGCAATGTCATTAGCAAGATGCCGAAGCAAACTTGCACAAATATTGGAGGAGCCTGTTCAATTTAGGAACCATGAAACTGCAATTGCTAGAGCTGCCAGATTATAGATTTATGAAGAAGAGAGTGGCGCTGGCGAGGAATGTGGGATTTGATAGCAGAAAGACATTCATTCATTATTTATCGTTGCCATGGTTCATCTTCTTTATTTGCAAATTTGTTATCATTTCCAATTTTCAAAAGTCGGATTATTCACATGTCTTGGATAGATGTTAATTTTATTTATTTATTTATTTATTATATGTTTGAGTAGCAAGATTTTTTATTATGGCCTTGCAAGTAGGACATCTCATCATTAAAAAATAAATAATAATAATAATAATATATAAATAAAAATAAAAAATAAAAAAAATTGCATATACAATCGATTTATTGAAACAATTTATAAAGCGAAGAATACTTGCAAATTTTGATTGAAATAATTTTTCGTGCAAGTACTTTTTGTGTTTTTACCGCTTCAAATATTTTTGACAGCATGCTTTTGCAGCACAGATGACAATTCAATTTGGCAGTGACTTGCAGAACAATTGGAATATTATTTAGATGATTTCTAAACATTTGGCATTAAAAATTATAATATTGTTGTTGTGTATTTTCCTATGAAGCTTGAACTTGTGGGACACAATAAATCTTCGTGATGTAAATCATTTTTGTTGAAGCACAGTGGATGAAGTCATCCGACAACAGGGAGTTGATTTATTTTTCATGGTTATTTCTTAAAAATCGATTGTTATCGATATCATGAATTGGACTGAATATAACACTTTTGATTTTCCTTAATCTGTTTCATTTGACATTAAAATTTTTGCATAAGAGTCAGAAAGGAATTGCCGATTTATTTTTTAACACACTTATGTTCTTTATGTCAAGTTTTTTGTAGGTCTGGGATGATTGAATGATTATTGAAGGAAACCAATTGCGCGTAAAATTGGTCTTCAAAGGACCAATTTCATGAGAAACATAAGAATGAGTCCATGTCCATATCCTTCAACACCATTACCTTTCCTCCCTTTTGAATTATAAATCCAACCAAGAAATTCAAAGCAAGCCACAGTTATTTTCCCAGCAAGAGTGAGTCGTTCATTTTCCTTTATTCACATACACTTTCCATTGCTTTTTGTCTACTCCTAACCCACAAATAAAAGAAAGAAGCTCACTTACATGCTTATTGTCCATTGTCATTTTCCATTTTCATCTTCCATTTCCATTTTCCTTCTCCTATCCTTTTCATTTCGCAAAAAAACCTTGCTTCAATGCAAATTATTGAGTCCATAGTCCTTTGAGTCTAAAATCTTTGCGAAAACACCTTGAGGCTTGCATTCCTTAATGGAAAGTCTTCTTGCTGACGAACAATGAGAATACATTAATGTCCCTTGTTCATCGGATCTTCTAGGTACTTGACAACAACAAAATTATTCGTACCTAGCAAGATGTGTTTGGGCATATTGACTCTCATTTTCATCAATGGTGAGAGTTATCGTGTTGACTAGTGGCATCCATTAATGGCCACTAAGTCAACAATTTCCTGCTATGTTCGACATCAAAACATCTATTCTGTAATATTCTTAAATTAGCTCATAACTAATTGTAATATTAAATTTTGATTTTGCTCTTAGATAGAGGAATAAGAGGGTATGGAGACCCATACATAGCCTTAGTATGAATAAAATACACTCCTAATGTGAATGGAGGTCATGTTAAAATCTAGATTGAAGACCCTTAGGTGTGAAAAGGGGTTGGAGCATGAAGACTTGGTCAACTTTGACAAAATCAAACAACGCTGTTATGGAGGAGTGGTATTCATGGTGGGACAATGCAGTTTTGGAGGGAGATTGAATGCATGGAGGTATGGACCTAATTGAGTGGGGCCAAGGGTGAGGAAGCTCATAACTTATATAAGGAAGAGGATGGAAGCCATATGGGGTTATGTTTTGGGATTATTATTTTGTATATGGTTTGTATAGACTTGGGCTCTCTTCAGCTATTTAGCTAAGATTACAGTGCTGTTTAGCACAGGGTGTTCCCAGTTGGGAATCTCATATCTTCCCTTGAGAGGCCTTTTTGGAGAGTATTGCACTAAATTTTCCACTATACGACATCAGGCCAAGCTCCATCTTTGTTATACAACACAATTTCTACAGAGGTTTGTGTTGTGTTGCAGGGTGCAATAATGGAGGTTTGCATTGGCTGTCTGCAGAGCTAGTTCTGTAGTGGAAGAAGGTTTCCTTCCTTTGGAAGGCCAATAAAAAAGCCTCTTTTTCTTTACTGACATATTTGGCATCAGGCCAAGGAGTATTTATCCCCTACAGCATAGTTTCAGTCCAGATCTACATTATTTTAGGGAGGAGTTGCAGGGGTGGTTGCAGTGGTTGTTCTGGGAGGTGATTTCTTCAGTGGAGGAGTCATTCTTTCATCCCGAGGATATGTTGGAGGAGTTGTAGGTTTCTATATAATCTTCATCCATATATTCTCATTTATATTGTTGCATCATACCTTTAGCCCTAGGGTTGCAGCTTACATTGGCACATTGTGTGCATTTTCGTGAAACCCTCTTGGGTTGTCTTGGAAAGCTAATCTGGTGCCTAGATATGTATTTGTAGTATCTATTTGTGGTCTATATCCGTATTTTTGTATCATTGTATGATCTCCAATTGTAGTTATGCTTAGTATGACTACACTATAGCAGCTCTCTGACATTTTTTATTGTAGCAGCAGCTCATATTTGGGGGTGATTGTTTATGGGAGGCTTGTTCCCTCATTTCATCTCATTTATGCCTCACTATTTTGTACTGATTTGTTGTTCTTATACATAATTTTATGGCTCCATATTGGTCTCAAATGTTGATGTGTTGATTTACACTGCTATTTCCATTTTTATGCAATATATTCCTGATTTTCCCATTTGGGAATATTACAGTGGTATCAGAGCATAATCTTGGCCCAACATGTGGATCTCGGCCATTATGATATTAGGAGAACAAGAAGAAGGAGAAAGAGATTAGAATGATGGAAAGAATAAGTTTTATCTCATCTCTTTTCAGATCTAAGAGGGATCTCACCAAGGAGGTCAAGCAAAGAAGAATGGAGAGAAACAATGAGACCTCATTAGGGTTTCAAGATTAGGAAGGTCCATGTACTTCCTATCAGCAAAAAGAAGAATCGGTATTGCATAGAGCTCCAAAGAAACATGCTATGCCATTTTCTTTTGAAGGAGAAGAAAAGAGGCATGGAGATGGAGGACACTTAGATCATGAGATTCTAAGTGAGTATCTTGCAGAATATAAGTCTCAACCTAGAGCTATCAAAGAGAATCTAACTCTCCCACAATTCATTCAACTAAAAGAAGAAAGAAGACCTTGTAGCAATAGATTTATGTTGCCTACATTTGATGGGTCATCCACATGTAAAACAAGAGCTTGGGGAATGAAGTTGGATGCATTTTCCTGCTACATCTAGTAGTAGAGAGAGAAGCTATTGAGATTTCAGCGCTGCACCTTGAGGGTGAAGAAAACATTTGGTCATTCAACCATTTGAGTCATACAAGAGTGACTACATATGCAGATTTTACTCAAAGGTTGATCAACAAGTTTGAGAAGAAGAAATCAAAGGAGAAGAGGCCTTCACCACCACTTGTTGTATGAGCACTTGCATCAAGAGAAAGAACCCTTGCACCTTTGTAAAGTGGTCTTGATCTCTTGACATTTAGAGTCCCATGCACTATTCTGGAGATGCATGAGGAGGAGGAGACTTATACCAGCATTGAGGCAGCCATAGAAGAGAAACCATCATCATCAGTAGTTGGGGAAGCCATCACACTGGAGGAAGGAACCCTTGTAGCAGTACAAGATGTTCCCAAGCTTTACTAAGGTATGCACATATTTCCATTTCCCGTTATTTCAGCACATCATATGGAGGATTATGGAAACATGCTGTAAGGGAAAATTCATGACCTAGGGTCAAAGCACATTGCTGATTTGGAGCAGTAGACTATCACTGCACTGAGGACCCTTGATTTTTTCAAGGAGAAGATATACAATCGTCATGGTTATTCATTTTTGAGCTGCACACAACTATTGGGGTTGGAGTGTAGATTTTTGGAGTATAGGATGAGTATTGTCCTAAACAATGCAATGCAGAACTATGTGTTTAGCATTGAGCATGATCTTAAGACATCAAATGCACCATCATGGTGATCAGCAGTGCTGTCATTGAGCAGCAATGATTAGTTGGGGGCCCAACTAATATTGATACATTTTGATGACCAACACACTTTTGTAGCAGTGGATAGGTAGATGGTTGATGGAGGACATCTTATGATGGATGACATATGCCATTATTATGATGGATACTTCTTGATGAAAACTTCAAATCTTAATGAGAAGCTTTTGCCTACATCTTATTTGGATCCTTATGGGGTCAACTTGGTCATTGATGAGTGGTCTTCATTTGGAGATCTCCAGGAGATTGCATTTCAACATCCCATGAAATGCAAAGATATAAATATAATTTGGGATGATGGTATTCTCCATTGGAGAAATACCCATTGGGAGCATGATAGTAGACACTCACTATTTTTTGGATGGGTGATGTTGATGAGTGAGAGGCTGGAGAGCCACTTGCAGATCTATGACACATGAAAACATGAGGCAAGGTTGCACTGGCTACTCTTGAAATAGTTTGGCCATCATGTGATATTCCTTTCTCAAAAGGTATGTTATGTCTCGAGGCATTGCATGGCACCCATATGTTATGGCAACATAAGATTTGGTTGTATGGGGCATTCTACAAGTCAATCATCATGATGTTACTCCATGACTTGTATGATGGTGAGATAAGGAGGAAACAAGGGTTGTCATTGCTTTGGTTGCTTTTGGGAGAGCATGGGCTGATTTTCTCCCATACTTTGCATGATGTTGCAGGAATAGATGATGGTGGCACAATCATGGTGCAAAGGGGCTACTCATTAGCTTTGAAGGATTAGGAGGTACTTCCACCTTGGAAGAGATCTCCCATATATAGCAACATTATGGTAGATGACTTTGGAATTTGGCATGTCAAATAATGGGGCTATGGGATGACAAGAGCCTTATTACCAAGGCCAACAATGATGTCACTTGGGAGCTTCGGTTTGTTGATGGAGTGTTCCTAGGATCACTTCACATGTGATGCACTTGATGGAAAAGAAGGAGATGAGAGTGATGGAGTAGTGGATGGAGACATTTATTACCATGATATGATCTTCTTGACTTCGATCTCGAAGCATATGAAGAATGCTTTGCATGCAACACATGTTCATTCCTTCTCATGGAGATATGCCATACCACTATGGAGGGCTCATTCATGGATCTTATTATCATTTTACTCTTAGTACATGGTAAGAGTTTTGTTTTTTCACTTATTGATTATCTAACACAGTATTTTCATTCTCTTTCCATTTCTATACAGTGCATTGCTCCACAAGAGGGCAAGCCTCAATTTGGGCTTCATGGTCATTTTTGGACCAACATTAGTGATAGGGATATACATCTCTTGAATGGCTTGGGGAAAGTGTTTTATTATTCTTTGTATGCTTAGTTGATAAACAATTCCATTTACTATTTGCTAGTAGATGAGATGACATGCACAACTAGAAACATGTTGAGAGACAACTTGCCATGTTATATTTTGAAACAACAGTTAGAAAAACTGCATTGTGACTACTTGGGAGATTGTTCGTACCTTCCAACACTATATAAAACCTTCATTACCTCTCTCATTTGGATTCCATATGATGATAATGTCATATTCACTTTATATGGGATCGTCTGGACAAGAACCAAAGAGTGGGTCTTTGAGGATCCAATTGCCTTTTTTCTTCATGAAGGCAACATGATTGCAGCCCAAATTCAGCAGCAGCTCTACACTTATCATAAGTGGAGAGAGAGATAGTGTGGGGTAGGCCATTTGGTCTATCAAGTTCAGCAATGCATCCCACCTTCTTTGCATGAACCTAAGGTGGAGGAGTATTTCTATGAGTTACCATTTTGGAGGGTGACTCATTTTGTATGGATGATAGCTTGGGGATGGGAGATTCACATGGGAATGAAGGTTCCCAATATATTTTTTATTCCATGCATCAAGAAGGCCTCTAGACAACATATTGTTTCCTCCATGGGTATTTCACTTTTTCATGATGATATCTATTTGGGATTGTCACCAAAAGCTAGCTTGCATACTTGGGAGGAGCAACTTAGAGACTTATTAATGAGACAACATCTTGTAATTTGGAGGAACTCATCATATGAGGATGCTATAGAAGGAAGAGGAGAGGCTCTTCAGTTCTATCCTTTCAGTTGCTTGAGGACAAGCAACATTTGTGAGGGGAGGACTGTAATATTCCTAAATTAGCACACTACTAATTGGAATATTAAGTTTTGATTTTTATCTTAGATAGAGGAATAAGAGGGTATGGAGACCCATAAATCTCCTTAGTAGGAATAAAATACACTCCTAGTTTGAATGGAGGTCATCTTAAAAGCTGGATTGAAGACCGTTAGGTGTGAAAAGGGGTTGGAGCATGAAGACTGGGTCAACTTTGACCAAATCAAACAACGGTGTTATGGAGGAGTGGCATTCATGGTGGGACAACATATTTTTGGAAGGAGATTGAATGCATAGAGGCAGTGACCTAATTGAGTGGGGCCAAGGGTGAGGAATCCCATAACTTATATAAGGAAGAGGATGGCAGCGATATGGGGTTATGTTTTGGGATTATTATTTTGTATATGGTTTGTTTAGACTTGGGCTCTCTTCATTTGTTTAGCTAAGATTGTAGTGATGTTTAGCACAGGGTGTTCGTGGTCGGGAATCCCACCTCTTCCCTTGAGAAGCCTATTGGGAGAGTATTGCACTACATTTTCCACTATCTGACATCAGGCCAAGCTCCATATTTGTTCTACAACACAGTTTCTACAGAGAGTTGTGTTGTGTTGCAGGGTGTAGCAGTGGAGGTTTGCATTGGGTGTCCTCAGAGCTAGTTTTGCAGTGGAGGAAGGTTTCCTTCCATTGGAACGCTTGTAAAGAAGCCCCTTGGGATTTAATGACATATTTGGCAATAGGCGAAGGATTATTAATCCCCTATAGTGCAGTTTCAGTCCAGATCTGCGTTATTTTAGGGAGGATTTGCAGGGGTGGTTGCAGTGATTGTTCTCGGAGGTGATTTATTCACTGGAGGAGAAATTATTTCATCCGGAGGATCTATTGGAGAAGATTTTTAGGTTTCTACATCATGTTCAGCCATATCTTCTCATTTCTATTGTTGCAACATACCTTCATCCCTAGGGCTACAGTTTACATTGGCACATTGTGTGCATTTTCCGAAAACCCTCTTGGGTTGTCTTGGAAAGATGATCTAGTGCCTAGATCTGTATGTGTAGTATCTATTGTGGCCTATATCAGTATTTTTGTATCATTGTATGATCTCCAGCTGTAGTTATTCTTAGTATGACTGCGCTTTAGTAGCTCTCCAACATTTTTTATTGTAGCAGCAAGTCATATTTGGGGGTGATTGTTTATGGGAGGCTTGTTCCCTCATTTAATCTGATTTATGCCTCACTATTTTGTATTGATTTGATGTTATTATACATAATATTATGGCTCCATATTGGTCTCCAATATTGATGTGTTGATTTACACTCCTACTTCTAGTTTTATGCAATATATTCCTGCTTTTCCCATTTAGGAATATTACATATTCACATAGAAGGAATTATGCCAACGAGTTTTGAAGACATGAAGACTATCATTTTCAGCATTTTGGATAAAATAAAAGGATGTGCAGCTACAACAGATCAGCACCATTCTGCAGCTACAGAATTAGATGGCAGCTGCAGAATTAGATGGAAGCTGCAGAATCAAATGGCAGCTGCAGAATCAAATGGCAGCTGCAGAATCAAATGGCAGCTGCAGAATCAGAAGATAGCAACATAATCAGATGGCAGATGTAGAATCAGATGATAGCAACAGAATCAGATGACAGCAACAGAATCATATGACAGCTGCAGAATCAGATGGTAGCTGCAGAATCATCATCATTTCGCAGCAAATTCAGTAGTTTTAGTAGAAGCAATAAAAAGTCATCTTGACTCTTTTATCCATAACTTGTATAACCACATGAATAAGATTATGATCAGAAATTTGCAGCCACCACACATGCAGCACATCCATTTTCAAAGGGTAAGTTAAGGTATGTCATTTTCTAACTTTTTACCATAGAATTCCTTAAAAAGCTAGAATGATGATTTTTTGAAAAAACACTTTTTTTCCTCATTTCACAAAATTTCTAATACCATCAGTTGGGGGGGGGGGGGGGGGGGGTGGATGTGCGGGGGGTACATTCATATTCACATTCCACATTCATATCACATTCAAAAGCCCACATACTTTCAATATATATTAACTATTACATTATTATTATGAGCATACAATGGATTTTCAAAATTACTTCAAAGATAATTGGATGCAAACATAATCTTGGTTGTCATACAAAGAACCAACCATGATGCAATCCAATAAAGATATACTTTGCAACACTAATCAAATTATCATTATGCAAATTTCAAAGATCAAAATTGAATGCAACAACAAAATATGGTTGAAACACAAGAACCAACCATGTTGAAATTCAACTAAAAGACTTTGCAAAAGTATGAAGTCATCAAATGATATCATGCAAAGTTAAGCCAAAGCTCAAAGGATCAAAAATAGTTAATGTAATAGATTTCATGAGGACACGCAATAGCTTCAATTGAGGGGTATGTTGCGCCTTGAAATTGTCATTCACTTCCATTACATTTTCACTTATATTTCTATATTATCACCTTTACTCCACCTCCATTCCATTAAATTTACCTTACCATAACCATTATTGGGTTATATTTATGTTTTTCCAAACATTATTAATTCCTAGTATTTTTAAGTGAATTTGTGGTTAAAAATTAGAAAACAATATGCACATGCTTATACCTAACAAGTGGAATGAATTTGTTGCCATGTGTAGGTCAAAAAGAAGCTTCCACAAGACCCTTATGAGGCCTCCTAGGGCCAAATTCGAATTTGGATGGAGAAGATCATGGGATCATAAGGATATGTGTCTCATTTCCTGTAACTCTAAGAAGACATGTGCCTTATCACTTCCTATTTGTATTCTAACTCTAAGAAGACATGTGCCTTATCAATTCCTATTTGGATTGTAACTCTAGAGTTATAGGGAGAGATTCATGGACTCTCATTAATGATATAGCTTCTCATCTTTTGTATAAATAGGGGAAGATTTCTCCTATCAAATCATGTGTAAAATTGGAGTTATGCTCAAGCTTTGAATACAGAATTATATTGTGGCACCTTACTCATGAATGTTTCTTCATTTTGACTTGGTTTTGCTTACATATGGAGCATCTCGATTTACCATCTCTCATACTTTTAGATCAGCTACCTAAAATGTGTGAGGTTTACTTTCTTTTATAGATTAAAGTTTGTTTTCTTTCTTAGTATTAGTTTTAGAATGATTGTGTAATATTTTCTTTTCTAAAATCATTTCAATAGGATAAATTTATCTATTTTCCATTGGATTAAGTTTGAGGCAATAGAGCTCACATTTATTTAGTTTCCTTTCATGTTCTGTTATTTACTTTCTTAGATCAAACTATCAATTCATTGTATAATTGAATGTTCCGAAAAAATATCAGGATAAGAAGGTGTTCCAAATTAGGTGATTGAATGTTCAACCTATACAATCATTGAGATTTTCTTTTACATTGTTTTCTAGATTTAGATCCTCATTCTATTGTATAATTGGGTGTTCTTCAAGGTCATTTAAAGAATATCATTTTATCATATTTCTAAATGCTCGAATATCTAACCTATGCAATTATTGAGTTTTCCCTTTTCATGCTTTAATTGATTTCCTAGATTTAAATACTAAAGTATAATCGATTGCTTATACATCTCAAGAGGGTGATTCTATTGGATGTTGGAGTGATTGAACGTACCTTAGTTGTTTTCCTTTACATGCTTTGAAATGCTTTCTTAGATTAAAATTTCAATTCCTTCAAGTGCGATTGTGCACGCTATATTTTCTTTTGAATTTATTGTATTTCATTTTGTTACTTGATTTCATAGGTTAGTTGAATTTCGTTTTCATTATTTGATTTCATATATTAGATGAATTGGTTTTTGTTATTTTTTAGTTAGATTGACCTAAACTGAAAGACAATTTCTAGCACATACAGTGCACACATGCTTCACAAGTTTATGAAACCCCCGGGTTGACAAATTAAATGACAGAGAATTATTTTTCCCCAACAATGGCCACTATAAAACTCTATATTTACTATGTTTTAAGATGTAAGAAGGATTAATTTCATGCCCTAATAGTCTTGAATGATAATTAGAGTAGTGTAAATTCACAATATTTTGCCACTATAAAACTCTATATTTACTATGTTTTAAGATGAAAGAGGGATTAATTTCATGCCCTAATAATCTTGAATGATAATTAGAGTAATGCAAATTCACAATATTTTATGCCGTAAGTCTTATTTTTAGTTGAATCAAGGCATTACGGGAGCTACATTCTAGCATCATCAAGAGAGGCCCCAAGATTTATGAGTAGTTTGTCTATATAAATGTTCCCTTGGCATTTCATCCTTGAAATTATAGTTGTGAATTACATAAAAAATTTAAATATAATGATGATTGAAGAATGGTTTTTCAAAAATCTCTTGATGAGGGTATTGATTTCCTCTTATTTTATTTTTCTCAAGAATCATGTTAAATATTAATTCTTTAATAAACATTAGTTAAACAACATGTCAACATATTTTTTTGTTTGTTGGTTAGAAATAAAAATGATTGGGTTGGTTGTTTAAGAAACATTGAAATAGTTTCTCTCCATGCAACTTATCTTCAAACATTAGTTTCGCTGAAGGAAAGTTATGTACAATCCTAAAAAAATAAAATTAATTTCACCTAATAATTAAACATAAACCTATCCCTATTATATTCCTATTCTACTAAATTTATTTGGATTTACATTGATGTGGAGTGATATCATATTGACATCATTACCATACAATAAAGGTTTTTAAAATTTAAATAAATAAATTTGAGGAAGGTTCAACCAACCATTTTTCCAAGACTATACTCTCAAGGAGGTATATCAAGTGGAAGGATTAGCTACCCCTCACTAAAATATAATATTTTGGATGTTATTCATGTAGATGAAAGATTGATTAACCATTCCCCCAAGGTATTGTGATCAAGGGTGTGTATCACTTGGATGGGATGACTCACACTTCCACTAGGATAGTATTTTATTAATGAATATGAGAAAGAGGAATAGTTAAATGACCCTTCCTCAAACATTTTATTCACCTCACATGTGATATAGAAGAAGCATCAGTGAACACTTCCTTCATGATAGTATGAATAACGAGGTGGATCACTTAAAAGACTTGGTTCACCCTTCCTCCACAATAGTAACCTAAATTAATATAACCATAGAGAAATATTCCAAGTAAGGGTTAGGTAACCTATCATCTATAAAAATACCCTCAAGGAGGGAAGTCAATTGGAATCATTGATCAAGCCTTCATCAAATGTGATATTTTGGAAATGATTCATGTATAGGAAGGGTTGATAACACTTCCTCTAGGTTAATATTATTCACATAAAGTAATGGTCTATTGAAACATGGAAGGGTTAGTTGACCCTTCCACCAAGATAGTATTTATTGAAAAGGATAAGAAAGAGGAACTGTTGGCTAACCCTTCCGAAAATATGGTATTTCTTCTTTCATAATCTAGAGGAAGTGTTCTCGTTCCTAGAGACAGCCTTGACTTGTGAAAGACTAGTGCCTAGGACATATTATGTAGCAAGGAGCGTATGGTATAACAGAGGAAGTTATCAATAAAAATATCTCATGCTATTTCCTATAAAACAAGAAATATTAATCTGAATGGGACCAGGACATTCAAAAAGTGACATAGGGAAAGGAATAATGCAGAGGCAATGTGCAAAAATCCAATATAAAAGCAACAGACAATTCAGAGACAACTCACTGTAAAGAGGGCCAATTCAGAAATACCTCATAGAAATAAATTATTAGAAGGTGTTTACTGTGAATGAAAGATTAAGAGAATACTAGTGTTCATTGAGCTGATATCCAGATACACAATATCACCATGTAATGGGCTTACCAATTTAAGAATCCATACATGACAATAGCATTTTGAAAACACCCTCCCAAAGAAACTAATATAGCACAAATACAGTTTGAGTGAATAGTGAAACATGATATCATGCCCGAGCCATATTTAAAGAACTTGATTAATCCGAGCATGGGTATCAACTAGGATAAATCCATATCAAAAATCAGTGAGCCACTCACATTCCAGAAACATGATACAGGAAAGATGGATGAAATGAAATGATTTATTAAACTAGCACATAAGAGAGAAAGTTACACACTGTGAGAAATCAAAGACCAGAATCCTCTTTAAAGATGGAAATCCTTCTCACTGAGACCCAACAGGCTCTGTACATTCTTATAAGAACTTTTACAAAAATGCATACAAAAATTCTTTCACTTCATGATTTTATGATAAAATCTGGAACCTGAAATCATCTCTTCTTCCGGAGCTTTATAGGAGAAAAAGAAAGCTCGAAAAGGGAGTAGGTGATGAACATTTAATTTTCCTCATTAAGACAAGATGGCGAAAATGTGCACGCCCATACTGCTTGATGACTCTGTAATGCTGTTTGTACTCTATGGCCTACTTTCTGAAATAAATGCACTGAGTAGAAGTCTCTTCAGGAACACGGCAAAGAAGTAAAATCACATAGACATTCCGTCCTTTCCTGAAAGAAAATGGTGCTGAAAAGAAAACTTTAGGGTATTGTTTTCTGCAAATGGTACCCTCTACCTTCTAAACCCTGAATTAAGGTTTAATATCTTTAATGTTGAACGTTGAATTCCTCGATCATTCACTGATGTTTCTCTGCTGCTCCATTAATGTCTCCATCTGCGCAATCTGTGCTTTGAATGACTCTGGAGGGTTTCACAGATTTTAACCTTGCTTCTTTAATGGAAGTCTTGTTGACATACCTTCCCAGGCCTTTCTCCATAATTCCAGCCTCTGAAAAATGGTCCTTTGATGTACTCTCTATTACAGTAATAGAGAAAGTAAATCATGGCAGTTTTCCACCGCTGTAATCTTGCAAAACCCGCAAAATTTTTAGGAAAACCATGCACGGGGATGGTGGATGTGGCGGGGTCAATGAAAATGATCGTGCGGACACAGCGAAATGGTGGAACAATGCGGCATGGCAGCAAAAACGTAGTGAAATGATGAAGGATTGACTGGTGAATGTTTTTAATGTAAAACATTGAAATTTGACTAATGAATGAAATATATAAAGGGTGGAAGAAAAATACGACAAACACGTGGAACAGTGACACGGTGGAAGAAACGTGTCGATGATGGGGAGGTAGGTGATCTAGACCGTCCAATCTTAAGACAAGATTGATGGCTGAAAGTGCATCAGAGGGTGATGAACAATGGGCTAGGGGTACAATTTTCCCGTGTTAACTCGCGAGCAACTTTGTGGAGTGATCGTCGCTGGATGGGTCGCTCTAGATCAGACGACTCACATGCATATCGCGTCGGATCTTCGCTGAACTATAACGCACGATGAGTGGCGGTTTTCAAAAAGTGCTCGGTGACATGTGTCACGCAATGAATGGCATCGCTCCAAAATGAGAAATACCACCTGCCTCTGAAAGGCTGTGCGATATAAACCAGCGGGTTTTGTACAGTGAGCAGGTGCACTATGGACCGTTGATTTTGCAGGTTGATCGGATGGTGGACACGGTGGGCCACGGGGGCGATGGAGCCTTGCGAATGTCGTCCGATCTGTATAGATCGACGGATAATACTATGCCCGGTATATATATGTGATAAGCGCCTTCAAGGCTAGCGCTCGGTTTCGACTTTCGGTCATGTGGAGAAAAAGGTGCAAGGGCTAGGTTCGAAAGGTGATAGGCCTTAAATATATTATAATGTGGGATTTTGGCCATCTTATGCAGTTTTGAGGCTGGGAGAAGGTAACGATGAGCAGAAAATGAATTTATCAGGGGAAAAGGAGGGGGTTTGAAAGGTTTAAGTGAGATTGCTTGTCAGAATTTAACAAGGGGGCTGACATGATCAACAGGAAGAATCAAACAAACATAAAAGGGTCACTTAAAAGGGTCAAGCAACCCTTACACCATGATAATGACATAAAATATTATAATCCTTTAGAAATATTTCAAGGGAGGGTTGGTTGACCCTTCCTCTAGGAAAATACTCTCGAGGAAAATAAAGTGGAAGGGAAAACCAATTCCCTTGAATTATAATGGTTGGTATATAAATTTCCTCCATGTTGATGACCTCAAATATAATAATATTAGAGAAATAAAATAGGTTAGAATTGATCCTCCATTCATATAGGATAGTAATCTCCAGGACGTAGGTGAAGAGGAAAGGTTATCCAACCATTGCTCAAATATTGGATTTTACTCATGGTTGATGTAAATAAAGGTTCAACTAACACTTCACCTAAGATAGTATGATAAATGAGGTGGATAACATGTAAGAGTTTAACAATCCATATTCCAAGACAACATTCTCAAGGAGATATAAAAGGTCTAAGGGTTAGTTGACCCCTCCTCCAAAATGGTATTTATGTGATGATCTATTTCAAGGAAGGGTCTACCAAACCTTTCTCTAATATAGTACTATTTTGGAGGTGGATCACATAAAAAGTAGTGTAATACATCCTCTAGGATAGTGCTTTTAATTATGCAAATGAAGAGGAATGGTCAACTGACCCTTCCTAAAATATGGAACTTTGGTCATGATTCATGTCGAGGAAGGATCAACCAACCTTCCCTACATAATAGTATGATAAATGAAGTGGATGACATGGAAGGGTCAATTGAGCCTTCTTTAAGGATAATATTCTTAAGGATGTGGAGAAACTGTAAGTATTATCTTACCCTTCCTCCAAAGTGATATCTGAGTGGCATTTGGTATTTGGTATTTGTTAGTTTACTGATATTGCTTGATGGGATCAATTATTTTTAGAGATAATGCATTGAGGAAGTTCAATTAATGGAGATGCATGGTATTTATATATAGTTTATATCTGGCCCTAGTGTTAGTACTAATATGTGACATTGAGTGCAAAGTGGTGGAGTAGGGGGTAGTTGTGTGGCACATGAGTTGCATTGAAAACATGGGAAATAAATAAATAAAGTGTGAAAAAATTTGGGTCTTCGACCAAATAATGAATGAGAAAGGGTTTTAGTCATGGTTTTGAGGTTTACCTCCAAAATTGTGGATTTTACCCATTGATTAGTCCATTTAGAGAATCATTACCCATAGCTTATGGAAAACACCAATGAGAAATGGTGATATATAAGCATGATACCATACTGATGGGAAGGATGATGCTCATGAATGATGTTAGTAGAGGATGCATGGAATAAGTAGAAAAAAACACATGGACCCAAAATATGGGTCATGCAATGACATAATAAAGTCATATGGAAAAGAAGACGGTGACCATGTGGAAAGGGAGTTTTACAAGGAGTAAAAAATTCATTTAAGTGTTAAGAGGCCTTGCTTTTATACCCAATTTAGTCTTTAATTTTTTTTTTTATTAGGGGGTTAAAGTAGAGAAAGGCATCAAATAAGTTCCATAAAAACTGCCCTTTGAGGAATCTTTTGTCTCCATCCATCGACAAGTGTCGATAGTTGGATCTGATGAGATGGTGACATCAACTAAGAGTAAAGGTCAATTAAAAGAGTCAATATCTAGTGACATCAAAATCATGTCATACAACTAAAAAACTCAATAATGTGGAAGTGATTATAGTCATATCCCTCTCGAGGAATATTCTCTTGTAGGTGTTTTCCAAGCCAACCATAAAAAACAATGGATGATTTTGATGGGCATGACATTAAGGTGATGTCAGCCTAATAAGAATCATATGGAGGGAAAGGACATCGTTGATATAATAAGCCAAAAACTATTGGAAAGGGTCCATTAGGGAGGATCATTAAGCAATCTCTTTCCCCAAATTTCTAGGAGGCTCAAGGAGAATTGTTGATGATGGAAACCAATAGGTTAAGGTACTAGTCATCGAGTCATGATTTCAAACTATACGCTAAAAATTTTAGCTAATAAAAGGAATAGGCGTTGAGGATAAAATTGGTATTGTGGGGAGGCATTATGGCTCTATCAAGTCCATGGTCATTGAATTTTAATATCTCACACTACCATTATAGTTCTATCATGGTTTGGGAATGTAGTAGCACATAATGTATTTCGGTGAAGGAAGGAACGATGCCTAAGTGAAGGGTAAAGAAAGTGTAGAATGACAACCTAGTAATATGTAAGGATGATGATGTGGTGTATAAAGATGGAAGAAATCTTAGTGGCGCTTGAGAAAATTTATATGGATCTTACAGCCTATGCACAAGACAACAGGGAGAATAGTAAATGTAATATAATGGTATCAAAGCTCAAAAATTATGTGCCCATTTCATGAGCAAACTAGGTGCGTGATAGAGGAGTTTAGAAGAGGAGGGGATTGGGGGAAGGTGAACCAAGGGTCATTTGATTATGAGGACTCTATGGTAGAGGGGGGGTATATTTCTTGTTCCACAAATTGTGAGTGGTTTTTATATTTCTTTAAATCATGCATATGTTTTGTATCTCTTTAAATCACACAAGAGATTTTAAAGAATGGTTTTTTACGGGAGATATAAAAGAGGTAATTCAATTTTTAAAGCAACATGAACATGTTACATAACACCTAAACAATTACTCATCATAAATGTATGTGTCACCTCTAATCCAGCTAGGTTTATTCCTTGGAATTAAGTTCGGTGAAAAATAACTTAAATGTTAGAGCCTAGCTAACTAAGCTAGCACTCTAAATAGTTAGTGATTTTATTTATAATCAACACTACGAGCTAACTTTACCTAGCCCTATATCTTGAAACTCATGTGATATCGAAAGGTGTTCCTTATTCAATGAGACTGCACTAGATCAATATGTATTTCACCTCGCATTGCGATGTGTGCTAGTATTTAGGCCCATTCTTATTGGAGAGATATTTTTATCTTCCCAACTCTCTCTCTCTCTCTCTCTCTCTACAAATTTCTATCTTCTCCTACCCATCCCATTCCCTCTCCCTCTCCACCCATTCCCCTTTCATTTTCCTCACACTGTCTCCATCTCTTCATCACTCTCCCTTCCCCCCTTTCTCTCTCCATACATCGGTATCTCTTTCCAACACACTCATTCCCTCCATTCTTCCCTCCCTATCATGCCCTCTCCCTCACTCTCTTTTTCCATCCCTCTCATTCCCTCTCTCTCTCTCTCTCTCTTCTTACATATCTCTCTTTCTCCTCCCAATTTCTCTCTCAAAATTCCTCTCAATAAATAAGGTAAAAATGTATTATCAACAGTATAAAATGTATAAAATTAATAACAATAACAATTTCTAAAAACACTTACATACATATATGTAATGAAATAATAAGAAATATACTAACTATAATACAAAAATGCAAACCATATTATACCATGTGCAATACTATTGGCTTCTCAATGCGATGAGCCCATAAAACACTATCATTAAGTTGAAGAAAAATTTAATGGCATATGTCCATATTATAGCTCTATCAAGCTATGTGTCTCCATCAAGCTCCATAGCAAGATGAAGCTATGTAGTTTAATTGAGGGTTTTATTTAGCCCTAGATGGACCTTTTAAAAGCTTGATGGAGGACTTAAAAATTATCCTCACAAAGCTACATTTTTAACCTTTAGAACACAATTTCTTCCAAAAAAGAGTAACCCTCCTCCATGGATTCACCCTTATTTTAATTTTAAATGAAAATAATATAGAAAATATTTATCTCAAATGGCATATTCATAAATAAATAAATATGTATTATGGTTTTGTGTATTTATTTGCTCATGAGAATAATATAAAAAAGTAAATAATTGAAATAAAATATTTAGAAAATAATTACTTTGAATTTTTTGTATTTATGGTGCAAACTTACATAAATGCATTTTAGTTTTACATGTAAACATGACAAAAAAATAAAACAAATAAATATTATAAAATAAATATTTGAGTTTAGTTCTAATTTGTATATTCATAAAATAAATATTTGTAATTTTTTTCTATTTATGATGGAAATTCACATAAATAAATCCACTTGTACATGTCAACATGACAAACAGAAAGTTATCGACCCTACTTTATAGAACTTTCCAATATAGAATACACGACTTCTTTAAATATATGGTGATATACTCCACTTCCAATCATATCAATAAAAAATTACTCCACTTTAACACCACATAGTAAGAATGATGCTAACTTGTCCATCAAATATGGTGATACACTTCATTTTTAATATGATACATAAACATTTACACCACATTAGCACCACATAACAAAAATGGTGCTAACTTATCGTGCTAAAAGAAATTTTTTCTTGTTGTGAGCTAGGACAGTAAAATTGACATCAAATTTCAAGTTGATATGGTTGGTTTCTTCAAAATAGAAAGATAAAGAAGGTATATGACTGATATTTCAATCCTTTGTTTTCTGAATCCCCCTTTCTGATAATTTCAGGTCAAGGTGCGATCAAGTGAAGTTATCATTCTTTCAACGTGAAATGAAAATAGTTAGATTACAGGTATTTGTATTTGAACTCTAAATATGCAATTATAAATATATTCATCTATTTTAAAATCAATAGAAATATTTTTAATTCATATTGAAATTATGATGGGATAGGTGTCCCTATATTGGAATTGGCCACTTTAATCATTTTTCTAATTAATCTTTTTGATAGGATGATTTAAATTGAAAGATTCCAGTATATTCTTGTAGTCGTCACTCTATAATGAACAGAATTCAAAGTAATAACTTCCCTACATATTTAAATCAAGTGTTTAAACCCGGTTTAAAATATGCTTTTAACAAATTATGATTAAAATTTTACTTTGATTTTTGTTTATCACCACCTATGACAATTATAGAAAAATTAGGACACTTATAAAGATTAGAGAAAAACAAATTAAAAATGAAAAATACATTGAAACCTAGTTGTAGTTACCTAAAACATGTGCCTCTTTTTTTTTTTTCTAAATAAGACTAATTATATTAAGAAAAAGCATATGATATAATCAGAGCTTGCAGAAAAAGCAAAGCTAAAGAGCAAGGGAGCCAGAAATGATGAACTATCAACCTCGGTCCCAAAGAGCATCCATGGCATAAGCAAAAGATAACAAGGAGAACCGAAAATAGAGAGCTAGACTAAGGAGTCTTCCCAGAATGGGTAGAGTCTCCCAATTGAATTTTTTTCCCTTTCTTCTTACTAACATTGACCCAACCATTGTGATCTAGCTGGACAGGATCTACTTGCAGACAATTCTGCACTGAAGGAGGAGTCTCTTTGTCTGAATCGGAGGAAGAATACTCATGAGTGCATTTCTGTGAGATCAGAGGTGTAGAGGGATCCTCGGGGTAGGCGGATGACGCATCCTTTGGGTGCTCCAAATTCTCCTCTTCCACTTCAATATCCTCCTCATCAGAGCTAAAGGACTCTATGTCATCCATAGTGGGTCTATCACATGGTTTCCAGCTCTTGGATTTGGATTTGTGATAGATGTTCTTATTTTTGTCGAGGAATGTTGCACATGTGTTCTGGAGATGCCCCGTATGATGGAAATGGCGACACCTAAAGGCAGTGTTCTCGTAGTACAAGGTTTGCGTCCAGTGGAAGTCCCCAATTTTGAGGTTGATCTAATCAGGAAGCCCTTTGATAATGTCTATTTCCACGCATATTCTACCAAAGGTATATATTCCTTTCTCCACCCTTGAAGTATCTGTAGTCAGGAAGCGGCCTAAGGTGTCCCCATTCCCTTGAAAGATAGAGAAATGTCGTAAATGCATAGGGAAGTTTGGAAGCCTGACCCAAATGTGAAGCTTGGTGATGACAACTATAGAGGGGTCGAAGTCTAGGAACCAGGGGGTGAGGAATAGTCCTGTTGATCCCCAAAACCAAGGGCCTCCTGTTAAGGCTTTCTATTAATCTTGATTGAAAGCAAAGGCCACAATAAAGAAGCATTTTGAGCATAAGAAGACCTTACTGTTGTTGGTCCAGTTGGAGTGGATCCACTGGTATAGATCGACAGTGCGAGGCCATAGTCCATTAAATCTGCATATGATGGCTGTTTCTGCAAACGTTTGAAATTGATCATCCAGAGATGGATGAGTGATTTCAATGGAAGGAATTTCCTCCATTTTTTCGACTAAGAAAGGCTTGGGAGCCTCAGATGGTTGGGCAGTATTCTTGGAAGATTGTGCATTAATTGCATCTTTATAGGAGAAAGCAGGAGCCGAGGAGGTCTGCCCAGAAGCACCTCCTCTCAGATGTAGGGTGAGCACCACTAAAGCATATATTTGAATACTATAATAAGACAATGGTATAGGGTCCTCGAGCTATTTACCTTTGTAAGTCAGTCTTTGAAGGGCTGAGGGGATACCCAATCTGAGTTCAAGATCTCGCAGGAGGTCGTGCACCATATCCGTAGCACGCACCTAGAGCAACAACGTTTTGCCAGAGAGAAGTAAGATCTGGATCTGAAAATCGGAGGGTGAGTGGTCTGAAGTCCTCAGCCCTCCACTTCAATTTTTTGCCTGGTCTGCGCCTAATCCTTGCAACCTCCAATCCGTAAGACTTTTGGCTTTGATTGAGGCTGGATGATGAGCATGGCCCTCCTGGATCTGAATAATTTCAACCAGTGGCGATACCTCGTCAGATCTATCCTGCCCATCCATGTAGCAGAGCATCTACAGGGTTGCAATGGTGGTCAAGGTTTCAACTCTTGTCCTTTCTTGGACACAAAAGGAGGCAACATCTTGCATGATATTTGTTGCTACTTGAGCTCCAGAGTCGCATTCTGGAATGTCCCCGTGACCTTCATGCTGAACGGTGTCGGCGGCTGCTTGGCGAGGAGTTGCTGAGAGCTAGCGAGGCTGCGGAAAAGACGAGCCGTAGTGAGCTACGGCTGTGAAGACCTTCAAATCTCCTGGATCTACCATGGCGACTGCGACGGAGCCAAACGAGTCTGGAGCTATTGCAGAGTCGGTGTCGGCGGCCCAGCATTCAGGAACCCTAGTGATAGCCATCTTTTTCCTCAAAAGAAGGGTGATTATTACAGTTGTACTATTACCTCTCCCTTAGAGGCTCAATTTCTCTCCTCTCTGCAGTAGAATAACCTTGATGCACTTACAACTAAACATGTGCCTCTTAACCTTTTAAATTTTAATGTAATTATAATAGCACACGGTTTTAATGTAAAATGATAGTAAGAGGTTTTATATATATTAGATGAAATTCCGAGATTTATATCTCATAGTACAATATTAAGTTGAATTCTCAAACTAGAAAAGTAACAAATAAAAAAATATATAAACATGTTCACTATATTAAACATATATGGTAATACTACACTTGAAGGTTTTATAATTATCATTATATATAAAGAATAGTTATATTATGGTTTTATAAAATCATGTAAAACATATTGGCAATCTAACATTAATAATAAATTCATTAGGTTTATAATAATAAACACTATATATACATCCACTTATATGTAATTCCATATCTATGATTAATAATATAACTCCATATATTAAGTAAACACTATATATATACACCCACAATTTCCATTTTAACCTAGCTACTTGTCCTCTTGTTCTATCAACTCACATTGCAGTAAATTATGCAAAGGTATATGTAATTTTAGGTCTAAGTTTTAATACAATATTAGATGTACTTTTAAATATTTTAGATTATATATTATTGTTTTTTTTTTAGTTTTTGGTTCATTATTTTAATTTGCTATGTACACATGTTTTATATTTAATTCGATTTAACCACTTGTCGTGCTTAGGCTTATTTTGGCATTACAAATTAGCATTAAGTTTGACTTTACAAATTCAGGACTTCCTCCTCACATATGTTGGTTGTGTTACAAATTTACATCAAATCATGGTAGCATTTAAATTCATGGGAGCATTTGGATGCACTACGTCGCAGTGGAAGCTCTCGATGCTCTCTATAGCCAGCAAAGTGGAGGACTTGAGGGATGTGCAAGACCACGAAAAAATCTGCAAGATATGCACAACAACATTTCTTGTCCGAGAAACAATCGCTTTTGAGCTACTCTGTCATCTTAATTTTTGATCTACTATGAGGGTTAAAAAAAAACAAATACCAACAAATCTTGAGAAACACACAAAAACAAACAAAATATTTCATCTTCATTCACTCACTAAAGTATTTTTTTTTCAATATATATGCTGTTAGAGTCAATCATAGCAGAAAACAATATTAAATCATACACAACATAAAATAGAGACAACAGATTAACATGGTTCACCCAACCAATCTGGGCTACATCCATAAAACAGAGCCACCGACAATCTTATTCATCAACAGGAGATTACAATAGCAGATTTGCACATCTACACTTCCTCTTCCACACACCTCACATCTCATCTTCATTTGCCTCTACAGGCTTACAATTTATAGATGTAGAGAAGAAATTGAATCATAAATTCTATCACAACATAATAGGATAAAATATCTCCTCTTGCTGATTTTATGCCATCAGTTTTGGAACAAACCCATTGTTGGCATTATCTATGAGATTTTATCCAAATTAATATACAAAAAATCTCAACATATGCCACCATCGCCATCAAAAATACTTCAGAATTTTGAATAATGGATTTCAGGTTTTTTTACAGTATTCTTTGAGCTTTGTTTTAAGGTTTCCAAGAAAACGAGGTAAATAAGAATTCCTTTCCACTAATGTAATCAATTTCACCATTTGTTGACTTGTATTCCAAAGGCACATGATTTTTTTTCTTCTCCCACACATGCTAACAGATAAATGTATAGTTTTTTCATTTGTCCTCACCTTTTTTCATTGAGTAGAATATATAAAAAAATTTAATTCATGGCTAATGTTTCAGGACAAGGGATGTCAATTTGGGTAGGTTATCAAAGAAGACAACATGTGGAAAAGGGTATGGAGACTTGGCACAAGTAGTACAGGCGTGCTTCCCTGGGAGGTATATGTCCCATTAGATACCAACATTTTTTACTATAAAAAGCATAATTCATATTTTGTAATATCATAAGACAAGATTTTTCCATATGATCCTTGACTGTACATATATTATTTCTTTTATCTATTATTGCCTTGCCACCTACACCTACCTACAAGTTAGTGGGAAAATCCTTTAACCCCACAAGGTGTGGTTGGTGGGAAGGAACTCAGAGAAGGGGCTTTCACTTATTCCTGACTCTTTTCATTTAAGCTATCTCCTAGGTTAGCTAAGGGGGGCGGTCCCTAAAATAAAGAAACTAATTTAAAAGGATGTGAGGTTCTAGGAGAGAGTTATAGTGAGAATGGATTACTTTAAAGTATTTATGAGAAAATATGATGTGAGAAACTTGAAATAATAATGACAATCATTAACATGATAAAACCACAAACTAGTGCCTTATACAGAATTTGCTCAACATTTGAAAGATATATATATATATTTCTCAAGAAGTATAATGTAATTATCTAAAAAATTGAAAGCAAAGTAGCTCTGAAATGAAAAAAAAAGATTGCTAGCACAAGATATTTCAAGATACAGAAAATTCCTTTGAGATAATAAAATTTGGGAATCAAAACATTGAAGGATATGGGCAGAAACATGAAGCTGGGTTACATTTTTGTGAGACTCGGGGGCCGAAAACTTTTTTCGGCAATAGTTTGGCCGAACATTTTAGAAAGTTCGGCCGAACTATTTAATAGTTCGTCTGAACTTTATTAGAAAGTTCGATCGAACTCATGATTCTATTTATATTGACAACACACTGATGGTGCGGGCAAACAAAATTTTTCCCGGAGATGGGAAAATCGGCAACAAAAGTTCGGCCGAACTAGTTTCTATAAATAAATCGCCCGCGAAGTTGATTTGTTTACCGGTCTCATTATTCGCGCATATTTTCCTTACTATTGCTGATGGTCTTTTCGCGCATTTTCACTCCTCCCATCCGCGCTGTTGGTCTATTAGAGGTCTGCTTGTCCACGTTATTACTCCTCCCGTCCGCGCTATTGCTCCTTTCATCGGCACTATTTGTCTACTGCAAGGTATGTTGCTCCTCCCGTCCTCGCGATATGGTCTACTGCAAATGGTGTATGGTCCTCTTGTTATGGGAATTTTTGTGAATGAGTGTAATATACATTTATGTTAAGATAGTTCTCTCTGTCTGGACACACCATCATTAAGTGTCTATTGAATTTTATGGCATTTTTTGTGAATTTTGTGGCTCCACTCTAGCTCTAGTCCTAGCACGGTTGACTTCCACCAAGGTTAGCAGCTCCACACAAGTTCTACCACACTAGTTGTTATGAATTGTTCACATTAAAGTTGCGTGATCTGTTTCACACACTCCAATATTGCTCCACACACATACCTATAAAAAATTTTCCAGTCTACTGCACATCACGTGTAATTCGAACAATACTCCAACAATGTTGTCCAACTCTTGGGGCTCCATAATGCACCAAAAGCTCCGCGTGATTGACATTCCAAGACTATAATAAAAAACTTGCGTGTTTGTTTCACGACGCGTTCACCACATATACACATAGTATGTGTAGTTATTATTCATAAAATAGTTTAACAAAATCCTTTGATAGACATCCATCTTATTCACAATGGATGGGCAATGAATTCAAGCATTGAATCTCCTCCTAAGCTGGCATCGTATCATGAGGTTTTCCTTTTGGCTTTCGATCTCACAAATGATCTTCACACCTTCTGACAATTAAAATAACACTTGCAGGTCCAATGTAGACTTTAAACACAGTTCAATGCCTTAATCTCTCTTCTTCAGGTTGTTTTTTGCGTCATCTCACTTCCCAGACAAGTATTCAATTCTCCACATCAATCATATGAGAAGCTCGTTGGCAATGGAAATAAGCATGAAGTAGAATTTGCACTCATGGGTTGTAGATATTCTAGATTTTTCTTGTGCAATTTTGGCATGACAATTCACAACTGGTGCACCTCTCCCAAGAAAGGTCTCTTCTTAACAAGAACAACCTCTTTTTAACAACACTCTACTGAGCAACAAAACAATTTCTGTTAAGATAGTCCTCTCTGTTTGGGCACACCATCATTAGGTGTCTGTTGAATTTTACCAGCTCTGTAATGCTGGTCTATCTTAACATAGGATGAGTGGGGGGTGTATTTAACACTACAGTTTCTCACACAATAAAATTGACTTCACAATATGATACTTTTTTTTCCGTGTAGACAGGTTATCACACTGCCTTCATATTAAGCGATGCTGGTCAATGTTGTTGGTTTCTTGATATGGTCTGCTGGTCAATGTTTTTTGGCTTATCACACTGCTCTCATATTAAGCGATGCTGGTCAATGTTGTTTGGGTTCTTGATATGATCTGCTGGTCAATTTTTTTGGGTACTTGATATGTATTGGATATCAAATGGACGTCGGTACACTATACTTTTCTTTTCTATTTTACTTGTTGCTAATTCACTTTGTTTTAGATGCCTCGGGAAAACTTGGATACTACTTAGATTTCAGCATTATCGTGAGGTTCATTACTGGTTTTTAGATCCTATCTCTATATGTGACATGGGGATACTTATCAATGTCTGGGGTGGGACAACCTTTTTCTCTGGATGGACAAATTAGGTCCCAATCATCAAATGTGAGAATGTATTGGTTCATGGACTATTTTATTCATATTATATAATCAAAACAATGTTTTTTCTCTTGTGAAAAAAAAACACAGGATGAGTTTACTCTTTATCATTCCATGAATTCCCTCTACACTACTACTCCCCTTCACTACACTGCTTCTCCTCGTGAACCTCAAACTCTGATTTTTTTTTAACTGATGTATGAAACCTTCAACTCTTCAGCTCAACTTGTAATTATGTGGCATAGCATTGGGACAGACTTTCGTAGTGCAGATTTCAGATTATTGGATAGATTTGACAATATGGCATAATCTCATATTATGCAATATCACTTGTCCAATTTGATTTGACAATAATGTTTACATTTTTTTAGTTGACTTTAGTACCACCTCAGTCTCTCTGATGCTTTTTAGTAGCACGGTCTCTACTGAGGCTATCCATGATGTATGAAAAGAACTATGACATTAGACTTGACCTCTTGGTAGGCCATGAATGTATGAAAATAACTAAAAGAATACTGGATAAGAATTAATGTCAATCTCATTAAGGGAAAATCCTGCAAGGAAAAGAGTACCCACAAAAAGTGATATTAGAGTTGAAACTAAACATATAGGTAATTTATTGTAAAGTTAACTATTTTGCTTGTTATTGACTTAGAGGTAGCCAAAATATTCTCTGTTTTTGTATCACTGTTTTTTGATTGGGAGCTATAGTAGTTTCTGTTGAAGTTAGCTTAGCTTAACATAGAAAGTTTTATGTTATCAACCCCATGGTTTAGTTTCAATTGATAGTTAATATTTCCATATTTAATTTAATGTTAACTGTAAGTTAGCTCTATTAATTTACAGTTAACTTTTAACTTCATTAAGGAACTTCACAGAAAACTAATAATTCAATTGAAACTACTAATTAATAGTAGGGATCTTAGTTGCATTCAGTTGCATTGAGTCTTTATGCTTCAGATTGTTTTTTTAGTTGTTTATTGGTTTATTTCTAGTTGTCTTTTTAGTATAAAAATTCCACATAACCGGTGTTGCTGCTGAACACCATAAACCGGTGCTGCTGCAATAGGCTTCATTATTTCAATAATTTCAGAAAACCTAATACAAGAAGTGTTAGTTTTTTTTTTCAAATAGAAAAAACAATCTTTCTTATTTATTAGAAAAGAAAGTACAATTACATAGATCTTTCACAGTTCAACTGGACTTGTCTCTGCAAAATATGAGAATCAAAACAAAAGTATTACAATATATGTCTTGTATATGAAACTGCTATCATTCACTAATTCTTCAGTTTCGTCAAAATCTTGAAAGAAAAAAAGAAAAAAAAAACCAAAATGGGACGTAGTACATTTTAAAATATCAAATTAGATGTACAAACTAAAAAGTATGAATAATGCCATAATTAGTCATGGATTCATATTGGTATTTAGAATAATTAATTACCTCAAGTGATAATGAAACTTCTATTTTCTAAGGTATTTAGCATAACCTAATACAAAATGGTAGGTTATTACCTAAGCAAACCTGCTTTGAACTTCCAAAGTGTTAGTTTATTTCTTACAAAGTGGACTTGAACTCCCAAAGTGTTAAAGGTTATTGCTTACAAACTAGACTTGAACGCCCAAAATAAAACACATGTCTAAATGTATCTAAGAGTTATATGTATTTTTTTTAGGTTGGAGAAGTGTAGTTGTTTATCAATACAAAATGTTGTTATTGAATAGTCAAGTTTTATAGTTATTATAATGAAATAGTTTCTCACAACAAATTTGATAAAATAAGTGAAATCTATATAATGAAGATTAATTTGTATTTAAGTTTTAGATCTTTTAATAACTAAATTTCTATTTAAATGAATAAAACAATCAAATGTAAGAAATATAAAACATAATGAAACACAATGTAAGAAATAGAGAACATAATGAAACACACACATAAATATCTAGACAATCAACACAATTATTTTCCTAGGAAATCCTTATGGGAGACAAGCAACCCTAAAAAGTAATGATGCTCTACTCCTTTTTCCCTAGGAAATTCTTATGGGAGAAAAACAACACTAAAATGTAAACATGCTCTACTCTCTCTTTTCTGGTATGGAAAATATGTAAGTACAAAGAAAGAGGTAATCTCTCTAGAGTTAGCTAAGACTGTTGGTGTGTAAGGTTGCTATAAAAACTTAACTTCATACATTTTTCTCTCTAACTTCACACTCCTAGTTGTATTTTCAACTATGGAACAAAATACAATAACACAAAATGGAACTCTTATTCCTCCTAGTGGCCAAGTATTTAACATAGCGTTATAGACAACTAGGTGTAAGATTTGACTCCATCAACCATTAACAAGGTTTGTGATTTTAGACCTTTTAGAGTCTTGTTAAAATTCCACATGTAGCTAGCTTGCTATGCATGAGTAATGGGGCTAAAATGACATTCTCTCATACCATGGTGGTCAACATGATAGGTCAACTTACTAAATGCATAAATTTTGAATGAACTTAATTTGATGTTTTTCTTGCACCATTGGATATGTCTTTAAGTGTAGAATAATGGTCAAGATTTCGGCACAAGGGATAATCGTTTGACCCCCAGAAATGTCTTTTAATACCTCAAAATGAATCCAAAAGGTTTTAGACCCCAATTATCCACCCACCATTAAAATTACCCTACAAGTTGATTCTTTCAGTTTTTTCACTCTATAGGCATCAAAATATATGACAAATAATATAATTATCCAATCTAGATCATTATTTAATAATTTGTTAAAATTATGAGTAAGATATAAATCATGGAATTTAAATAAATAGTGTTAATTCACTGAACACCCTTGTACATTCCATGTTGATACTTTGAAAGTAATTCGTTTTGAAAAAAAAATTGTTTATGGATTCTATTTTCTACATTCTCTCAACCATATCAAAAACCTTCTTATAATATTTGAAACCATCTATATACAACTTTTCATTTGTTTCGATAGGAATTAAAATATTGAAATATTAATTGTATTTATGTCTTGTGTGCTAAGAAAGGGAGGTCATGAACCTTAGGAGAAGAGATAGTATTTGTTAAGTTCGGAGGGATACTTTTTATTAAGATTATGTAACTTTCGAACCATAATTACAAATTTATTTATTTTTTTACTTATCATTTAGTTGCTAAAAGTTGAAGAATTTATGTTGGTAAATAATTAATTAGGTCTACTTAAATCATTTACCACTTTTGGGTTTTTCATTTTCGTGGTTTCATTCATAATTTCACTTTTTTGCATTGTCAATTTCAATTTTTCACACCACATGTGCACAACCAAAGGACCTAAGGTCTTTCCCATGCCAAAGTATGTTCTTTTAAAACATGTTTTCTTGGTGATATCGGTGATTTATAAATGATTGGGAGAGCGAAATTCCTCATTTAGTACACAATATGTTTGGTTCATGCCACTAAGCCAAGAATTTTAAATTCAATTGACTTTTAATATAACCAACTAAATTTTGCAAAAAAAGAATAAAACAATTTATGTTAGGGTTGTGGATTTAGGCATTGAAACAACACACCATGATATTTCAAATTTAAAAATAATGGTTTGAGTCCTAGGTAGCTTAGAATCCTATCTAGAGGTTTGTTTTCAAAATAAGGATGCACTCCCATTTGATTCTCATGATTAGGTTGTAATCATGAGGCTCTCGCTCAAGAGTGGAACTTCCCAAAATCTTGTGACGTCCTGTCACAAAAAAAACCATCAAACTGAAAAACACATCATGCAAGAAACATAGCTCGCTGACATATCATTTTTCTCCTTCAAAGAAAAAAAATTCACATCATGTGAATATCTCCATGTTCTCTTACATACTGGTGTACAAAACCTTCAGCCAAACACCAGTCGAAAAAACATGCCTCTTCAACCAACTGACTCAAGTCAAATAATAGCATGTATAAATTTCCATATTTGTTGCATCTAAGAGTGTCAACATAACTCTACTTTCAACATCTTGCTTCATCCAACATGCACCATGCTTTGAATTTGCAAAGAAATTCATGAAACATCAAAATACATGCAAGGCCTTAATTGGATAAGAAATCTAACCATCCCTTACCAAACCATTTCAATGGTGCTTCTTTCAGCTGCACTTCATCATCATGTCAATCATCCTGACCCTCATCAATTATGGAATCCTCTTTTCTATTCTTGTCAATATCTCTTTCCACCTTCTTTAAATGTCATGGATGACTTGTTGGATACAAAGTCCAACACTTGTCTACAAGGTGACCTTTCTTATGGCAATGAGTGCAAAAAAAATTGCATCTTATTTTCAACATCATTTTCCTTGTCCAATGGGCCTTTGAATTTTTGCCTCATTTATTTAGAAATTTTCATGTGCATGGATATCTTCTTCCAAAATCTATAAAAATTATGATTATTCAAACCACAAAAGTAACATGCAAACTTTTCCAAATCTTATGTGAAGATTTACCATGTTTATCATAATCAAAAGAAATTTGATAAAAGGAAGATTTATACCTCGAAAATTCACCTTTGTCGCCTTCTTGAGGAGGTGAATTTGATGAGGTAGTGGCTCTCCTCAGAATACTAGAAATGAATTCAATGACTTTAGAGCTTTCAACATCCTTTCTTTTACATTCTCACTAGCTGCATGATTATTAACATCTTCTTGCAAAGTGAGTGTCAAACTTTTCCATTCATCATAAACACAAACTTCACAAGCTTGAGGTAATGAACACGAAATGAAATTCCTTCTTGGATCAAATTCATGTGCCTCCTTGGCTTTGGAGCATTCTCCATCATGTTTTCCATAACCAAGACCCAAATAATTAGGCCTTTCCTCAACAACATTTGGCTCAACTAGATGCCTTGTACATGTTTGCCTTTAACCCTTTACTTTCATAGCCCATTTTCATCAAAAATTTTGACCTTATTCCTCTAGTGTATCTCTCAAAAGCACGTACACATTCACTTTGAGAGGAAATTGAAGACAAAATTGAATTTCATACCTCTTTCACATACTTGGCTAAGGCTTCCTTTGCATCATAGAGTTGAATCTCGATGTCATGTATCCTTGCTTGGTTTTCATTTGCAATATGGAGTTGAGTCTCCATCTCATGCATATTTTCAAGAATTTCTTACTTCTCCTCGTTCTTGGAAATCAACTTCTCTTGAAGGATAATGTTCTCCCTATTATCTTCATACATCTCTTGCACCATATCATTCATGATTTAGAGATTCTGCAACATCTCTTTATCAAATATTTTTGTTAAGGAAGACTGATTAAAAGAGATACTCGACGAAGCTTCCATCACACTTGTAATGCATAAAAAGCTTCTTTGTCGTGATTTTAGAGCTGAGCTCTCAATATTGAATTTCTCTTCACACACATAAACTTGCACACAACTAAACTCTCCTTGCATAAATACAAAAATGAATAGCTAATTATTCTAGCTAACCTTGACTAAAATGAGCTAAATTGTACTTTGATACCAACTTGATTTGAATATGGAAAAACTAGTTTTGTTGTGCTATCTCCCTCATCAGTTAAATAAAAATGTGTTTAGGATCGTCTAAAGTTATCCAATTGGGAAGGGGTTTATGCGTCAAGCTTTAAGTGTATTTTGTGAGAAATTTATGAGTTAATTAGCTTTTAAAAACTCATGTGCACAACAAATAAAATGCAAAAGTTTTATTTTGCAAATTTTTTTCCCTCAATCTAGATTCTGATCATTGGACATGTAAGAGGAAGAAAGAGGGAATTCACTTTTCAAATTCTAGACCTTGTCTAAACCAAAATAAACTAGAGGTTCGGTTTTCAAATACATTCACTTACTTGTAAAATTTCTAGCTACCAAAAGTCCATATGCCAATCTACCTCCCAAGAAATCCATTTATTACACCACTGGTTAGTTTTTTGTCTTCCTATATTCTTTATCAACCTCTTCGAGTGATTCTTGAAATGTGGATACTTAAATCCTTCCTAAAAATTTGAGCTCTCAAACGATAAGACATACAAGGTCATTTTAAGTCATTCCTCTACCCAATTATAAAAACCAAGTGAATATTTTTACATATTGATTTCTGTCCCATAAATTGTGCAATATAGGTCAATTTTTTCCTTTAACTTATTTAAATATTGTTAGCGCACAATTGTTCAATGGTTTGATGAAATTTCATTGATAAAGGCTTGATTATGCCAATCCATGTTGCATATTTCCATTAACAATGTTTACTTACATGTAAAACAATGCTGTCTCTTATTTTATGTTATTTTGAGTTTTCTTTTAGTGTTGAAATTGGAATATATGATATTAATTTATGACTTGCAATTATGTTGCTGAGATACTATTATTTTTCTCTACTATATTGTTATTTCTAGTTCTCTGGGTGCTTTCTTCATATTTTTTTTTACTAATTGAAGGTATTCGTAATTCTATATTTTACCATATTGCTTGTTGGTTCCATGTAGATTTAATTGACATATAATAGGTGGTTTCTGTTTTTTGGATGTCTGTAAAGTTTTTGGCACATCATATTGAATTTATATAATGTGTAGCTCCCTAACATTCAGATAGAACCTTCATTGAAAAATGTGAGGGGGATTTCATAGATTTCCAAACAATTCACTAACTATCATGATGAAACCTGAAATTAAAGGGATACCTTATTTGTCATTAGGAATGGACCACAACCATTATTATTTCCCTAAAAAATTGTGATAATGTAAATTCAAACATCATTAACATGATAGAAATATTGGGTTGGCTTCTTGTTCTTTGAAATAATGAGGAAAATTGTTAACAACTTATCAATCTGGGGTAGTGGTGGAGGACTACATGGAATGGCTATGGTAATTCTCGCTTGTAGCAATCAACAAAATTAGATTCATGACTTGGCCTTCTACTAGAATTTTGTGATTCCATAGAGAAAGCAGCTCGGGAGTATGAGAACCAATAAATTGTTTCCTGCTCATAGTGCAAAGAGATCCCCAAAATATTCTTGCAAGTGGCATAGATATTGCACATCCTACTAACTTTTGCATTTGAAAAAAAAATTGCATCTAAATATTGAAGTCTTGCATATGTAGTTTATTTGTTTTCCGAAATAAAAATTTGAGCATCTAAGCCATTGTTAAAATCTAAACAAAAATTATTTCTTCTCTTACACACTTGAGAAATAGAATTCCAGCTCTAATAATCTATTGAGGTCTATGGAAGTTAATGGCCTAATACACTCTGTAACCTAAGAGAGAAACCTGTTAGGAAATGGGTGAAGTTGGTATTACACACCCAATTGGATAACCTCGAGGAGAAAACATTTCTCCCACTTTATTTGTTGGCATAACCTAGTAAGTGTTATTCACTAGCATGTATTTTGTAAAGGCCTTGACCTAGCTCCAATTCAACTCCATCCACCAGGTTGTAGAGGATTCCAAGCCTAATTTCATGAAAAGTAAGTTGGGGATGATCACATTGACCTACTTGTTGACATGTCTATGAAGATTAACTACCTTGAATTATTTTTCTGCGTAGGGAATGAGACACATTCCCATGTCTGAGCATGAAAATGTTCTTTGATATTGTTAATGCCTCTAGTGTTTACTTCTACAAGTTCTATAGGCAGAGTCTGTAAAGGGATATGTAGCCTCCGGATCTCATCTTTTATGAAAGGTGACATATCTAGTAAATGCCCCTACAGTCAATCTCTGGAATGGATCTAAATAGAAGTTCTTCATTTCAATATCCATAAAACACAAAAAATTTAAGGTAAACTATGTACATGTGTCATTTCTCCCACAAACTAAAGGCTTCCTCTAATATCCATAAAACACAACAACTTTAAGGTAAACTATGTACATGTGTCATTTCTCCCACAAACTAAAGGCTTCTTGTAATATCCATAAAACACTTGCCACTTTAAGGTAAACATGTGTGTAATTGAGTTTCACGCATCAATTATTGCTTTGAAAGTTGTGTTCTACATAATCTATGTACACTAAATTACAAATTGATTTTCTGAAATCTATTTTGTGTAAATGTCCACCAATAGATATATATATATATATCATGGAAGATGAACGACGAAGATTAGTCGAATCCCATATGGAGGTTGAGGGATTAGGGGATGTTCACGGTATTTAAATATAATCTTAAATCGCCATACATGTGTGTACATATGGAAATGATTTTTTATTAACTTTGTGAGTTAAATTAGTTGTTAATAAGTTTCATTTTTTAATTTTTAGGAGGTAAGAGGAGAAGGGTTTCTACTCCATCCATGGAGCATGCTCATGGTTCAGCAAGCTGTGGTATGGTTCACGAAATTTAATCAATGAATATGTATATGTATTTATATGTACACATGAATGTATTTTTCAATTGATTATAAATTCATATTTGTTTATGAAGCTTCTCTCTCGTCTCGAGAGGTTGGTGGTGGCTCAAATCCACTTAGACGACCATCAATGAGTGGTAGCAGGTTGTGTGAAGGGGGTGATATTTATTCCCCCGAAGGCCAATCAACGACTGCTGGTTCTCAGTAGGGTCATTTTGGGTCTGGTTCTCAGCAGGGTCGTTCTGGGTTTGGTTCTCAGCAGGGTCATGTTGGAGAAGATGCTAACCAACAACGTCAAGGTTGTCATCAATCTCAATATTTTTTTCATTAAATTTGTATAACTTTTTTTACATGTGTTTTTTCTAATATACGAAACTATATATATTGATGCAGAGGCCAAAAATGTTCCAACTAGTGGTCAAAATAGACGCAGGGAAAACCGCTACATTCAAGAAGAAGGTTGCCTACCCAGCACAACTTATCCGGCCAAAATTACTGATATACCATGGGAAACGAACATGGCACAATGCACCTTACAAAGGTGTGAAAGACTTCATGAAAAATTGTAGAAATATCTCGTGGTTTTGTCTCTACTTGCTGAGAGTTGACAAATCCTTGAAATAGTTACACATTCATTGGGTGAAATTGTAAATGTGTACAAAAATCTTGGGCCAATGACTGATACATTTGTAGAAGTGATGAGAAGGAGAAAGGAAATAGTAATGGGTCCAGATAAATGGGAGGATGTAAAACAAAAAGTTGCAAAAGATGTGGCCAAGTCAATGTTTAATTTCAAGGAAGGGCCAAAAAGAAAAATGTTGAAGGTGTAATATTTCAAGCACCCAGACATAGCTCGCTTTTTGTATGATAGGCATCTTGCGGCCTCTGGAAGGCTCCCATGGAACTACGAGGTTCTTGTTTATTTTGCACAAATGCTTTACACAGAATTTGTTTTGGGTATGAAACCCAACTACAATGACCTTCTGTTAGAATTTTTTGGCCCAGGGAAAGGTCGATTATATAACCGTAAGGGCGCTAAGCGAGATGTGGAGTTGCCTCGCCCTGAGCCACCATTGGTGAGTCAACCTTTTCGGGTCAAAACTCTGCGGTCAAAGATGGATGCGACTTCTCAAATAAGTCGAGAAACAAGGGATGTTATGATCAACAATGTGTGCAGTGGCTTTGGTGGAGTCGATGTTGGTTTAAATTGACAGAGAGCACATGAAAATGCACGTGCCAATTTTGTGTATTGTACAGATGAGGAGATTGACAAAATGAATGTTGAAGATCTCCGAATATATGCAAAAAATTGTCGCAATGGTTTGCAAGACCTAATTCTTCATGAAGAAGAGGGCACCGGAACGGTATGTGTAACTAATGACCTTAGGGTTTGAAATTATTTTAACATACATATACATGTGTATGTACATGTATAGATTTATTTGTATTTACATTAATCTAACAAAAATGTATGATTATATGTTAAAACACCAGTTGCAGTTCTCACACATGATGCATGACGGAAATGTTAATATCACCTTCGGGACCTTTGGTTCAAACAATGCAGATGGGTCTGACCATCAAGATATGTTGGAAACTGTTAGTTTTTTTTAAGTGATTTTAAAATAAATAATTGTGCACATGTATGTATATATATAATTTGATAAAATGTTTTAACAGATACAGATTCCGTCCGATGTTTTTCGGATGGCAGTACCTTCTTCTTCCTTGGGAGATGTTCCTTCTACTTCCTTGGGGGATGAGCCACAAGTATGGAAAATTTTTCACAAGTTTAAAATTTATGTTTAAAAGTTATATATATATATATATATATATATATATATATATATATATATATATATATATTCCACCTCAAAAAGTTCCATTAAAAATTGAGATATATATATTTTAAACATAAATTTTAAACTTGTGAAAAATTGTCCATACTTGTGGCTCATCTCCCAAGGAAGAAGAAGGTACTGCCATCCGAAAAACATCGGACGAAATCTGTATCTGTTAAAACATTTTATCAAATTATATATATACATACATGTGCACAATTATTTATTTTAAAATCACTTAAAAAAAACTAACATTTGCCAACATATCTTGATGGTCAGGCCCATCTGCATTGTTTGAACCAAAGGTCCCGAACGTGACATTAACATTTTCATCATGCATCATGTGTGAGAACTGCAAATAGTGTTTTAACATATAATCATACATTTTTGTTAGATTAATGTAAATACAAATAAATCTATACATGGACATACACATGTATTTATTACAAATTGTACACATGTATATGTATGTTAAAATAATTCTTCATGAAGAAGAGGGCATCGGAACGGTATGTGTAACTAATGACCTTAGGGTTTGAAATTATATATATATATATATAATTTCAAACCCTAAGGTCATTAGTTACACATACCGTTCCGATGCCCTCTTCTTCATGAAGAATTATTTTAACATACATATACATGTGTACAATTTGTAATAAATACATGTGTATGTCCATATATATATACATGTATATATATATATATATATATATATATATATATATATATAAATGTACACAATATACATGTACAATTATATATATATATATATATATATATATATATATACATATATATATATATATATATATATATATATATATATATATATATATATATATATATATATATATATATATATATTGAGTTATTCAAAAAAATTTGAATTTAGGTTCCTATAGAAGATTTCTTTAATCCACGGACTCTAGCGACGGAGATAGGAACATCCACAACATTTGAACAAGTTGTCTTTAGTTCCGTTCTTTAATATTATTGAAAATAAGTTTATATATGTACACATGCATTTTCATTTGAAAGTTTTTAATATATATATATATATATATATATATATATATATATATATATATATATGTATATTGTACAGTTTACCACTGCAGATGTTTCTATGGGGGCAGAACTTGTTCATCAAATGGAGAGGGAACCTCATGAGGTATTGCATGATTTGTTTTTTATATTTTGTTTTTTACATGAAGTTCTAGATATATATATTCTCACTCATTTTTAAAACATCAAATTTTAATGTTCAAGTACATGTGCATTCTGTATGTAGGTTTCCCATGATGCTTCACATGATAGGGCACGGATTGAGACCCTGATAGGAAAGACGCTAGATCTGTCTCTATTTTATGGATATGATTTGTAGATTTGATTTCAAGATTTAGATGGTCTTAAAAAATTTTATTTACTTGATACAATTTGATACTTGTGAGATCTACAATTTTTGGACATATTTTATTATATTGTTAATATAATTTGTTTTGTTTCAAAAAGTTCATTTTTGGATGGTTATAGTACTTTTGGCATGTGAATGTGAAGTAATGTTGTCATCTATAAATTAATGTTGTCATCTGAACTACATTTGGCATGTTATGTAATGACATGTGTTATAATTTGTTTTGTTTTTAAAATTTAAGTTTTGGATGCTTGGAGTACATTTGGCATGTGAAGTAATGTTGTGATCTATAATTTTTTGTTAAATTAAAGGTTAAAAGTTTTGGATAGTTTCAATATACATTTGGCATGTGATATAATGTTAAATTTTTTTACTGGATAGTTGAATTATAATTGGCATGGCATGTGAAGTTTTTAAAACTCAAGTTTCGGATGGTTTCAATCTACATTTCGCATGTGATATTTAATGTTTTAAATTTTTAATGTTTTAATGTTGCACGATATATAATCAAAAGGTTTTTAAAACTTAAGTTTTGGATGGTTTCAATCTACATTTGGCACATGTGGTATATAATGTTAAATGTTTCTATTGGATCTAGTTGAACTATAATTGGCATGGCATGTGAGGTAACGTTGCATGATATATATAATCAAAAAAAATTTAAAACTCAAGTTTTGAATGGTTTCAATCTATATTTCACATGTGATATTTAATGTTTTAATGTTTAATGTTTTAATGTTGCACGATATATTATCAAATTTTTTTTAAAATTTTAAAGTTTTGGATGGTTTCAATCTACATTTGGCAAATGTGGTATATAATATTAAATGTTTCTATTGGATAGTTGTTCACTATAATTGGCATGGCATGTCATGTAATGTTGCACAAATCCCTTTTGGATGGTTGAAGTACATTTGGAATCTTAAGATTGCTTTTGTTCTCTACATGTAGTCTTGTTTGAATGAAAAATTTTCCAATAGGAAGAACATATTAGCTTTTCAATGCAACTAACCATGTATCAATTGAGCTCTAATTGAAAAAAGAGTTTAAAAAGAAGTAGATATATGTACAAATTATCCCTTCAATTTTGATTGGAAGTATAATTCTAGTACATATATATATATATATGTTTTTTGAATTTGGGTCAATGTCGTTAATTCACTCAAATAGGTAGCCTTGTTGATTTATTTACATTGTGGAAACTTTTTACTAGAAAATCCAACTAGTTTTTCATCAATGCACATATAAAAACTACTTGGAACAATTAATTGCATTCTAGAACATATCTATCCAATACAAGTAACATTTTTCATCAATGCACATTGAAAATATCCGACCATTGGACAAACAAATTTTGTAAGTTAGATTTTCAATCAGGAATAGAGATGTGGGTCAAATCCCACCAAAAGTTGGAGAAGTGCTCCGAGTCTCTTGTCTGAAAGGACTATTTGTACAAAACTATACTGTGGATGATTTATTTACGTTGTGTATACTTTTTACCAGAAAATCCAACTAGTTTTTCATCAATGCACATAGAAAAACTACTTGGAACAATTAATTGCATTCTAGAACATATCTATCCAATACAAGTAACATTTTTCATCAATGCACATTGAACATATCCTACCATTGGACAAACAAATTTTGTACTAGATTTTCAATCAGGAATAGAGATGTGGGTCAAATCCCACGAAAAGTCGGAGAAGTGCTCCGAGTCTCTTGTCTGAAAGGAATCTTCGTACAAAACTATACTGCAGATGATTTATTTACATTGTGTCCATACTTTTTACCAGAAAATCCAATTAGTTTTTCATCAATGCACATAGAAAAACTAGTTCTAGTTAATTGCATTCTAGAACATATATATTGAGTACGTAAATAATTTTTCATCAATGCACATAGTAAAACTAGAACAATTAATTTCATTCTAGAACACACACACACACACACACACACACACACACACACACACATATATATATATCCAATACATATAACATTTTTCATCAATGCACATGTATAGAAAAGCTACTTTCAGTTGATACTAGAGCACGTGCTTGTACCAAAACAATTTGTACATGTGCAAACACTTGCACAAATAACATAAGCAACTCAATTTTTAGTTGAGTACTGGAAGTTCTAAAACAAATTTAATCCAAAGAGAATAAATTGTTGGACAATTCAATCAAAAAAATTCTAATGGAATTCCATCTTTAATAATCCGTTCATGATCATATTTTGACATTTTCCATCTCCTAATTTTTTATTTTTTCTTTGATTGAACTTCTATCAGCTTTATGTGTGCTGCACACACCAAGTGACTATATTGAAAACTTATGGAATCAGGTTCATAGTCTTGTCTGAAAAAATAACCTTTCAGTATAATAGACCCTCTGTCATATTGAAATCCGTGATCATTATAGTTTTGTAATAATTTTATTTTTCATTCAGTGCAATGCATCAAATAATACTTCACATTTTCATCGCTATCAATAGGTGCAATTACAGCAAAAACATCTCCTACACAATTAAAAAAACTTAACAAAATTATACATATTTAAATTTATTTCTAGATCTTTAAATCCTTAGAAAGTAATTCAAATGTTACCTTCTCCAACAAGATCAGAAACTCGATCACCATCGGATGATATTGTTGTCAGGGAAAATTTTAAGAACCCCCCTAAATTTATATATATAATAAATGGGCGAATCCCCATGATACATAGGAAAAATGGAAGGCGATTTTATTAATAATATAATATGTATATATAATTTTTTGGCGAATCTCTCATGAGATTATATTATCTTGTAAAGTCATGGCGAATCACCAGTACAAATGATGAAACTACTACAAAAAGGTGAATCATTGTCTAGTGGAGTTCGGGATGTTGGTTCCAATGAAGATATGGTATTTGAACTAGAAGAAACTTGAAGAATATTCCAGAAGATTCTTTTTTTCTGACTGGGCTTCCATGTCAACGACGTGTCACCAACCTGCAACTTTTTTAGCTGTTTTAGAAAGTGAACAACATGCCATAACTTACTCATACGAACTCGAATTTTGATGAAATGAGTTGCATTGGAATCCTGGTGATGAGCTCTACGTTGTCGTCTTGGTCTGAAATATTTTTGAGCACTTTGAATTTTTAGCTAAAATATTGATCCCTAATTAGTCCTTCAATTGATTAAATAATTAATTGAAAGAGGGAAAATAATTAATTGAAGACCAAAATGGTATTAAGTCACTTAGATGGAGTCAAAAAAGAATTTCTAGAATAATATTAAAATAATCAAAATAAGATGCTTATAGAGACTAGGAGATCTATCTATGGAGTCTTTATAAGGAAGAGGAGGAGATCATTTGGGACATCTATTACTTGAGTATTTGTCTTGTTGAGAATTGGAGGACAAATTTCTCTACTTCAGTAGCCCCAGTACGAAAACCCCAAGGTGATTCAATGAGTAGATGTGAACCTAGCTCTCTCCCTTGGTGAATCCACTCAGGATTCACATGCTGCAGCATATTGATTAGTCAGTTTAGTTTTGGAGGCCCAATGTAGTATTGGAGCAGGTTTCTTTTGGTGGCCATTCTCTCGGCCATTACCAATTTTATATGTACTCCTTTTATATTAATAAAATAACGTTGAGTTTCACTGCATGTGCACTTTTTTGAATTTTTAGTTGCAGTTCATATTCCCTATTGCATGTTAATGTTATGGTTCAATTTGTGAATTTTGTTTAGTGAGTTGACAACAAATTTTTTATACGTAATTTCCTGCAAATTTTACATATGGGATATTACAATCCACTTCCCTACCAACAATTTTAAGCACCCATTTTGCCTCCAAACTAGTTGGACCCACCAGTTCCAATAATGTTGATGCCTACAATCATGCAACACTTTCATCATTATCAAGCAACAGACAACCTGAAAGGGAATATTACTAGAGCATGAAACCAGAGAAACAATAGTGTAGAAATTCTTTTGATTATTGCACTCAATGGGGTAAAATGGTGCAAAAAGAACAATATTCCAAAAATTCATCGAGCACGAGAAAATGAAAAAAGCAACAATATGTCTATGTTTAGAGACCTTTATACATTGGCACTGATCACACCACACCATAAGCACTCATGTTTCATGCATAAACAACATAACCTCCTCCTCGTACACCTCTTTTGATCTGAGATGCCACCAATTTCAATAACTGCAATCTCCATTAATATGGATTTGAACCAAAGTTTCACATAGAAAATCACAAAATCAGAAAGCATTAAATTTTACTCTAATACCATATCAGAAAACACCATCACATAGTATACATCATATAAACAATGGACATTGAATACAAAATAGCAAAAACATCAAAGGAACAAATCCCACCCTTGGTGAAACCCAAAACACTTCCCTACCTATTTCCAATATGCATGCGTACAAGGAAAAGTAGACACTTCACTTTATAAGGTAAGGAAATGGCTTAATTGGTTACTACACCATGATAAGGCTCTAACTTATCTTATATCTAATAATTTTTTCTACTCTAAACAACAATAAATTCATTACATGATTTCACCATGTACAATCTAGGTGATTACAATGGGTATTAAGAGCTCTATAAATAACAATCAAGATAACTATACATTATTTATCAACGACTAGGTCACCCAACCATTATAATAATAAGGTGTGACTAATCCACCTTCTAACCACCACAATAATGACAGGCTAATAAGACAATTAATGTTCGTATAGTTGTTAATTGGGTTTATTTCAAGTGATTGAGAAGAATGATTGTTGATCGTTATCTTCCACGTGAAAGTACTATTCCTGTAAGTGGCATGATGAGCTCATAATGAGTATATTGTTGTAATGGCTTCAAACCTTACAATGGGGATTAAGAGCTTTATAGATAACAATCAAGCTAACTATACATTATTTATCAACTACTAAGTCACCTAACCAATATAATCATAAGGTGTGACTAATCCACCTTCTAACCACCACAATAATGACAGGCTAATAAGACAATTAATGTTCGTATAGTTGTTAATTGGGTTTATCTCAAGTGATTGAGAAGAATGATCGTTGATCGTTATCTTCCACATGAAAGTACTATTCCTGCAAATGATATGATGAGCTCATAATGAATATATTGTTGTAATGGATTCAAACCTTATTGTTGAATAACCTTGATTTCTAAAAAATATCTTACCCTTTCTGATTCCTAAAGAATATCTTACCCTTTTCTATGAACTCAAGCAAGGGCTGCTTTAATTAATGGAAAAATTAATGTACCCTTTTCTATGGAATCAAGCATGCGATGCTTTAATTAATGGAAAGAAATTAATATCCACATAATCAAAGATTAAATAACATATTCCAAACAACTCGTCAAGTAATATGGATGTTGCACTTCATCAGATACAAAATCTCTCATATTCTACCTATACAAGACAATTAACAGAAAAAACCCGTCTCTACAAGCCTATTTAAAGCTAATGTTCACACTTTATCCTTTATCTTTTATGGGATAACTAGCCTAATATAAATCTATGTTAGCTAATAGAAATAACAGTGAAGAAATTAAAACTATCATAACACTCTATCCTAACATAAAAGCCATTAACTAACAGAAAAAGTACACAACTATCCAAAATTCCAGTGACCCGCACAAAGTAGCAATAACTAACAAGGAAGTGGGTTATCTTAGAGATCATAACATTTGTCAAGCTATCTCTTAGGTAATAAATCATATATTGACAAAAGGCCATCAATTTCAAATATATGGGAAAGGCAGTAAGCACTATAAAGGACAAACGCAGAACAACACACTACTCAACATGCATAGTTTACATCTAGAGTAGAAACACTGAATAAATAAGTATAACCAAATTTTCCAATATGAAACTCACATGCAAATATTAATAGCTAATGTTCCACTTCATCTTCATTGAATTTTGAATTTGGGTTAACTAATTTAACCTAAAGCTTCGTTAAGTAAAAAACAAAAATACAGCATGAAACTCATCTTAACATAAAATACGTTAACTAACAGAAAATATATAAAGTATCAAAATTTCCAATGACTGAAACTCTATCTTAACATAAAATAGTAAATACATTAACTAACAGAGAATATATAAATAAGTATAAAAAATTCCAATGACTCAACTAAAGTAAAAAGTTCCAGTAACTAACACTGAATTGGGTTATCTTAGAGATCATTATATGCATGCACATCAGTAATAAATCATATATTGCCAAGGCCACAATTTCAATGACAGTGGAAAGACAACTAGCTCTACAAAGAATAAACACAGAACAACACACTCGTCAACCAGTATAATTTACATCTGGAGTAGAAATATTGAATAAATATCCCAAAATTGTAAATTATCAAACTCATACGAATAATTACACTGTTAACTAATAAAGTAGCTTTTAGTTGTTCGTAGACACGTAACAACACACTGATTAGCAGGGATAATTTACATTTCAAGCAAAGTGATCGAAAGTTAAACATGAAGTGTATACCAGCAGAGTTAGATCTCAAACTCATGTTGACTAATAATGTTGTTCAGCAGTTCATTTCCATTCAAATGTGGTGACTGTTCCTCACCTTTCGAATAGATGGATCTCCAAAATAACGGGAAAATTCTAACAAGACATCTTCACCACCATCCAGCACGTCTACCCATACACAGGACTTCCCATTGCCAAAATCATCTTGAGATCCATAAGATATACTGAAACAAATGATCTTCCCATGACCAACTGGGCTCTTTTTCTTGATATTAATGTCTGCAACCTGCATTGAGCATCACAACAGTTTGCATGGATATTAGACAGGAACACCCAAAAAAGCTAATTCAATGTGATTTTCATTAAAGCACTTGCAATGTTGAGGGTACAGTAAATATTGGGAAAAAAACTACTCAGCACATGCCTAAGACAAAATGCAAAGGCAGGTTGAAAACATTGAGACCATAAGTTTCTAGAAGTCATGTCAAATGGGGGCATTGAGAAAACTGGCTATGGAAGAGAGGACAGGAAAATGACAGCTTGAATAATTTAAAATTTGTTCAAGTCTTTAGCAGCCATTTGCATCTCGTTACCCCTTCAAGCACAATATTAAAAAAACCGATTTTCTTTGAGCTAAGCTGGAATAAATGAAAAATAGTCCCAGTTCAGAAAAATCTAAATTGTAGGTCACAAAAATCAATAGACTTGCAGTTGACATCAATTGTTTAAAAATGGGGTCCATCCACCCAACTACCTACTATGCCAATAAATATTGAATTCAGTTGCATCAATGTTCATAGACATGCATTAAACTACCTTTATAAAGGTAATGGGGAAGTTTCTTCCCTAGATAATGGACAATAGTCCTGGTCCACTAATAAAATCAGAAGTTTATGGAAGAGGTAAAACTACCAAAAAAATCGAGAGAAGTTCAAGAACTAAACAATTTCATTCAAGTTCATAGATGAAAAAGAATATAATCATACAAACAGACCACAATCCTGCTTCATATGAGAAAAATAGATTAAACAGTACAAGGCAAAGGATCAATGAAACAGATGGAATAGTAGTACTTATAACTCTTGATCTCCTTCTTTGTCCTAGTTCGAAATGTCGACAGTAAATATCTACTTAATACGATGGATCCGAGAAGAAACATTATTACAAAATAAAAATCAATCAAAAAACTCTTGACCTTTTAAAACAAGAACAAAACAGAAATGGTAGGAAACTGAACCAACCTCTGTATCAAATGCATGAATAAGATTTTTCTACTCTCCCATCAGCTTCCCTGCAACCATATTTGCAGTCTCCACTCTCCACATCCTCAACAATGCAAATATTTTTGTATAAATGAATAAGTTTCTCTGGAACATTGTTGCTATCACTGTCTGTAACACCAGTTCAACCTTCATTAATTGCAGAATCTTGACCATTGTCCAGCCCAATATGCTCACCCTTAGTTACAGGAATTTCAATGTTTTTCTGCTCTATCCTGCAGTTGCCTCCGTCCTCCATTTGTAAAGGCCTCCATTTCTTGTCTTCCTGATTCAATGGGGTTTCCTCGAGATTCCTTTGTACAAACTTCTTACCAGAAACTCCACCTGCGTCAGTCATATGAGACATATGGCCTGTTGTTTTTGTGATTCCTGAATGAAAACCAACCTTTTCTAAAGATGTCACTGGCTTGATTAAAGGATTCTTGGGTGAATAAATATTTCGATTTTCTAGATGCTGTAGTCCTTGATTTTGTGCTGAAGTGGTTTTATTCGGATTGGATAAACTAACTTGTTTGACTCCTATTTCTGTGGCTATAGGTCCCTGAACAAGAACATTTTCTTCAACGGACACACAATCTAGTTTTTGTATAAGAGCCCCACAGTCTGATGCAGGTGAAGTAAGCATTAGCATATTGTCTCTACCTTGATTACTCATTGATAAAACCTCTTCTGTTCTAGAAGAAGGGTTTGTATCTAATGTCATAGGCTGGGTATCAGTTCCTACACTGCACATACTGCCTTCTGCATGGCTTATCATAGCATTTATTCTCTCAATTTCTTTCCGCCAAGCTTTGCTATCCGACTTCATTGCTAGATCTTTTTTGGAGGCAATATTAAGACCTTGAGGAGTGTAACGTGCATATGTACCTAATGTCATAGGCTGGCTATCATTTCGTACACTACCCACACTGCCTTCTGCATAACTTCTCATAGCGTTAATTCTCTTTGTTTCTTTCTGCCAAGCTTCTCTGTCCAACTTCATTGCTAGAGCTTTCTTTTGGGCAATAGTAAGACCTTGAAGAGGATAAAATATAATGATATATATTGACTTGTAGTTTTTCTATCTAATGCCATAAGATGGCTATCAGTTCGTACACTACCCGTATTGCCTTGTGCATGACTTCTCATAGTGTTTATTTTCTCTATTTCTCTCTGCATATTGATTTTGGTCTTGCCTCAACTGTGTTTCGTTTCTAGAAGTTTGCAGATTTTCCCGGCGATAGCTATATTGCCCCTTTTGAGAGGTAACCACAATGGTAATAAGGTGGGACGCTATTCAAAGCACTTTATGGAGACCAGTATCTTTTATTATGATTTGGACTTGATTCCCTCAGTTTCAAGCTACTAGACCTCATTCTCACTACATTGTTCATATCATCTAAACCCTTGTCAAAGTCAGGGGTTCTATGCAGACAAATATCGCTATCTTCTGGCGCATATGCATTGTGGCCTTTATATTGGTCAGATATGGGTCTAGTTAGCTGGCAATCGGCTTGAGAACCCCTATACATTGCAAAGTTTTCTCTAGCATTGGAAGAATCTCAGTCATGGCCAGACAATGAATGATGGTTGGAAGAGATAGACCGTTTTATGGCTCTAGAATCACCTAACGATTTTGAACTAAGCTTTGAGCTATTTCCTCAGTGATCGCCTAAATGTGACTCCCCTAAGCTGTTGTGCCTCCGTGAATGTGACACTCCTAAGCTCAATTGCCTGAATCGAATTTGTAGATAACTATGAGAGAGGCATCTGAGGCAAAGTTATAACTAAAGCATAAATTAATACAGGAGACTGGAATAGTTTTTTATATTAAGTCAACAACATTTCCATCAACAAACACCAAGAATGACAAGTCAAGTTGTTTTTAGTTTTTTTTGCTGATTCTTCTCATCAAATTTATTTAAAATTTGGTAAGAATTCATTGATTGAAATAAAGTAATTCTACACAATGAAATGCGAGTGCTGAATCATATATACAGAAAAAAAAACTAATTTAAATCACACAAATCAAAATCAAAATTTCACCTGAAGCTCCAAAAAAATATCACTAAGCATAAACAAAATTCCTTTCAAAAAAATCTCACTAAACATAAACACAATTCCTTTAAAATATAGTATGGCAATATATATTTCAAAAGCATTAATAATGTACTCAAATGTATCACAGTAAAAGAAGATTTAACAAACTGGTATGTGAAAATAATTTTTTTTCATTCAGTGTAATTGAGGAAGGATACAAGCTTAAGAAAACTGAAAACTTTACATATCATTAACCTTTTACAGGACAAGCTCCCTTCATTGGTTGGGCATCATCTCCTATAATTTCAAGCCATGCAACTACTTCTTGAATTGTGGGTCTTTTAAATTGGTTTTGATTAGTTCAGATGCAAGCAACATCAAGTACCTACAACATTTGATCCTCATATCCTTTGCCCTGGATCAAAGGATCAAAGACCTCCTCCTGATTACCTTCAGACCTCATTTGTTGCACCCATGTCACCAAATCACTGCTTATTATTGACTTGGAGACTTCAATTGGCCGCCTTCTAGTGAGCAGCTCCAAAATAACAACCCCCAAACTATAGACATCACCTCTGAGAGTAGCTACCCATGCTTGTCCATACTCAGGGGGAATTTATCCCAGAGTGCCTACTAATTATGTGGTCACATGTGTATCAAATGGCAAAATCAACCTTGAAAGGCCAAAATCTGCAACATAAGCTTCAAATTTCTCATCTAAGAGAATATTACTAGACTTAATATCTCGATGTACAATGTGAGGATCACATACCCTATGCAAATATGCCAACCCCCTACATGCTCCTTGAGTTATTCTTAGTCGAGTAGGCCAGTCCAACATTGGGCTTCCATCATGCCTTTCATGCAACCAATAATCCAAACTCCCATTTTCCATGTAGGAGTAAATAAGCAACCTGCAATTGCCAATTCTGCAATGCCCTTGCAACGATACAAGATTCTTATGTTGAGCTCTTGACAAAGCTTCCACTTCTGCTGTGAATTCACGCTCCATCTGACCACAATCTCTTGTTAATATTTTGATAGCTACTTTTGTACCATTCCCCAAGGTGGCTTTATATAACAATCCAAATCCTCCACATCCAATGATGTTGGCCTGATCAAAATTATTGGTGGCTTTCAGGATATCAGCCATAGTCAGGTCCTTGATATCATGATTTTGGAATAGAAGCACCAAGGAAGATCCTAAAGCATCAGAGATTCTATGAGACATGCTGCACTGTATCTCGTTTACATCTGCCTCAGTTTTAATGGGTTTTCTTGGTAGGCTCCACAACAATGCACCTAGCAAAAGAGAAATACCAACTCCAACACTAACTGCTATACCTAAGATGCCATCCCTATTCAATCTCTGAGTCTTGACTTCGAAACCCATGTAATCATAACCTGGCTTTAAAATACTGGCATTGCAGGGAGAAAGAGGCAGTCCATATAGACCAGGGTTGCCTTCAAAACTAGATTTTGGAAAAGTATCGAACTGCTTTCCTGAAGGAATAAGTCCTTCCAAATGGTTATTGGATACATTGAATTTTGACAAAAATGTGAGTTCCTGAAGAGATGTGGGTATTATTCTAGTCAGACTATTGTCTGAGAGATCTAAACTCTCCAAGTTTGTCAAATGAGAGAGCTCATCTGGTATGTTCCCTGTTAAACTGTTGCTCCTTAATTCCAAAATGTGAAGCATTTTCATGCACCTGAATTCTGGCCATATACTTCCATTGAGTTTATTGTTGCTTAAGTATATTGCAGGAGGAAACTTGGATAGCTGCTTGTACTACAGTCCAGATGTATTTTCATTGTGCTTAACAATTAGTGGCAATTCAAAGGAAGTTTGATCCATATCAGTGTAATTTTTCTTAGATATTAGGCTAGGCATATTTGTGAGTTCAAGGGGAATCGATCCAGAGAAGGAATTGTTTGCAATAACCAAGTAAAAAAGAGACTGGAAACTGCCAATCCAATGTGGAATGCTTCCAGTGAGGTTATTCTAGGAAAGGTCCAATACTTGCAACTTTGAACAATTCCTCAACCAGCTGGGAAACTTCCCTGAAAGAGCACAATTTCCAAGGGCAAGAATCTGATTCCCTTCAAAGCCCGTGATGCCTTGCGGAATGGAATCCTGATGGAAGTTCTTAAACAGAATCAAAATGCTGAGGTTCCTGAAGTCCTGAAAAACATGAAGGGCTCTCGTAATATTTCTCAGGCTATTGTTTGAGATGGAGAAAAAGGTGAGAGACTTAAGAGATGTCATGCTCTCTGGGATTTGACCTTCAAGTTTGTTTCTTGATAATATTAATGACTTGATCTTTATGCAGGTCGATAAATTAGGTGGAAGCTGACTGGAGAACTAATTGGAAGTAAGATCAAGTGAAATCAGGTCAGGAAATCTTCTGAAATCAAGATGGATCTCTCCACTCAGAGAATTGTTCCTCAGGTTGATGACTTGCAATTTGTTACACTGAGATAAATATGTTGGCAGGCCTCCACTGAACTGATTGCTATAGAGAACGAGTTGTTCCAACTTCTCAAGCTTTCCAAGCTGCTTGGGAAGATTTCCTGTGAAATTGTTGCCATAGAGAGACAAAATGGTGAGATTTGATAGGTACCCAATATCAGAATTCAGAGCCCCAGAAAGCCTGTTGACGGGTGCAGAGAACTTTATCAAAGATGATATATTATATAGATCCTTTGGGAGAATTCCCACGAAGTTGTTGAAACCCACTTTGAACTCCTCAAGTACCTTACATTCTTGCAGCCCTTCATCAAGGCGTCCCTCAAATATATTCATTGAGAAATCAAGGATCCTGATTGAGCTAAAATTCCTGCAAATATCTATTGGAATTGGACCAGTGAAGGAATTGTTACTAACATTAAGGGAAATCAGATTTGAAAGAAAGTCGAGGTGGGGAAGCCTATCTGAAAAGGAATTGCTTGAAATGTTGATGGATTGAATCTCCAAGTCTCTGCTATATACGAACTATGGGAGGCCCTAACGGAGTCCGGACCAGAGAGAGTCGGCCAGGCCCTAACGGACCATGATGGGATTCTTGTGACTGTTTTTTTCCGACTCGGTCTCGCTCAGCCAGCAAGAACTTATAAGATCGATGTGCACAAAGCCCAACCACCTCTCTGAACCACTGAAAAAATGGGCCGAATGCCATGGAAATCTAGAAAATCGATTGAAAAAATGGGGCGAATGCCATAGAAATCTGGAAAATCGGGGGCAAATTTCATGTTTCTAGTTTTGTGCGCTCTTTTTTTGGTGGGATAATATTAAATAATTAATTATTTTTAAAATATTTTTTGGGCTAACTTTATTAAACTATAAAAATTAGGTTTTATATAAAAAAATTCTAGCCTAATAAAATTTAAAATCCTTTAAAATTCGCCTTTGGGCTAAAAATTCCGCCCCCAGAATTTTTCCCTCGCTCCCGGCCCCTCATCAAAGGGTTCTCCACAAATTTCAAAACCCCAACCTAGCCACGATGATGGACACCGGATCCACTTGGATTTACCGTGTACCACCTAGGTCTCTCTCTCCACTCTGATCCGTATATCCTATATCTCGCACAAAACCATCATTCGTAAGTCTATAGATAAGAAAACTACATTCACTCACACCAAAACTGAATCTCAGCCCATACCAGCACTGAATCCACCTCCATCTACCAGGTCTCACTTTTTGGTCAAATCCTGGGCCAGGTCACACTTTTAAGGCCCAAACCTACATCCCAGGTCGCATTTTTTGCCCCAAAAAGTGCGACCCGGCCGTAATGATGAAGTAGGAGCAGTTACTAAGATTTAAGACCCTAATCTGAACTTCGAATCCATAAAAAACAAAGAGTAGGATTAGGCCTCTTACCTGCAACTGAAGGATCGCGATTCCAACGGTCGGTTTGTCCGTTATGATCGCCGCAAGATTTAGGGCCATCTCTCCTCTCCACATTCACCACAGCTACACAAGAAAATGAATGATTTTGGAGGGAAAATGCCTTATTAGAAGAAAAACCCCTGTTTTTTCTTTCACCCGATGCGACCAAATCGTAGCCCCGTTTGACACACCGTCTACACCATTGGAAAGCTCTCATTGAGCACTCAAATGGGTATCTATTAGTTTTTCACGTTTTTATACTTCACCATGACACATTTTTTCCACGAAGGGTCTATTCACCTCTCCTCCAAATCGAATTTCTTCACTTACAACACTTGTACTTGGGGCACCACTTTGCCTCCTTACTTGTCTTTGTTAGTGTTGATTTTCGTCATGAGATACCCTATTGTACTCATTTTTTTATGGTCCCCCATTGGACCTTGACTGTGTGGCAACACAATCTAGTCGCCCTTGTTTAGAGCATCCGAGTTGAGTCATCATCAATCTATCTCGAGTCCCTTTGTATCTCGCTATCGCTTTCCATCCTTCATTGCTTCATCCCTCTCTCGTGTTGCACATTATGGCCTTCAGTACCATTTTCCCCTATCCCTCATGATATTGTGTCAATTGCTACAAATCCATTCATGCCCTTTATGCTCTAACAAGGGAATTCGTCCATCCACTACTCAGTATTCCCCATTTCATCATCATTAGTAGTGTTCGTCTGTTAGTCACTCCACTATTTTCTCTCTCGCCTTAGTTGGGGATCCCTTATTGCCTCACCTATGGCAGACCTCCTTCTATCGACATCAGCTCATTTACTCCAGACGCCAGGTTTAGAGGGTGGTGTACCTTGGTTCAAGTTACTTTCCACATGATCGCGATCCATATACTTGATGGTCCAGTGATGCAGCAGCAGCTATTGGTGATTCCCGGGTGTGTGTGAGATGTCTCAACCCTCATGAGGGGGTGGCCCTGCAGGTAGCCCCCCACATGCCCAGATGACTTCTTCATTTCCGCCTTTGATGCAACTCCTTACATTTGATGATGTCGGCCTCAGCCGCTTGCAGCACCTCTTCGATTTCCATGTATTAGTCAGATTTTGCGAGCCCTTTCCCGTGTATAGGGGGCATTTGGGGTGTATTTGTATCTCATGCACTAAACTATTATTGTATAAGTCCTGGCTATTATTCCAGGCACGTCATGTATGTGGGATTCATCATTCTATTTTTTCTAGCTTGCATTTCTGCCAGCATGTACTTTATAGTTCGGTTCCTTGTTTACTGGACATACTATTCTTTTGTACTTTGTTTCGACGGGCATAGGTATGCCTCCCCCGCCGCCTTTCGCATAGGTACCACTTCATAAACTAGAGACTTGTTGCACCTGTAAGTCTCGTCTCCTCAGGGTCTAGTCCTTTAGCACATTAGACTACCTTACATTTCTCTCTCTGACTTCCCTCTTGATGTCTAGTGATTGAGTTCTTACAACGTACTTCGGTCATACGATTTGCTTCAAACACTCGTACGTTGGGGGGCAATCTGTTACACCATTTTTTTGGTCATCTAACCTATTATCATTAGATGAACCCAAGTACACCATGTAAGATCAATTTTACCCTAAGTAAAATTTCTTTCACTATGTGAAATAACTTAGTAAAACACCTTTATTAAGTTGTTTATGGTCTAAACAGGAAACTCCAAAAGGAAATAATAAACAAATTTATATTTGTTTATATTTCCTGGTCATATTTAACCCAAAACAAGGAAATCAATTAAATAAATCCTTATTTATTTGATTATTTCCTAGGAATAAGTTATTTAAATCCTTATTTAAATAATATTCGTAGTTAAATTTGATTAAATCATTTATAAATAATTAAATAAATCATTATTTATTTAATTATATTCCCACCATTTCCTTAAAATAATAAATAAATCATTTATTTATTTATTATTTATAAATAAAGGAATTGACCCAAGTCAAAAATCCTTTCCCCTCCAACAAATATAATAAAATATTCCTAAAGGGTGGTTCTAGAATTTGATTAATAATATTTTATTCATGCACCAAGTTCTAGATCACCCTAATATTTTGTTATAAATAGAAGGGTTTTCCCCATTCATTAGTCACCTTTTTTTGCCTATTAGATCACTCTGGATCTATACACTTGGTCACATTTTCTCCATTTTTGTCTTGTGAGCTCCCATTGAGTTCTATGTTTGTCTGGATTTTCTACACCAACAAGAGAGAGAGATTCTAGATCTAAAGTGTTGAGGACTGTCAAGAACCCATCCCATTGAGGAGAACCGGAAAACACCTTTCTTGTTTTCCTCTCAGGTGCCCCCTTTCAATATAATATAAAAAATTCTTTCAAATACATCATTCTTGTCTTGTCTATTGGATGCATGGAGCCACATTTTACTTTATCTGCTTAATGTCTTCTATGCTTAGATCTGGATTTGTGCAGCATTTTTTGGATCACCTAATTACAAATTTAAAGATATTTGGCAGCCATAATCGATGTCAGGGCTATTTTTTATGCGTATCTTAAGTGATCTTTTACAACGAAAGATTCATACTAACAACATTCGCATGCACCTAATCAATAACAGAATTGCTAATGACCAAATCTGGTAGGAAAAAAAGCATGTGTATGAAATCCCATCACTTTCCATAATAAGCCATTTATGAGTATTCGTGTAGGGTACGATTTGGTAAATCCTTGAAAGCCATCACCTTTCATCAAACTCCTTCCGAAACCTTGCATCCTCATTTGTAGACTCGTCGATTGGGATAATCAGAGGTGTTGAGCAACAGCTAGTTCAGAGACACAGGGATGTTACAACAGGATTGAAAAACAAAGAAATGAACTCAGAAACTCAGTAATATTGCAGTGTTTCCAGACATTAAGAAGCAAATTTAGAAACAAACAAAAGAAATGGGTGGAGCAGTGGTCAGGCATGAGCCGGGCTCTCTGGATGCTCTGCAGAATTTTCCAGAGGCTTACAATATATTTAGAGAGGATGGATGGGTTGAGTTTTTCTAGAAGCTTGAAGGCTCGGACGAGGCCGTAGCAATTGAATTTTCTCAGAACTTGAACAATAATCAAACCCGAGTAAGAGGCATGGAAGATTTTAGGGGCTAATATTCCATGCTTTTGCAAAAAAACAGATTCACCAATTTCTATTTTTCTAAAAATGAATTCGCCCAAATTTTATAGTATAAAATTATTTTACCTTAAAAATTGCCAATATTATGTTTTGTCTAATATAAAATAATTAGAAATCTACACATTTTTACAAAATTATCATCAAACATTTTAAAATTTGGATATTAGGAACTAGTAATATTCGCCAAGGTTGCTAAACTTTAAGATAAACTTCCATCCTTCAAATTTTCCCTTAAGAGGTATGCAAATGGAGGTGATTTCCAGGGTAACCTCATTGCTAGTTGAAGAGCAGAGGTGGTTTAATAGGAAAATCAATGATCCCTCATTGAAAGAGGATTTCCCAGTAGGGGAAGAGAAATTGGAGAATAAAGGAAGAGGAACTGATAGAATGTCGCTTCCTCACCCTTGGGAATATGTTGCCTTGGGTTTGATCAAATATATTACCTACGAAGGGAGGTCTATGATAGTATTCAACTATCATGTTCCTCTGCTTAACCACCTTTGGCATTAGAAAAGAATAAATCTCCCATTCTATTTTCTTGGAAACATAAAGAACATGGCAGCGTCAGTAAAAAAAGCAGCACACCTGAAGGCATGCATGACTAATCATAGACTTGTTAAGCTCATTGTGCTGGATGCCCTGGGTCAACAAGGAAGGACTTGGGAATAATTCAAGAGGAAAATACCAAGGACAAGTCGAGGGAAACAAACCACGACCTTAGGAGAAGGTCAGACAGAGGAGGAGACCCGGACTCGGCCTGCTGAAGTTAGAATTGGGAAAAATCCTATTGATAAACCAATTGGGGACAAAAGACCAAAGCAGAGAGTGAAGGTCAGCATACTTGTAGAACCCTTTCCTATGGCTGAGAAGCAACAGAAGCAGAAGTTCTAGAAGAAGAAGGACAACCTTCCTCATTAGGTAGGGACAAAACCAATGCTTTGTGTTTAGAAATTGAAAAATTAAGAAAAGAAAATGAGGAATTGAAGCAGAAATTATCTGAGGGAAGAGAAATTTCGGTGTCAGTATGCATGAATTATTTTCAAAACTTAACAATAACGGGATTTAATGCCTGTAGAGAAAATATCAACCCAATGGAAGTAGAAACAGAACAACAAGATGCTGCCACATAAGAACCTGCTGAAGATACTGCTGTTACACAAGAACCAGCAGTTGAAGTAGAACCTCCAGTAATAATTGACCTAGAAGCCGACCCACAAGAACCTGTGGAAGCGACGCCTATTGTAGAAGAAACAACAGTGGACACAGAGGAAACTCTAGGTAAAAGTAAAGGGGTTGACACACAAGAACCCACCGAAGAGGCTACTGTTACACAAGAACCACCAGTAGAGGTGGAACAACCCCTTGAAGCAGAGGATGACACACCTATTGTTGATGAAGGTATTGAATCTAGGAGAGCGCCAAGTCCCATATCAGGATGGAACTCTGAGAAACTTCTTCTAATTTATGAGTTGCAAAAATGGAAGCAAGAAGTGATCTCCCTTTGGGATGGGATGATTTTTCTAAAGGAAAATCAAAGAGAAATAGACACTTTACATGAAATATGGATGGAAGCATAATTGAAGAAAAAGTGTGAGGATTACAAGAAGAAAGAGGCCCTGAAGAAACAAGAAGAACAATTGTTGTTGTTACAGGATCAGATTCGAGACCTCACCATAGATAAGTAGAAAATTCATGATCTCGCCCTCAACTTGTTGGGTTGTAGGCAAACTTCTCCATCATATCCTATTTTTCTGTGGGAACGTTACTTATTGTTTCAGTTGAAAGCCATTTTGGAGGACAATCCTTATTTATGTTCCTCCACTCGTACATTTCTGGATGTTTTTCGTGCCTCAGACTTTGATGAGAAAAGTTTGCTGTGTGAATTGTTTTTACAAAAAAATATTTGTGAACATGTGAGTATGCAGATGATTGTGACAGTCTTCTCTTATATGGGAGATCTTCAATTAAGGGCTTTTGTATCCTTCATGAGGAATCATATTGAATGGAATATGGCTATTAAATCTATGGAAACTAATGAGGAGAAGACAACATTATGGGTTCGAGCAGAACCAGGACGGGATGCTAAGTTGAGACAAGAATTCAGGAGAATGATGAGTACCCCTAGGATTAGAGGACCGACTGCTACTTATAGAAGAAGAATTGTGGATTTTTATCTCAATCAATTCGCAATGATGAAAAGCTGAGCTTTGACAGGGTGCTTAAAACGCATCGAAGCTAGTAGTGCTGAGCTATTAAAGGGAGATCCATTCTCATTCCAGAATTTCGTGGTGGTTTTTACACATGTACCAACCTACGCATAGATTGTACAATCTCTTGGAGCTCTGTGGTTGGGATTAAAGTTCTAGTTTCCTTTGATCTGGTTGCCCATTGAGGATTACCAGATCAATTATGAATTAAGAAAGTATGAGTCAGAATCTTGCGTACAACAGTTGATGGCCAATCAGGGATACAAGTTTGCAGACAAAGACACATCTGGTGCTTATGATCTCACAGATCTGCATCGAAGGTATTCCCATGAGAGATGAGTTTGCATGAGGACATGCAAGTATTTCAGTTTGGGGGAGATGTTGGGTGCTAGTTTTGCACATTTTTCCTACACTTATCTCCCTTATTTTGCGTCATAACCATAACTTATGGGATTATCTTTACCCTTTTTCCTACCTTTTTACCCTGACTTGTGCTGTTTCAACTGGCTTTCGTTATTTTTCCAATTCACCAATTATTATGATCTATTATACCTTTTTATGAATAATTGATGGTGAATGTTTGGAGAAAGGTTGATGGTCTTTTTGTTTTCCTTTCAGATGTCAAAGATCCCGGACACGGGGTTCACAGAGCAGTTCAGATGGTGTTGTTACAACAAAGTGATGTTGCTACACCATGCTGTTACAAACCCGCGAGTAATTCGATGTTACACTCTATTGTTACAAAATAGTTGGCGAACCGCTGATACAGTTGTACCATTGACTGCTCTTGTCTATATTGTTGCTGATCTGTTCTTTGGCAGTTGCACTACACCTGTTTTTTGTTATGATAGCTGTAGGAGTTATCAACATTATATTTTTGGGATAACAGCCTAAGGGCAGTGGGCTAGAAGTAACCAGCGCGAAGGATTTTTTGAGTTGTTGCATAGCTGAACATATAAACATCACATGCCCTGGAGTGGTAGTCATTGAGCAATCTCTTAGCTTTTTCGAAAGTCAGATAGCGACGAAGAATCAAATCGATGCCGACTTGATACAAAGTATCCCCAATGATATGATACATTTGGGAATGATGTCGAATCCATCGATGATCAGAATTGTCCAACTCATATCAAAAATTTTGGGTCTGGACATACATGATGATATCAACATAACATGGATCAACAATGCTGATCATGAAGAGAGTGTCATATGGAATGTGCTCATTGAGATCATATTGAGCAGAGGCAGAGGGAAGGGAGCATATTAAGTCAGCAAAAAACCAATGGTTTCTTTGATTTGGCAGCATTGAATTCCAAATCAAACTTCTATAAAATGACAATCCATTTTGAATATTTTCCCCCTAGTAACTGGCGAGTCAAGATATAAGTCATAGGAATGCAGTCGGAGATCACGATAGTCGTGCGTAAAAGAATATAATGTCGAAAGAGTTGAACAACATGTACCGCGGATAAATCTAGTTTGTCGACATGGGCATTTCAAGTTTCTGTATCCATATCATTACGGCTGAGGTAATAGATGACATGTTCAGTACCATCGTCGTCATCCTCAACGAGCACCATTTCTATGGTACCAGAGGAAGCTACTAAGTACAAAAAATAGTCATGATGATAATTTGGGGGATGCAGTAAAGGAGCATTGCTGAGAACATTCTTTAAAGCATTGAAGGAATGATGAGAAACTTTGTCTCATAGAAAAGGGATCCCTTGCTTCAGTAATCATGTAAAAATCTTAGCAAGCTTCACATAATTGGGAACAAAACGGCATAGGAAATTAGCTTTCCCTTGCAGAATTTACAATTGTGATAAAGAGGAGGGAGGGGGTAAATTAATGATAGCCTCGACTTTCAAGGGATCAAGAGGAATGCCTTCTTTAGAGAAGAAAAACCTAAGGAGTCTGCCAGATTCAACGCAGAAAGCACAATTATGCAGATTCAAACGAATTTTGTATTGTTGGAAGCGTAGAAAAATCTCTCGAAGGTGTGTGGAATTATTGCAACCCTTCGCTGAATGAGAAAGGAGGTCATCCAGATAAGGTTGGATGATGTGTTTAATGTCATGGAAACCATAGGACATCGTGCGTTGGAAAGTAGTGCTGACATTATTCAGACCGAAAGGGAGATTTTTTAATAAAAGGTTCCCCATGGACATATAAAGGAAGTCTTGTGCTAATCAGCGGGCAAGATGTTAATATGGTTGTAGCCAGAGAAACCATCCATAAAGGGTAATATCTCACTCCTAGCGCATTCATCAATGATCTGGTTAATAAATGGAGTGGGATAATTATCCTTCGGGCAGGTGTGATTGATATCTCAGTAAACAACACAAACGCGAATGGTACCCTAATTTTTATTGACAGGGACAATATTGGACACCCAATATGTCAATGGGATGGGATAAATGAATCCATCCTTAAGAATGTTTTCAACCTCTCTCTTAATGGCGACAACCTTTCTAGGGTGCACAGGGCGAAGTCGCTGATGAACATGCTTCACATCAGGATAGATCAGTATTTCATGCACCACTATACTCAGGTCGATGCCAGGAATTTCCTCATAGGACCACCCAAAAACATCTCAAAATTCTTGAAAGATACTAGTATAGAGCTTGACCTAATCTAGAGAGAAAGTCACCCTAATATGAATATTCTAAAAAATTCCTAATTTTACAGAAATGTCGATAGGCATAGTCTCAGTAATACTGCCCATGTTCCCCTTAGAAAATATCTCATGGGCTGATATAAAGGTTGAGAGTGGGTCGTGTAGAACATGGGGAGCAAGATTTTAATGACATGACTGAGCTACCCCAGGACTTGGGAGAAACGAAGAACGATGATGGATATTGTTCCAAGGGGTTTCATTGAGAGACATAGTTTTTATGATACTCTTGTTAGATGGAAATTTCTCATTCAAGGGATCAGATGAATCCAAGGAACCAAGCCAAGGATATTGGGAGTACGCATCAAAATGCATGCTAGAATTAGCCTGTTCGGAATCATTAGCCGAAGCCGAGATTATTTCACAATAATTGACCTCTACCAGGCTTAATGACATCACATCACCAAACGAATCGACCTGATCAAGAGAAGGGATGATCCAGGGATTAGAAGAAGTGGAAATCATATTGACCTGAGTGGTGTTTGGTGGAGGAAGAGAAAATAGACCCATAAGGGTAGAATCTTTGAAAAAGACCCGCCCCCACACTCTCATATGGCATGGTGGTATGGTCTACATATCGAACAATGCCTTTAGAAGAAGTGGAAGTAAAAAATGAGAATTGATCAACAATGATAACCTTTCCTTCGTACGGGAAATAGAGAACACGAAAGAGAGTAGATGGCATGCATATCATAGCATGAGTCCAACTGTGACCAAGGAGAAGATTATAATTGAGCTTGGAATCAACAACTTCAACCTCAACATTGACTGTTTTTCCTTCCAACGTGATAGGAAAATTGGGAAGAATACCAAAAGGATGATAATCTCTCCTGTCGAAGGCCTCCAAAGTATTTGGAGACTGATTGAGAGTTGGAGAACTAATGGCTTTCCAACACAAAATAGACATAATGCATGTAGATGCACCTTCGTCCACGATTTCCTGATGGATATCCTTGCCTTTAATACCAACTTGGGTGATCAAAACAAGTTGATGAGGGAGACGCGGTATGAAATTCTCCAAATCGAAATTAATAAGGCTTGAATCAGTCAGATCAACTGCTCTAATAGCGGATAACAATGACTTTCGTTGTGATGGAAAACTCTAAAGTACCTCTAGCACGAACATAGCAGATGAAGCTTGAGCCAAATCCTCAATAATATTGTAATGTTGAGTGGTGCAGGCATTCAGATTATACGAGAACTTCCAGAGCACACCTTTAGATGGTTGTCGTACAATGGGATCAAAACTAGGCCTTTCAATATGAAGAGGGCCGAAAGCGGGCGGGGGAGAAGGAGTAGGAGCATCGGTGATTTCTTTCCTCACCACTTAACGCAATTCTGCATAATATTTTAATCTGGTAGCAATATATATGGGTGCAATACCATTCATCACGAAAACTTGAGAACCAAAAGGGGTGGAATATTGGGGTTGTTCCACCATTTTAGTCTGATGTGATGGAAACGGCTCCTTAAGAACAACTAGAGTCTCTTGGGTGCCTTTCAGCAATTGACTCACTTCGGCCCATCGTGGATAGTCCTTGGTGTAATGCTCATCATAAAATATTAGGCAAGGATACTTAGGTTTATGTTTGGTCCCATCATCAGTGTGAGGTTTGGAGGAATCCTATTTTGGGGAATCAGATTTTAATTTTCCTTTGCCCTTCTTTTTTCCTTTGGAGGATTTATCGGTCATAAAAGACTGAACGATGCTAACCTCTAAAGTTTTCCTAGGATTCAGGGGATACTGAGAAAAAAAATCGGAGAAAGAAGACAATTTATACTTAGAAGAAGAAGAGGACTTCCGTGAAGTCTGGAAAATAGAACCAATGATGTTGTCTACGAGTGGTGTCACCAGAGCTTTTGAGGTTGAAGACTGAGAACTCGGGAATGGGGCATCAGGAAAGATATCATATAACGTGTCGGACTAAAATTAAACTAAATAGAGATACTGGGCACGAGCTATGGCTTGCTCTTCTATGAAAACTACCCCCATAGCCATATCCTTAGCCATCTGATTGACGAATGATTTGGTAAACCATTATGTCAGCAGTTGATCAGGAATGTCAAATTTGATCAAATGGGGAAACCTTCTCCATTCATGGATATGATCATAGATACGTGTAGAAGTATCTTTCTTTAGATATGTCAGGAGGTGGGTTCATATTTCATAATGAACAGGAAACTGAAAATGCGTAAGAAAGGCCATGGCTAAGGAATTGAAATCCTGAAAAGTCTTGCGTGGAAGTTCAATGTACCACTTTTCAGCGGCACTAGTCAACGTTCTTTGAAAGAGACGTAAACGGATGGAATCATTGATCTAGGAATTGGAGGAGCACCAAAGATGGTACATCATAACATGTGCCTGGGGGTCTTCCCTAGATTTGCCTTCAAAATTGGGGAAATCGCTCAGAATTTTGGTTGGAACCGGGAACCAATACAGATTATGAAGAATTGGATTGTTGGTCAATCTTGACACATCGAGAAGTTACAAAATTGCGAGAAATGGGAATTTTGGATTGAAATTCATGGTGTTTGGTCTTGGATACATGCACATTTGTGGATGCCAACCGGGTTGGGAGAAATTCTGCCCCTAAGGGTGCTACCCTGAAGGGGTTTTCCCATAAGGATTGAAACCTTGATACTATCCATAAGGTTTGAAACCTTGTGGATTCTTACCATATCTCGGCTGTTGAACCAAAAATGGAGTCTGACCTACAGTAGACCACTAAGGTCTAGGTTGACCATAGTTTGCAGCATATAGATTTTGCGGCTACTGGAAGGTTTGGTATGGATTTTCCTGGGGTTGACCCTGGGGTTGCTGGAACATACCCTGAGGTTGTCGAGGTTGACCAGGTTGTGCCTGAGGACCAGGTTGTACTTGAGGACCAAATTGTACCTGAGGACCAAGTTGCGCCTGAGGACCAGGTTGTACCTAAGGACCACATTGTGCTTGAGGACCGGGTTTTACCTATGGGCCAGGTTGTACCTGAGGGCTAGTTTATACATGAGGGATAGGTTGTACCTAAGGGCTAAGTTGTACCTGAGGACATGGCTAAACAAAGACTGAATTCGGTTGAACGAAGGGTTTTCCTTACTAGACAAAAGGCTGATCCTGCTGAAATTGGGGTTAACCTAGTTGACCAGAAGGTTATCCCTGATGAAAATAGGAAAATTGACCTTGGTGAAAAAAGGGTTGATAAGGTTGTACGTAAGGCATTTCTTGTTGTATTAAAGGTTTCCCTTGTGTTCCATAAGGTTGATTTTGACCCTAGTTAAAACCCTGTTGATAGACGAAACCCCTTGGTTGTACACTAGGTCGCCCTTGAAATCCTTGAGGATTTACTAGCTGAGTTTGAAACTATTGGGAACCATACGAGAGATAATGTTGATGGTTAATACTATGCAAAAATCGCTGATATTGACCATATTCAGACCATGTTGGACCGGACCATCCAACAGGCATAAGAATGCTACCAGTGGCTTGAGAGGAACCTGGGATATAAGCTGAAGATCCACTCACAGATGGTCTAATGGTAGGTTGGGAAACATTCGATAGGGTAGGACCTCCTCCATAAACTGAAGTCGATGGGATTGGCACAGGAGTACTAATAGGAGGGGTTGAAACACTTGCACAAACATTTGGCTTTGCGGAAGTAGGCATGACTATAGTTCAAGCAGGCATGGAAACGATTACGTTGGAAACACTCCGGACCCGTGGAAGATACTCCAATATTGTGCCAAATAGTATTGTAATACAAAGGCATACCACTCGACATACTCGAGATCATGTGCCCCAACGAGGTGTAATTCTGCGGAATATACACCTGGGAGGAAGGCTAAGTTGTCACATAGGGAAAACCCTTGGGAGGGAATTGGGGTCCCTCATACATAGTCTCATCTACACCATTGATGGTGCTTGAAACCTCTATGGGGGATGAAGCTTCTCCCTCAGAAGCCATCGATAATAACTGACGGGAAATGCTTTGAGATGGACATGGTGAATTCACAAACAATACACCAGGTGTATTGTAAGGACTGTAGGTTTGCTGAGGGGAGATTTCAATGGGATCAAATAATGGATTCGGAGGTCGCCTACTGGCACATCAGGAGGATATTGAGAGGTGAGAGGATGAATACTCGGAATGAGGGCGAACTCATCAGTTTAAGTCCTATTCGAAGGTGGAGAATCATAAGAGAGATGTGACAATGTCCCTTTGAAGGGAGTGGACGGAGAGGAAATTGAACTTGGTGGTTCAACCACGATGATCTTATCTCAAAAATCAGAAGAGGAGAAATATTATTAATTCAAGGCTTTAAAAAAAATATTTATAAGGAGTTACTCATGATGAGGCCCAGAAATATTATAATAGGTAAGCCATGTGATCGTGGGCAATTAATTTTAGAAAAATGAAATAAATCAAAAAAGGGGTAAGCTAAGAAAAAAGGATTACCAGGTAGCTGTGAATTGCAATATACACCTTGGTGATCAAATGAAAGAGAAATTACCAAGGACTTAACGTACGACAACCAATATCCCCGAATTCTATGTTTGGTGTATCACGTCTACAAGGCGGCCGACTCGGTTACCTATGGTAGGTTTCCAACCTAGTGGTGTCTCCCAAAATATATGCCACGATACGTGGGAGTCCAAATCTATAGTAGTGTCATCTGATGCATAACCGTTCGATGAGAGCATCCAAAAATATACTTTCATACATCAATATACATCCATACGTGGTATGGGATATCACCCCCAAATTGTAATGTAGACTGTTAGTGGCAACTCCTATGCTTAATGATGCTAGAACACGTCTCTAACCTAGACCTCTAAATGTAATTCACTAGGTTCCAAATTCTCCTTGGATTGATTAAATAAATTTTACGGTTGATCTTGAATTATGTCTCTGTTTCAGAGCCCTACCGATGTCATATGAAACCCTAAAATTCATCTAAATGAGAAAATAACCATTCATTTTGATGAATCCTATGTTAATGAGGTAGAGAGAAACTCACATAACCAATGCAGAAACAAAACAAATGCTTAAAATGACATTCATTCTTCTCTTCAAGTGTGGAATTTTAAAGTGAAATAAAAATTCTACAATTTTCTTCCTTTCACCAAATGCACTAAGAAGCGAATCGAAATGAGATTTTCCTTTTCTAAAGAAAAATGAAGAAAAAATTGTTTTGTATTTTTCTTGTTGTTGAGGTATAAAAGGTGTCTTTTTAACGCCTATTTATCTCACATTAATTATCAATCCGGGAGCGAATTTTTATTTCAAGAGTGTACTTAGTCTGAGGCAGTAATTTATCCAAGAGTAATTCCTTGTAATATGTAGTACACTGTTTCAAATGCAAAAGTAAACGGATGCTTGAAAAAGAAATCTAACTACAACAGCATAAACTCAAATGCTCTGAAATCTTAATTAAACCAATCTGCAAAACATCGATCAGGGACACAGTAGCAATAGCTCCTTCCCTTAGAAATCGATGCAAGATAACCAATCTGGGAACTTGGAAGCAATAACCAGTGTCCTCTACAGTTGGTGATCTTAAAGCAATCGAAATGAAAGCAAACTCAATCTTCGTGTTGATGAAATAACTGAAAGGAACAAAATCTGAAAAGGAACAACAATATGAACATCAATTCTAATTCTAATGCAATTAGGCAACTAATCTCAATATTCCAATCCTGTTGACAGCCAAGACTATGAAACAGTTCATTGGAATGAATCATAAATCAATGGAACAACATCGCTTTATAAAAGATAGAAAGATGAATGAGATAGTAAATACGATCCTTGCTAAGATAGAATAGTAGTGCAATTCATTAACTTATACATCAAATCTGAATTCAATCCAACAACAATAAAAAAACTCTGTAATCGTAATGAATCTAAATGGAATTATCACACAACAAAAATAAAAGAATAGAAATACAAACAACGGATCGCTACACCAGGGCCGTGCCCTCAACCGCTGGTGAAAGCGCCGCTGGGCTATTGCAAAGCTTGAGAAATGGAATGAGAACGCCTATTTGTATTAATCAAACATGAATAGCTTTTACATCAGTTGCTCTTTGATCACAAGAGTCAAGGAATTATAGTGTTACAAAGGGAATTCAATAATCATCCATTATTTTTCAATACACAATACATGCTCTCCTTTTATAATCAGAAGGAAGAGAAATTAAATAGCAAATATGATCTCCCATAACAATATTGGATTGTTCCCAACAACTTGATCATCCAGAAAATACATTTTCAACAATCTTTCAACAAGAGCAAGATGAATTTTGGCTTTGCAGCTGAGATTTGGAGGACGGCCGCAACAACAAATATGAGAAAATCGTGCTCAAAGAACCCTGTGTTTCTCTTAATACATGCCAAATTTTGGCAAACCATTCCTTCAAAAAGTTAATTGGGTCCGTTCTGGACAAAACCCATGTTCCAGATTTTCCAGATTCTTCTTCATTTGCCTAGAATATTAATCGCAAAACTGTCACTTCTTATTCCAGCGAATTTCTGAGTTGGAATGTTTGATGATGATTTGGAGATCAAATATTCAATCTGGAAAATATATTGGAGGCCAAAATGGTGAGTGATATTACAAAATATATTAATAAACCATCATTGATAAAACCATACATAATAATCATCAATTTATTAAAAATAGAGAAGAAATAATATTCATCCATAAGAACATAGATCATTATAAAATGGATTTATATGATAAATTATAATAAATGATATGATAAAGAAGAGTAAAAATGGATGAAATAAGTGTTAAAAAGTGGTCGTATTCATGGCCGAACACTTGTAAGAACAATGTGAAATGTATAATGAAAATTAATTAACAATGCTTTGAGTACTAATGAAATCCATCAAACATGCATGCAAGAGGAAAATATTTCAAAAATCAGAGAGAGACGTAAACCATTTTCTTCAAGACAAAGCACTCTTCATTCACACACTGATTAATCACTCAAAGAAAACAAGCTTCAGTCGGAAGACAAACATTTGTAATTTATGCTTGATGGTGAATAGAAACTCAAATGCATTCAGAGTTGACACTTGAAAAAATAATATCTGTGAGAACCGATCGAAAGAAGAAAACCAATAAAACACTAAGCGTGAAAGGTATGAAAATACTTGATTCAATGAGAAGTCTGGAAGTCAACAAAGTAAGAAACCACTCAGATGGCCTGAGGACACCTAGAAACCCTAGGAAGATAGGGATGCAATTTCTTTGCAAAATATATGACCAAAGGTGTGAAACTCAAACCAGAAATGTCACTGGACAGAGAAGAAACAGAGCTACTCAAACAAGCAAGAACACTCAGAAGGATAAGATTCACTGGTTGACCAAATGAAGGAAACACTAAAAAATTCACACACAGGAATCAACACGACTGTTAGGCTGCAACCCGCGCTGGAATGGGTGAAAGCGCAATTGTGTAAAACACATACTACATTGATCGACATGACTTCTAGAGAAATACTAGCACCGATCAAGGAAAATATTAAAAAATAAAAGGGTTTTCCAAACTGACACCAGGCTTATCACTTCAGTAGAGAGATAAAGGCCTATAAGCAATTACAAGAGCTACAGAGAAAAGGAGATGGACACTTGATGAAAATCGAAGACAAGACAAGAAATAAAAAAATCGAAAATAGGAGACTGAAAGGTTATCACTCCCTAGTGGAGTCACCAATTTTTTATGCAGGAAAATCCTCTCTATGGACAGATACGATCCCTCTAGCCCTAGGATGGGTCTAGTAACAAAAAGTAACAATTATAAACCTACTTTCATAGATTGTAAATTCACGTATATCGTGAATAGATCACCTACCTCAATCTGATGCTAATTCACATTTGAATCCTTGGGCCCTTCATGTTCTGTGGTCAGATACTCACTGCTACCGATGCTCGGTTACCTGCATAAAGGATCAAACAATAGAAAATGTGAAAGCATAACATATATAATACATATAAAACCTACTCAGCTGATCAAGGAAAACAAAGAATCCAATCACACATTAAATATAGGAATGGAAAGCACGAACCAACCGTATTATATTAAAAGAGAGAGGGGGAGTCACAACCTGTGCCTTGATGTTGCAACACTCCTTCGAAGGGTCTTGATCCAGGCATGTCTCCAAAGTGCTCTTTCAACTTGGGGAAAAAGGTCTCAACTCTTGCTCGATACCTATAGCAACAAAATATCTCTCTGTTGTTCTTCTATATTTGTTATAACTAGCATAGCTATGGGAGATTGTCCATTATATAGCAAAGGAGGAGGGAGCATGGATCCAATTTAGGTGGGGAAATGGGCTATAATTTTTGGTGGTTCCACTTTTGTAGGAAAAAAGAGCCCAAAGGGAGAAGCTCAGCTCTATCCTCAGGAACAAAAAACAAGCTCTCTACCACGAAGCTTCGAGATCTTGAAGCTTTACTTCCATTTTAAAAAAACTTCCCAGAAGAGGATTGACGTGAGTATGATCCTCATTCCAGCATCGATCGACGTAACCCTAGAACAAAAAGAGGCCATTGACACGAGCAAGACACAGAGAGGGCACACCGCTCCAGATAATTGGGTTTTCAAGGAGTTATTTCAGGAATGGTCAACAGATAGTTTAATTGTGCTGAAAAGGACATGAAGGCATATTTTCATGATGGAAAAAAAGCAGAGGGGTCACTGTTAGGGGTCTACAGGATCAGGAACAGGGAGTATAGGTACAATGTAAATTTGGTGTGTAACAGATGCCCCCTGAAGCATGAAGGCTGAGCGAGAGTGAGGGGTGAAATTATTTACAAATAAGTGTCGGGACCAAGACATCGTTGTCGGAAAACCTGCACAAACAAGCACACATATACATAAAATAATATCACTGAAATAATCACACGACATAAGGTATGGACGTAGCCATCCATATAAGTAATCATGAAACAAGATCCGTGGCAAGGTCGCAGCCATCCTAATAAGAGGATCACAAATATAGAATCAAGGTATGATCGCAGCCATCCAAATGAAGGAGTCATGTGTAAAATCATGAATTAATACATATCAGCTCGCAGCCTAGGATTTATTAGAAAAAATGTAGGGTCTTGCACTCTGTCATGACCCAATCAAGTACAAATTCAAGCATATGAATAAATGAGTTGAAGTTGAACATGCAAGAAAATCCCCCGATTACCAGTCAATGATGTAAACCGTTAAAAGGAGTGAGAGAAACCACCAATGATGAAAATGGATCTCAAGGTACCAACAGTACAATCCACGACATGCGAATAAGGAGTTGTCATCGAACACTCACAGAATCATCCGATCGAAGGCCAATGATGTAATCCTATCGTAAGATGAGAACAACCTCCCATTAGTGCATGCAGGCTCTAAGGTACTGAAAATGGGATCTCTAGATAAATTTCATGGATAATGTGCTGAATTCGACAAGAAGTGATCCGTCTAAGGAGGGCCATAATGTATCCCACATCATCAAAACGAGATGAAGGAAATAAGATAATAATGAGAGTGATCCGAGAACCAGGTGTTGAATGAGACGCAAAATGAACTTTTCTTGAACATGTCAGAGACACGACTTTGGATTTGGCAGTATTTGACTCAAATGGAATCATAGGTCATTTTTGACGAGAATGGTGATGTTATAATAGGAAAAACATATTTTCCAAACCCATGGAGGAAAAGTGGTGAATGAAGGATATCCCCAACCCGAAATGAAATAGAGGATGCATCATGTTCAAGAGAGACATAATACCAACACAACTGATAAATTATTTCCATTTCCCCCCACCATTTATGGCGAGTAACCCAATTATTTTTGTATACAAGCTTGAAGGGGATAGCATATTCTTGTGATATAAGTTTTTCCTTTGGACAAATTCATCCTGGTACATTTTACGTGCCATAGGAAGGAGAAACTTGGTGTCGTCCCTAGCTTATCGTGTGCTTGGTCATAGAGAAGGACCAAGTCTCCTTCAGAGAAGACACGTGGAGAGAATTTCTGATAAAACTGGGCTTTAACCTGTTTCTTTTGTGCTTCAGTAACCAAAGCAGCGAAGCATCGAGTTTCATCAAGTCGTTCCAAGTACATGAGACGTTCCTCTCCCAGCGAGGTATTCGGAAGTAATTCGACAACTAAATTGAGATAAGGAGTTTTGCATTCAATTGGAAAGGTTTCTTTGAGGCCGTACACTAACTGAAATGGAGTGAATCTAGTAGCATTGTTGGCCGAGATTTAGTATTCCCATAGAGCTGAAAACAACATGAAATTTCAATTCGACTTGTGCATCCCAATAGTGCACTGGAGCATAGTAACTAAAACTTTATTTACTGCTTCAACTGGGCTGTTGGCCTAAGGGTGATATGGAGTTGAGTTGTCATGACGCAAGCCCAACTTAGAAGTCAACTCAACCATCATGTAAGGGCGAAAATGAGAGCCATGGTTGGTGACAATGGCTTGAGGAACACCGAATCATGCAATAACATGATTGAAGAGAAATTGAGCCAAAGGTTTACCGTCATCAGCATATGTAGGCATCACCTTCGCCCATTTAGTGAAATAGTCCACAATGAAAATTATATAATCATGCCCCCCAGCCAAGTGAGGGCTACAGGTCATGAAGTCAATGCCCCATTTGGAAAACAGGCCAACGATAACGACTAGGTGTAAGGGTGCGGGTGGGGCACGCATCTTGCGCTGATAAATCTAGAAAGCATGGAATTTTTGGACGGTAAGGATGCAATATTTAAAAATAGAAGGCTAGAAGTAACCAACACAAAGGATTTTTTGAGTTGTTTCATAGCCGAACATATGACCACCACATGCCCCGGAGTGGCAGTCATTGAGCACTCTCTCAGCTTCTTTGAAATTCAGAAAACAGTGAATAATCGAATCAATGCCGACTCGGTATAAAGTATCCCAAATGATACGATATGGTTGGGAATGATGTCGAATCATTCGATGATTAAAATTTTCCAACTCGTATCAGATATTTTGGGTCTGGAGATACATGATGATATCACTATAACATGGATCGACAGTGCCTATCATGAAGAGAGTGTCGTTTGGAATGTACTCATCATGATCAGATGGAGTAGAGGGAGAGGGAAGGGAGCATATTAATTCAACAAAAACCAATGATTTCTTTGATTTGGCAGCATTTAATTCCAAATCAAACTCCTATAAAATGAAAATCCATTTTGAATATTCCCCCCCCAGCAACTGGCGAGTCAAGATATAAGTCATAGGATTGCAGACGGAGATCACGAAAGTCATGCATAAAATAATATAATGCCGAAAGAGTAGAACAACATGTACCACAGATAAATCCAGTTTCTCGACATGCACATATCGAGTCTCTGTATCCATAAGGTTATGACGGAGGTAATAGATGACATGTTCAGTACCATCGTCGTCGTCCTTGACGAGTACCATAGATATGGTACCAGAGGAAGTTTCGAAGTACAAAAAATAGTCACAATGGTAATTTGTGTGATGCAATAAAGGAGCATTTATGAGAATGTTCTTTAAAGCATCGGAGGAACATTGAGCAATTTTGTCCCATATAAATGGGATCCCTTGCTTTAGTAATCGTGTAAAACTCTTAGCAAGATATGCATAATTGGGAACGAAAAGATGTATGAAATTAACTTTCCCTTACAGACTCTGCAATTGTGATAAAGAGGAGGGAGGGGGTAAATTAATTATAGTCTTGACTTTCAAGGGATCGAGATGAATGCCTTGTTTAGAGAGGATAAACCCAAGGAGTCTGCCAAATTCAACGCAAAAAACACACTTATGTAGATTTAAACGAATATTGTATTTTAGGAAGCGTAGAAAAATCTCTCGAAGGTGTGCAAGATGGTCATGACGCTTAGCTGAATGAGAAGGGAGGTCATCCAGATAAGGTTTCACGATGTGTTTAATGTCATGGAAACCATAGGACATTGTGCATTGGAAAGTAGCGCCAACATTCTTCAGACTAAAAGGGAGATTTTTGTAAGCAAAGGTTCCCCATGGACAGATAAAGGTAATCTTGTGCTGATCAGCGAGCAAGATGTTAATCTGGCTGTAGCCAAAGAAACCATGCATAAAGGAGAATATCTCCCTCCTAGCGCATTGATCAATGATCTGGTTAATAAACGAAGTGGGATACTTACCCTTCGGGCAGGCCTAATTGATATCTCGGTAATCAACACAAACGTGAATGGTTCCCTGATTTTTATTGACTAGGACAATATTGGACACCCAATCTGTCAACGAGATGGGATAAATGAATCCAGCCTTAAGAATTTTTTCAACCTCTCCCTTAATGGCGGTGACCTTTCTAGGGTGCACAGAGCGAAGTTGCTAAAAAATAGGCTTCGCATCAGAAGATGTCGATATTTCATGCACCACTATACTCGGTTCGATGCTAGGCATTTCCTCATAGGACCACAAAAAGAAATATTGAAATTCTTGAAAGATACTAGTATAGAGCTTGACCTCATCTGGAGATCAAGTCACCCCAATATGGTAATCTCAACAATTCCTGGTTTTACAAAAATGTTGATAGACATAGTCTCAGTAATACTACCCATGTTCCACTTAGAAAATATCTCATGGGCCAACATCAAGGTCGGGAGTGGGTCGTGCAGAAAATGGGGAGTGAGATTTTCATGACACGACTGAGCTACCCCAGGACTTGGGAGAAACAACAAACGATGATGGATATCATTCCAAGGGGTTTC